>VWPU01018490.1:0-313433 GCA_013398955.1 Callaeas wilsoni | reverse complement strand
CGCTCCCCGCCGGCGGCGGCGGCGGCACCGACAGCCGCCTCCCTAATCCCGTCTCACACTGGTACGAGCACAGGGCCGGCAACGTGACCCGACCTGCTGCCACATCACTGCCGCCGGGCTGCACCGGGAGGCCCTGCCTCGCCGCCCCCCGCTAGCAGGCGGCGGCACCGGGTGGCACCGGGCACTCCCGGCTCGGGCTACCGCGGGCCGTGCCCCTCCAGCCCCGGGCAGCCCCGCGCCCCCCGCCCCTCGCCGGGCAGCCAGCCAGAACCCTCCTGCCAGCGGAAGGACGCGGTGCCGGTGCCCGAGGGAAGGGGATGCTCTTCTTTCTCGTGCCCCTGGCAAAGGCGCTGTCTGTGCGTGTGTGTGTCCCCGCGTGTCCCCGAGTGTGCGCCGTGCCTGCACGCCGGCGCGGCATGTGTGGCCCTGCAACGTGCGGGGTGTGCGGCGTGTGCGGGGAGCGCAGCGGCCCCGGCCCCACGTGCGGGGCGGGGGGAGCGGACACCCCCCACTCCACCACCGCCTCTCAGAGCCGGGCTGGCGAGTTTCTCTCTGGTATTCCCAGCGGGAACCGCAGGCGGGAAGTGTCAGCTGAGGCGATCCATAACGATGTGTTTATCCCCGCCGCCAGCGCTGACCGCTTGCTTTTCATTTGGTTCAGTTTTTCTCTCTTCCTTCCGGGGGCTCCGGCTCCTGGAGGTGCATGACCTCCAAACCCGGGCTCCCACAGAATCCGGAGGCTGAAGGAGGCGGGGGAATTACCCCAATAAACACCAAACACGCCCCCGCCAGCCAAAACAGAGACGGGAATCTCACATCATTCCTGTCTAACGATCGTGCTTTACAGGTAATCTGGCCAGGAGGGTAACTCGTGATTTTTGTGTGCGGGGGAGGGAGGGGCTGCCGAACCGCACTGCCCGTATGTAAAGTGCGAATGAGGTTTTAGGAGCAGCGAAGGCTCTGATGAGGTGTTTGAGGCTCCTGCTTGGCAAGCAGCAAGCGGCACTGCGGGCTTGTACAGCTCTCTCCCTGTTAACTTGATGGCATTTCCACGCTGTCCGTGAAACTAAACCGAGGACATGTTATTTGACATACATGTGTCCCACGTGCCGATAGGTTATAGGGGTGGGGGGAGGTCAGAAGGAGAGACTTGTGGACTGCTACAGAGGTAAGTGAGAGAATCTGGTGCTGGTGGGGAAAGCAAATTGTTACATATGTTCATGGAGTGATAAAATATTCTGAGTTGGAAGGGACCCACAAGGATCCTGGAGTCCATCTCCAGACTCTGCACAGGACAATCCTACCAAGTGCCTGAGGGCGTTGTCCAAATGCTTCTTGAGCTCTGTGAGGCTTGGGGCTGTGGTCACTTCCCTGGGGAGCCTGTTCCAGTGCTTAACCACCCTCTGGGGGAAGAAACTTTTCCTAATATCCAACCTAAATCTCCCCTGGAACATTACCTCGGGTAAGCCTGGACTACAGAGCAGCTCCCTCGGGAAGGGGACCACAGACTGCAAGGGAAACTTGCTCATCAAGGGCATATTGGTTGTTCCAAGTCAGTCATCCATACTGGACATCTAAGGTAGAGCTGCAGGCTCTCTTGTTAGTCAGTGGAGAGAAACAAGCAGCTTCAGCATGAAATTCCTATCCTCCTCACTGGACTGGTCCTTGAAAAAGCAACAAGAAAACAGCCCAGGTAAAAGAAGGAACTTAACCCTGAAATAAAGCACATAGAGACCTGCCTGGAATCCTGGGAACTTCAGAGACCTTTTGGGAGAGTGCTGACTCAAAGGAAGCTTAAACTCTGAAAGAAAAGACAGTTCCCTGCAGGTGATTCCTCCCATGGCCAGGAAAGCAGGGCTTTGCATGGTTTCTGTAACTAACAGACAGGGTGGGGAGCAGGGGGAGTGAGCATTTCTGGAGCAACCTCTTTGTGGAACACCTCGAGCATTTCTGGAGCATTTCTTTGCCAGCTTCATCCTCTCTGGAACAACTTGCAGGTCTTCAAATTATGGAAAGAATGTCCGGGGTGAGATTCAGTTTCTAGGAGAAGTCCTAATTCTGGGATTCCTCTGGAACCAAGTAGGAACGGAAATTGAAAATTACCAAAGATGCAAAACATGAGCCAAGACAGCTGGAAACTTTGCAAAAGGAGTTCAAGCAACATCTGGAAACTTCTAAGAGTTTTATAAGAGGTCACCTGCACACAAGGATAAAAGACTTCAGTGTCCAGAGAGAGTGCGAAATTCTTCTGGAAGATTCCCAGTTTAAGGAGGCAGGATGGATCAAAGAGGTGATCAGCAGCATGAGTATCATGCAAAATAATGTTTTCCAGAAAATAAGAGGCACAACAAAAGCTTTGGCCAATTTATAAGCCAAGATGAACCACAACAAAGAGTTAAGAAATTGTGAAAATCAGTGAGAAAAGGAAATAAAAGGCTTGCAGGTCACTGCAGGAAAAAACAGCCTCTTGCTGCAGACAAGAGCTGGCCAGCACAGCGCCTACCACCAACATCCACCAGCATTTCTAGTCTCCAGGAAGAAGGAATCAGACTATTTGTCCCAGCTGAATCAGTGCAAAAGCCACTGTTTGAGGAAAATAGATTTGGGAGATTTGTTCAGCTCCATCCATAACCACGGCATGAGGGAATGGCTCTGAAATGGGGGGCCTAGGACCCAGTTTGATGGGGTCAGCTCTTATGTCAGTGGGCACTTGCCTTCAGGAAAAGAGATTAAATTATCTAGTCTGGCTGTATGACCATCAAATTAGAGAGAGCTGGGCAGCTGTGTGCCACAAAGTGGGGGACCAAGAGGATTCAGCTGAAGGATCTGGATTATTTTGGTTCAAGAACAAGGTTTTCAACCAGGGGAAATTGGACGTTGACCTATTAATAGATTTTTCAGTAAGGGGATGACCAGATTGAGACTGGGGAAAAAGGGACATGCAAGCACATAAAACCCTGAGCTGGGTCAGAGAAAAGGTCCTGCAGTCCTGGAGTCCAGGAGGAGATGCTTCAGGAGGAGCAGACAAACAGAGCATGCATGTAATGCAAGCTCCCTAGGCCAGTCTCCCAGGTCCTGGTGGCCTGCAGGGCAGAGACTTCCTGAGCCAGGAATGGTACCTCTGTGTTTAATGGAAGCCAAAAATGCTGTGAGAGTCTGAGGAATGTGCCAAGTCCTTAAATCATAGGCTGCAGCAGAGCATTGGGCCAGGAAGCAGGCAGTGGTGAGAAGGTGGTCAGTTCTGTCAGCACAGCTCCGTGGCTCACACAGGGACAAGAAAAGAGAACTTCCACCTCAGAGAGTACCACACACACCCAGCATATGTAAAGCAAGAGAGACAGAGGCCATGCAAAAACAGAGCTGAGCTCAGAAGCAGAAATAAAAAAACCTGAATGTGGGAAGGTGGTGGGCCAAGGCAAGGCACAACGTGCAGCGAGCCCTTTGCAGAGTTGCAAAATGGGGAAATGGAGGGAGATCCAGCTGGGGGACAGAGTCAGGACCGTGTTTTTGTGAAGGACCGGTGCAAAAACCTTACCGGGGGACATTGGTTACAGTCTGGTAGACTTCAGCCTGTCTTAGGCCATGTGAAATGGGTGATACCAGAGATGGGCCAGTCTCCCAAACCAGCCCATGGGTTACCAGTGGCTGAGCTAATCAGCTCATAGTGGATAGTGGTGACAGGAGAGTGCAGACACTTCCAAACGTGGGAAAGTCAGAAGCAAGGCACTGGAGCAATAAGTGAGGCATGGGAATGTCCTGATAAACACCAGGAACTGTGCCTTACCCCATCAGTTTGGAAATTCCCTTTAAAGGTGTGTTTCAGGTGAAGCAAATTGTTTTCAGGTAGCTGAGAACCTGTCCTGTCTTTAGGGATAGTAAAAAATAAAGGTGGCTCCACTCTGAGGTCACTGCCAGCCCTGATTGATGGGAGAGTCTGAAGCCTGCTTGGAATCCTGGGACCTTCAGAGACTCTTCCCCAACAGGTCAGTCAGATCTTGTGTATGTGATACAGAAAGGATCTCCATCTGTCTGCTGATGCCTTCCAGGAACGTCAACCAGGAACAAGTAAAACAACCTTCCCCCTAAGTTCCCCCTCTGAAGTCCCTGGAGAAAAGCTCTGTCTGAGCATGAAGGCCCCTTGGATGATGGGTTCAGTTCGGTCAGTCACAAGAGATCTGAAAGCTGTATATCAACAGGCAGAAAAGACAAAGGAAAAGAAAGATGGGAAAATTACTTTCTCAGCAAAGTCTGACCTGGCAATTTAGTGATGGCTGGGGGCTTATGTAAAGCCCCAGCTGCACTGGAGAGGCTGGTGAGGAAGGTAGGTCACACCATGCCAACAGGAGACCTTGGATGGCCTTAACCTTCCAAGAGGTCTCTTGTGCTTAGGCTATTTATGGGTGCATGCCGAGACCTTTGAACAAGTGGTAGGTGCATTTACACATGGCCTGTGATAAATTCAAGGCTGACAGTCTGTAACTGGTCCCAAAGGAAAGGGAGTTGTTCCAAGAGCAGGTAACTTCAGCCTGCTGCACAAGCTGGTGATGGGGAATTTCCACTGAAAAAAGCAAAAGCGAGACTGCCCGGAGCTGGCCTGCTCCCTGGAGCTGCAGGTCCACAGGACTCTGCTCCTGTTACAGAAAGTTTGTTTGTAGATGTGCTAACATTGCAAAACCTTGCTTGGGCACAGTGACAGAGGGAGAGCATTTCAGTGGCCAACAGAATGAGATTTAGCAGTTTCCACCTGTGCAATTCTTGCCAGTGGTTAAATTTACTGATGAGCTCTGTTGGTATTTGCACAGTGTAATTTGCACAGGAGGAACAGTGTAATAAGCGTAGGCCATGAATCCCTGCATTAGCTCATTCTGTGGGCCTAGGACTCCTAAATGCAATTTGCCCAAGTCTTTAGGAAAATGGCCATTTTGCAACAGCACAATGAACTACACTTCTAGGCATAAGTGGAGTAGCAGAGATGCCTAATCCAGGCAGAACATTTGGGATGCAATGCAACAGTGTCATGAAGAGTTGATTCTTCAGGGGGATGAATGCAGAGAGGGAGATGCTTGTTTCCTCTCAAACCACTTGTAGATCTGCAAATACTTCCAGTTCATTCAGGAGAACCAAGGAAGGGAAGTGCCAGAGAAGGAATGTGGGCTCCTGAAGGTTAATCACAGAAAGAATCCTCGTAGGATACAACTAGAAAATGAGCTGGGAAACTCCACTGTCCTAGAGCGCAATATACATACATTTGGAGCACAATGGAGTGTGGGATATCAAGGGAAAAACATTCTGGTCATGATGGAAAAGTCTGGAGTGAAAGGTCAAATAAGGCATAAAAGTTCTAGTGCATGGAAACAACCTATAGAGCACGTTGTTAGGTGATGTCTGAAGCTGGAAGTTCTGAGATTATTATTTTAAAGCTGGCAAGTGTTTTAAACCACACTGTATTTCTGTATATTTCCAACAAACCTTAGCTAAGCGAAAAAGTCCTACACTGGTTAAGAATCAGGAAGGATGTAGAAAATGCATGCAGGAGATGAATGCCCCTATTGCAAATAACAGTCCCACAGAAACACAGAGACATCCCATGAAACAGTATCTGACAGAGTCATTCCATTAATGGGCTGCATCGCCTGTTGTCCTTGGGTTTCTGTCTGAAGTGCAGATTCTGGGAGCTGCAGACTATTTCATAAAATGCCCTGGAGCTTGTCTGTTAGGACACCAGTGCCAGATGTCCAAGTGAAAGACATCCTCTCCCTCCAAGTCCTAGGAGGTATGGGAGGATTGCACAAAGCTCGAGGGAGAAATGCTGAATCCAGAACTTTTCAGCAGATCTGTGAGGTGGTTGGGATCCCTAAAACAGCTCCATGTGACCATAGACTGAAGGGTTGGTGGGATGTTTTTTTTTGTAGACTCTTCCAGTCAAGTGGCTTGCTCCTCAGAACTGCCTCAAGTGGTAACATCCAGCATATTCCAGTCCTTTGGGAGGCCCCAGGAGAAACAAAGAACTTCCTCACCATTTTGATGAAAACCTAAGGACTTCTGCACGCCTTTTTATGGAGTTCTGGGAGAAGAAGAAAGAGTTTTGGGTCATGCATAGAAGCACACGTTCCTTTTTTAAAATTAAGTAGAAATCTGGGATATTTTACCGTCTGAGAGTCTTTAAAAGGGTAAACCTAGAGCAACACTGTTGGACTTGCTGTATAAGGCCATATGGTACTGACCTGGATATTTATGGTGGTTACACACTACAGTGAGGTCCCAGGCTGTCACGAGGCCCATTAGAAAATGTAGTAGGAAAAAAAACATACCAGGCAAACAAAACTTAAGGTTTTCTTCCTTCACTGCAAATGTAACTGTGGAAAGCTGAGGCTAGTGAAGTTGAAGCACAGATCCCCTTCCTCCCTTCTAGCTCCAAAGGGGCAGAGATTTGCAGAAACACTGAATGCACCTTGAGAGCCCTCTGGGAGTGGCTGCCTGGAAGGGAATCAAGGAGCAGAAAGCTACAAGAAAGGGGAGTGCAAATGTTTTGGATTAGTGATAGGAAAATACCTTCCTGAGGCACACTGTGTAATTACAGTAAGTAAGAATGTGTCATTCATCACTTAAATTATTTTCCCTCGTTCTCAGCATGGTGGGTTTATTAGAGCCTTGTCATTTTGAGCTCCTTCAGAATAAAGGAGGAGGCTGAGAGGTCAGGTGTGGGAGGGAGGCCAAGTCCTTCTAAATCCAAGTGTGCAAGACAGGCAGGACAGTCTCCCTCCTCTATGAAACAGAAAGCACCCCATTCCAGACACTTGGCTGCCGACAGGTGAGTGCTGAGAAGATGTGAGAGAAGTCAGAGGAGAAGCCCAGTGTGTGTTTTTGGGTACAGATGCTACTTGGAGCAGGCTGGCTCTGAGCAAAGGTCCCAGTTCCTGTTGTATGAGTCCTCCTGGGTTCTGGTTGGGAAGGGCTGAGCTTTTTAACTAGAAGGACAGGAGGAGAAATCAGAGGATCTGTTGGTGCCTGTCTGCTTCAGCCACCACCCCAGATCTACCTGGAATGTGCAAGCAAGGAGAAGTCCTCTGCATCATATAAACAGCACTGGACTGGAAAGCCAAAGTATTCCATAGGTATAGGCACCAACTGCAGTCTAGCCCCAGACCACAAGCAGGACAGCACTGAGCTCAGCACAGACACTCAGGTGAAGGGACAGGCATGTACGATGATCGCTAAAACCCACTGTCCAAGAGGGAAGGATAAGTCAGCCCTTAGACCCATCCTAGCTTGTCAGGACGTATCCAGGATACCTCTGGACCTTGTACCAGCTGGGAAATACCCCCTCAGCCATTGTGCCTGAATTCCCTGCTCTCTCCAGGGTGCCCTTTGCTCCCAGACCAGATGGCAGCATGGTCTCCAGTGCTGGCAGTGCTCCCTGGGGTGTGCAGTGCCACAGGGAGCTACACCATGGTGTGTGGGACTCTGAAGCTCTTGCAAATCCTGCTTGCAGGGTCACTTGCCCACAGTGTTATTCATCTCCCTGGTGTTTTACCAGGCTGCTGCAGCCGGGGCGGGAGCAACGCCTGCGTGCGAGCAGCAGCGGGGGCAGGCCTGGCAAGCCTCCCTTCTTCACAGGGAGACTCTCCTCCCCTCGATGAGCAGGTTTCCAGACAGCTGCCTTTTATGAGGACGGATTTCAAGAAGGCTCTAAACCCCAGCCTCGTTTAACTCGTCTCCCAGTCCTGTGCTCCGTGTCCTGCTGGGGAGGCATTGCATGACCCCTTCCAGCTGCTGGCAGCCAGGCTTTCAACGTGGCAAGGGGCCGGGCTGTGTCTGGGCAAATGTTTTCTTTGTGCGGTCAGAAAGCAGGGCTGGGCAGAGGCGCCGTGCCCGAGGCACATCCTGACAATGAGCCCCTGCCCACCCAGGCCACGCTGGGTCCTGATCTCCCACGTTGATGGCAGGGACGGCGAGGGTGGCAGTGACCCTGGGTCTTCCCCAGGCGCAGTGCTTTTATCTCAGGAGCAGCAGGGACACTCACCCTGGTGGGGAGGGATGCAGGGTGCCGGAAAAAAGAGCCCGGGGTGCATCACAGGATGGGGACAGTGCCACCCACACGGCCCACCTGTGGGATGTGCTGGCACCCACTCCCTCCATGGCTTGGCTTTAGTGTTGGCCCCCGGGCAGAAGGTGGTGTGCATCCTGCACCCAGCAGGATCACCAGGGCCCCCTGTCCACAGCCAGGCATTGCTGAGGTTGCTGTTCCATCATCCCCCCCCCCCCCCCACCTGCACCCACCCCACAGCCATGAGGGTCCAAATCATCTTTTCATAAAAGTGCTTTGCATCTTGGACCCCAAACACAAACCTGCCATGCCTGCTGGTGGCCTTGGCAAAGAGAAAGGCATTAAATCGCCAAACCCAAAGCTTCAGCGTGTGCCCATAAAGCTCATGAATTTTTGTCGAAGTTGGAAAAGGTCTTTGGTATGAAATGGTCAGTGTTCTGTTTTATTGCCCTTTGCTTCCTTTGCTGTCCTAACAAGGTGTGAGGAGGAAGCCATAGGCTGGAGGGGTGCAGGGCTCATGGAAATGAGTGGGTAAGGCGTGACATCCAAGCCAGGCAAAGCAGTGGGTGATGTTCGCCCCGCCCTCCCACTCAGAGCAGGGTGGGCAGCAGGTCCCCACAAATCTGCTCTGCTGCGAGAAGAAGCCATGCAGCCATTTCAATACTTTCTTTGAACTTCACTCTGTGACTTTTCTAAAACAGCTGTGGCCAAAGTGTAGCCCACGGATCTCGGCACAGGGTCCAGGCCTTTGCAAGGAGGTCTCATTTGTGGGATTTCCTGTATAGTACAAACCACTCTTTAAAACCCCACAGTGAGAAGTCTTTAGCAAGGCAATAAGACCTTGACCAGCACAGTTTTTTCCTGAAGATCAGAGGCAATTTGTACCTGTGAGGTACAAATACCTGCACCTGCCCTTGGAGCTGAGCTGAGGCATGGGACCTCAGCTGGGCAGAGTTAGGCAAGCAGGACCACTACCACATCCCCATTCATCCCCATCCATGGCAGGGAGATTGGAACTAGATGATTTCCAAGGTCCCTTCCAACCCAGGCCATTTTGCTATTCTGTGACTACTCAGCCCTACAAACCTGAGGAAGACAAGAAAGCTTAGAGTTTTTTATTACCTTCCCATTTTGCAGATTAGCGTTATCATTCCTGTTATATATTTCATTTTAAACACCTTTTTTTGGTGTAGCCAACACCATTTAGAAGAGTTTCATGAGGCTCTGCAGAAGGGGGACGGCAGCTGGCTGCTGGCAAGTGCCTGCAGCAGGACAGCGTGTCTCCTTTTTGTCTCCATCTTCTGTGAGGCCAGTCCATGCACTCCCAGGAGCACTACGCTCAACAGCTGGGTTTTTTTAGCCTCTTTTCTGGGGTTGTCCACTGCAAGAGTCCCTTCAAAGCACTTGGATGCACTTCAGTGTGGCAAAGTCCACACTGGCAGTTCAAGACCCCCACTGGCACCAGCAAGGGATGGCAGAATCAGGCAAATTTCAGATCTGTATCTTCATGCCTGGAGAATTCAGGCCGGATGAGACAAGAAGCAGAGACTTCCTCCCTAAAGGGAGGCAAAAGAGCCCAAGATGCCACACTGATATCAATCACCCTGCTTTTGCCACTGTCTAGCGACTGGAACCCTGGCAATAGGAGAGCTGGAAGCAGTTTCCAGCCTGGCCTATGTGCAACATGGTGCCTTAGGGACTATAATCAAAGTTTTGATTATTAGCGTAACATGGGTCATAAAGAGGAAATAGAAGGAAATAAAATGAAAGTGCAGCTATCAGCTTCCCTTGAGTTTAGCTTGATCTATTTTAATTTAAATGGAAAATGCCACATAACTTATCTATAACACTCTAAAGCCCTAGTCAGGAACACATTGCCAGCGCTAGATAGTGGCGTGTTTTAGCAGCAATATGATGGACATAAAGCTCTTTAATACACACAGAAAACCAGACCTCAAATGCTCTGAGAGGAAAATCATTTGGGCCTTGTCAAGAAAGTAGAGAGCTTGGGGTAGGAAGAAATGCGCAGTGGCTGGCATAGAGTCTGATCGTGTACCTTGGCATCTTTTTATCTGTTTCTGAAAGTTCTGAACGGCAAGAATAGAAAACATCCATTGCAAAGGTGCTGTGAAGCAATTTTGTGCACGTGAAGTGTTTCGAAAGCCCTGGGAGCCTTGCCCAGCTCTCATACAGTGACCTCAGGCAGGGGGTCATTGCAATGAGCTCCCAATGTCCCTTCAGCAAGATGACCAGAGGAGCTTCACTCTAGTGCAATTTGTGCTGCGGGTCCTGAGGGCAAAAGCTCTTGGCTTGATGGGCTCCTCCAAGATTGTTTTTATTTTCATGACAGATTGCAAGTGGAATAAAATTCCTCTTCCCCTCAAAAAAGGCTTTGGAGAAGTGTGCAAGGTTTGTCTTCTGGAAATGCCCCCTCATGTGGAGCTGGTGCCCAGCTGGCAGGGACTGTCCCCAAGTTCTTGTGCCATGGCCCTGGGAAGGCAAACCTCTTCCAGCTCCCAACAGCATACTCGAGTTCCCACTCGATGTGGAAAGCACCAGGATGGTGTGGAGAGCACTGCTCCAGTGGCCTGGCACCGATATCAAAGGCCAGTATGTGGCCTTATTTCCCACTTGAGGCAGCTGCAGGACGGTGCCGCTTCCTTCTGCAGAGGGAAGCTCGCGCACGGGGCCGGAAGCCATCATGGAACAGCCAGCTCAGGAAGGGGCCAGGGCCAAGATTTTGTTTTTAACCTGTTTCTTGTTTATTTAAGCCTTTGAGGAAGACGAATAAAAGCAGCCAGTGAGCGAGGCGGGCTGTGTTGCAATCGGAGCTGCGTGTGCTGGCCGGGTCACGGCGAAGGCAGCCTGTGTGACAGCGGACACCGCCTGTTCGGCCACTCCTCAGCCCCACAGACCCACCAGCGGCTTGCACAGCAGCCAGGCTGCTCAGAGAAGGTGTCCTGGGCACATCCACCTCGAGCCAGCAGCAGCTGGTGCTTTGGCTGGCTGCAGGAGAGCTGTGCTGCCTGCCAGGCAGCGCCAGGGGACCAGGGTGCTGGAGCTGCCGCTGCTGAAGGAGGAATTAGAGGCACAGATGTTTTGGTTACTTTGTGCAGAACAAGTAAAAGTAACTCGTTCCCTTTTGCAGAGAGGCATCAGTCCCAGATGCCCTGTCCCTGCTAGTGCTGCCTGTGCCACAGGGCTCGCTGCCTCCTCTCCCAAGAACAGGGATGGGCCAGTCCTACAGAGCTTCTGTCCTGCTGTGCAGCACCAAGAGATGTAGCACTGCCACATATTTGATGCTGCAATGGGACAGCAGCAGATTTGCCATGATCAGCCAATTTTTGTTGCAGTTCACATCTCCCTTGCCTCATTCATGCTCCCCAGTTCAGCCTCCAGGTTTTGCTAAGGGCAAATTCAAGTTCCATCAGAGCAATGCTTACCAGTGAGAGCAGTGGTCCAGATACAGGCTGTGGGGGAATGTCTGCCTCCTCTCTCCCATCTGGACTGGCTGCTACTTCCCCTATCTACGATCTCACAGTGCACTGTTTTGGGAGAACATTGGTTTGGGAGCCCCCAGCTACTCTCACCAGGTGTTACAGGAGGTCTCAGCAACATGGAGCTGGCAGCTGGAGCTGGGACTGGGATCACTGGGATAGAATTTGAACTAGAATTTGACTGTGGAGCTGGGAGATAAACCCACAGTTTCCTATTGCAGAAAATGTAGACTCAGGTAGATGTATCTTATTGTTTTTAACAGGCAGAGGATTAGTGCCTGTTTGAAGTCATCCTGATTTTTAAAAGGCTAAATAAGATGTAAAAATTGGATTGAGAGTGTCACCGTGGGGAGGGTCTGACTGGGACTTGGGGTCAAAGTACAATGTGTGGAATAAAGTGAGAGCATCGTGGCTTTGGATCCTCTAACTTCCATAAGTAGGAGCTACCTTCACCTCTTAATGTCATTTTAAGAGGACTCATAAGGGGCACTTGGTTTAACCTATTTCAAAGAGCTCTAAGCCAATATTAGGATGCTTTTCTGAAATGCTCCATTCCCCTAAGAGAGTGGATGGACATGCCATAATCTATTTGTAATTCTCCTTCCAAGTTTGCTTAAAAAGTAAATGAAGCCATTACAGAAATTCAGCTGACCAAAAAAAACCAGCTCTGGCCAGTCATTTCAGGCTAAGATAATGCAATTATCATTCTTATCCATATTGTCATGCAGTTAGTCCCGCTGAGCCTAGCACTCAACTGTCCTGATTTTTCATCATAAATTCCCTTTGTTCCTCTTCAAGTATTACTCCTGATTAAGGTCTGCGATTTGAAAAACTTTAAGTCAGATTTTAAAGTGACAGCTGATTTTTCTTTGAGCAAGTTTGTTTTGTATGGATAAGCTTTTACACAGCATTGACATATTTTTGACTCCTCTTTACCTTTCGGTTTCCTTTGCAGATACTCTTCTTAAGGTTTCTGAAAAGATTGTTGAGCTTGTGCTCTCAGAGACGGTAACAAACCCTCTTGCAGGTGTTGTTGTGCAGCGGGGGGGCAGACATGAAATGGAAGCAGGCACCAGGAATGCAAATTCCCGCTGCAATTTGGGTCACATGTCCAAAGGGAATTATAATTCCTCACATGCTTTCTCACGCAGCAGGACACAGGACCAGAGGGACTGCTGCCTTGGACTGGGCTCTCAGCTCAGCTACTCCACTCTCTTCTCTCTGAAGGTGCACAGTTGCCAAGTCCTGTAAATCCAGAACGAGAAACACCAGAATGGCCAATCCTAACTTGCTTATAGGAAAATATTTTCCTAACCCTAGGCATACATCACTTGGCATGTCCCCCGAAGAGCTCTGATTTATATCCCTTCTGCTTGATTATCTCCAATGAGGTAGCCCTGGAGATATCCACAACCTTTATAAATGCCCATGCATTTTTTTCAGATCTCCTGAGCTCTGCATCTCGGCAATCTCCAATGGCAGTGAATCCCAACCTTGCAATGCACTGCTGAGCACATCCCCATTCCTCCTGCCATTCACTGCTCATTTTTAAAATTAAATCAAGCATTCCCATTTCCATTTCCATTTCCATTTCCATTTCCATTTCCATTCCCATTCCCATTCCCATTCCCATTCCTTGGACTTTCTTGCCCCAGCCTCCCTTGGGCTTTGCTCTCTTCTCTCTATCCATCAGTCAATACCACCTTTATTAATATTCCCTTCCACCCCATGACCCACCTTTGCACAAAAACTTTCCAGTCCTCTCGAGCAGGAATATCTTTGGCCCTCGAGGCACAGAATTGCCTGCCCTCCTGGGCATCCCCCTCCCTCCTTTACTGCTCCTCACCAGGACTGCAGATGTGGTATGGGTTGTTTTGAGGTCTGGGCACAGGGACTCACTCTATAGATAAGACTGTGCTGAAATCAGGAGCTGTCTCAGCCAAGTTACTAATAAAATTTGCTTTTGTTACCCTGATCTGGGCCAAGACCTACAGCAGGGACATCAGCCAGGGTCTGGCAATTTCTTCCTGCAACTTCTATTTCACCCTGGCAAGCCAGACCTCTACCCTCACCTTCCCTCTGTCACCTTCCCATGACTCCTTACAGAGCTCCACAAGGCCTTGCTTGCACCAGAGACTTCATTTTGTTTAGGAAAATATAAGTCCATAATCCCTGGTTGGGATCCACAGTGCTGGCAGCAGGCAGTCTGCTTTCAGCCATGCTGGCTCATAGAACAGGTGTAAAAAGAGTAGGAGAGGGATTATAAGAGCAAATACAGCTATCAGAGAGACAAAAAAATTAATCTAGCACAGACATGGTATTCACATGGCACATGGAGAGCCATGGGAGTGAGGATTTGACTGGCAGCATCCCTTTGACAGTGCCTGTGAGAGCAAAACAGATCCTTCAAGTGTTCCCAGTTCAGCTTTGGGCTGTGGTTGCCCAGAGGAGAGCTCCTGGGCTCTGGACATCATGCAAAGCCAGCAGGGAGCTGCCAGAAAATGCTGCTGTCACTGCAGAGGAGGCCCTCTTGTCACCAATTTAAGCTGCTTATGGATGCCTGAGACAAAAGCTGTTTTGGCTCTTGCCTTGTAGTTTGAGCTGAAGGTTGGACACTCCCAGAGCAGTGGATGTCCAAAGGCACGGCTCCCTGTGACTGCACCCATATAAAGTGGCCTGTGCTGGCAGGAGGTGGATGACAGTCACAGATACCACTGACATAATTTTAAGGCTGGGTGAACACACTGCAGCTGGAAAAACACTAAAAAAAAGGCATTTACACACCTTGTCGGGCAACTGCACTATAGGCAGCTCTGGTAGGGATGTTTGCTTTTCAAGTTACTCAAGACATCCCATTATACAACCCCCTTTTCAGTCAACTAAAGCTTTGCCAAGCATTTTGAGGTGATTTTTTCCATGCTGTATGGCCGCCTCTGACATCTTTGAGGGAAAGATGCAGCCAAATGGGCTGGGCCAACGCCTGGCACCAAGCACAAGAGGAGAGGGCAGGAGAAACTGTTTTGCACCACATGGAGTGCTTCTGGTGACCTTTTTGCTGAATGGCTTGAGCATAGCCTTGCTTTAGAGCAGGAGTTTGAAATTTGGCACGAACGCTCAATGTCATGTCAGGGGTTTGCCATGGGTCTTTCCATCGCCTCCCATTCTGTGCCGTGTCCTTGCTGCTGCCAGTCCCTGGGTTGTCTGAGGTGTGTCACCTGGTACCTTCTGGTTTTACAGCCCTGCTAATGAGCCATGGGACTGCCAGAGTGGCATGAGACCGTGGGATTTCTGTCCTTTTGTGATTTGTAAAGCTACTTTCGGAAAGTTGTGTTAGAAATTATTACAGCTGCACAGTGAATTATTGAGAGGTTTAGAAGTGGCAGGATTGAACTGACCTGTGCAAATTCAATTCACTGTCCAAAGCTGGTTTAAAAGAGATATCTGTTGCTGCTTTCTTCATCCCACACAGCTGGCCTTTCCATCTGAAGTTTTCTGTAGTTTTAGTTACAACTTATTGATAACTCCCAACCTTTTGTTGCTTTTTTCAACATAGCTTGAACTGCAAGTTCTGTATTTGAAACCAGTTGAGATTTCATGAACATTGCTGTGTATCCTAAAAGAAATACTCTTCCTTGCCTCTTGTGCATCAATGACATGGAAGAGATGTTTAGGAGAGGGCCCTACCATTTGCCATCAACCCACCAATTTTTGTCTGGATACCTGAGAACCCCCAGGCTGGCACTGACAGGGCACAGGTCTGTGAATGATGGTCCTGAATCACAGGATGAACAGTGGGTTTTCAGCCACATGGACAGACCCCATTGTAATTGTCTCTCTCTGTTGTCTGATTGTTGTCTGTGAACTGATTTTTATAAATGTCACAGTAACAGTGCTACATGAGCAGGCAACTGAAGTTTAAATTTCCCTGGGCATAGTGTTTCTAATATACAGCTAATAATTCCCCTGCAGCAGAGGAATTAAAGGCATGAGTGATCTTGTTGTAAAGGCACTTGCCTGGGCTCACACGACAGTAGGACAACTTCCACCTCTGCCATAGGCTGCCCATATGACCTCAGACAGGCCTCAACCCCACTTGTCAGGCACATTTAGGGATGCACATCCCTTTGGCGTTACCTAGAGGTAAGCACCTGAGCACCCTGTGGACCTGCTACACTGAGGGTCCTCGAGAGAGCCTTTCTCTCATTGGGGCAGCCTCTGTCTCCTCCTACATTGCCGGTTCTCTACACACCTTGCCAGGCTGGGGACTGAGTTGTGCTGCTTTGCTCTTCTCACACTGTGGGACTTCCCAAAGAAAGAGAAAGGGCCTGGAGAGAAGGATGAGTCCACAACTGCAGAATGAGATTTTCTGGAATTAAGGACCGTTACCAAATATTGAGGAAGCCCATGGGTGCAGTGAGCTGGGATGAGCTAGAATGGGGTACAGGAGAATCCTGCTTTAACTCAGGTCCTAAGGAATGGGTAATAAGAAATTAATACTAAGAAACGCAGAGGATCTCTGGCAGGAGGGAGTGACACAACAAGACTATCGCAACTGCATCTTTCACTCTACTATGCTTGCTAGAAGACTGTGCTTTCAGCATTGTTCCATTATCACAATTTCCCTTTCAGTTAGTGCACAGCTCCATGGGTCTCAGTTATAACCTGTGGATTCCTGAGGGATTTCTGCAGGTGAGGAGCTTAACTGTCTTAGGTGTAGCCAATTTTGTGGGTAATACTGATGCAGTGAGCGGCATTCGCAGCTAATTAAAAATGCTACACTTTAAAATAATTTTTGCTAATTACAAAATCTTTAGCAGCACTATTTTAACTACATTTTCCATGTTCCATGGGGATTTTAACTTTGTCAATTTCCCACTGACTCTCTTGGCACCATTTAGCATATCAAAATGGCCGTGAAATTAAAAAACCTTAGCCGTTTTTACTTCTCTAGGAATTAATGCTATCAGGAACAGGAAAAAGTTTTGCTGTAGGAAAAATGTGACTAAATTCAGGCCCTTTCCCCCTTTTTTTCCCCACAAAAGGATATTACGTTATAGTGCTGACTGACCCAGAGGAGCACAGGAGCTGCTCTGGGCACAAGCTGTGATTGCTGTGCTGGGAGGATGATGATGCACAGGGCTGCGTTTCCTTGTCCCATAAGGCTGGACAGTGAGTTAGTGCTAAATGCACTCTTGGCCTCAAAATGAGTCAGTACCCGTCAAAATCAGTACCCTGGTGTTTTAACTCCCAGTCTGGGCACTGGCCAGTGAGATGCAGCAATGTCAGACACCAAACCAGCATCAGAATGAGCACTGGACCTCAACTGTGTTGTTCCCAGGTTCCTGTTCTGCCTCATATACTGCACTGCTTGCCCCTGTAAGGCAGAAATGTCCCTTAAAAAGGGTGAAAAAGAGAGGGGGGATGTAAGACTTCTCTTTAGAGCAAGGCAGAGTGCATTTGCAGTGTCCTGACATCGTCACAGCAGCCCAAACACATAAACAACATCACTTTGTGAATTTGCAAGAAAAATGGCTCCATTATTTAGCAATGAAATCTCTAAATCAAGCCTCTGACAGTCGCTCTGAAAAATGACGTAAACATTCAACACAAGAACAATCAAAAATACATCAGATGTTAATTTTTTTTAACTGAGAGGGAAGACACATCATTCCGCTGGATGCATGTCTACACAGATCAATGTCAGCTCTTATTCATTTGCTACTTCTAACTATGTGCATTTATTCCTGTTCCTTGGGTCTTAGTCACCTAGCCACTGTGATGGCTTTGTTCTGCATTCTCGGATGGAACTGAATTCTGGGTCTTTCTCTGGAGCCCAGGGCATCATTTTCTAGTCCTTTATCATCCATACAGCATCCTATGACTGGCCCTGCATGCAGCCCTCGCTGGCAGCCTCTCTCTCTTCTCCCTCTTTGGAACAAGAGGGTATCCAGGAGAGTTATCACCCTGCCTCTACCACTGGATTGCTTGTGGACCCTGTGCACATCATGGAACCTTTCCTTGCCTTTTTGAGCCACGAAGCCGCATCAGTCCTGGTGGGATGAGCCTGGCAACAGGGATTTGTTCTATGTTTGCTTTCCCCACTTGTAAACTGAGCATCATAATACTTGCCTAGATCAAAGGGGGTACGGGGAGAATTAAATAATTAATGTATGTAAAGCACTTTGAAAGATGAAAGATGCTATATAAGTACAAAGTATTAACTACAAAAAAAAAAAAACCACAAAAAAACCCACAAAAAACAAATAACCAAACTCAAACTGGTTACTGATGTAAGCCTCCAGTTTATTTTGTAAGAAATGCATGAAATCAAAATAATTGCCACTAACAAATTAGGAGTTTGATTATGCCAAGCCCTAACACAGCTAGTCAGGGGACTGACAGCCTTGCCTTCTCCTGTGGCTGAGTTAGGGTGCCCATATGAGCAAGAAGGCTCCAAAAGCATACCCATAATGGAGATTTGGAAGGGAAGGCACTTCCTGCATCACTGAATCATCTCAAGCCCCACGTCAAATGGTGCAACTCAAAAATTGATGCTGCGGTGCCTTACAACAAGCTGTTCCTTGCTGTTCCTTCCCCTCACTGCTCCAGTGGCCAGAAACCTGCCTCTGGTCCCAGGCTAGACGCACTCATGGCCATTTGTATCCATTTGTCCTTGTGCCAACATTGTTTTAAGTTTAACACAGGATATTTATAGATCAATCGTGTCCTCTCTAACCTCTAATGTTGTTGGGCTGAACCAGGCAATCCCTTTGAGTTTCTTATTGTTACGTAGGGTCTGTAGCCCCCACCGAGCACCCTTAGTTACACTTGGTCCTGTCGCAGTTCATCTTTCTCTAATAGAGATAAATAAAGCTGAGTGCACCCTCCTCACAGGGCCCACCAGTACTTGTTCTCCATCACCAAGACTTTTCAGTCCCCTGTGGGAAATACTTGATTCATCCTCTCTCACATTTACCTTTTTGTATGGCCATGCTGTGCTGCCATTTCAAGGCAATCCTGTGACCAGCCAAGGTGCCTGAGACTTTTTATTTTCCCAGAGAAACTCTGGCCCTTCAGCCTTACGTGCCAAACCTTACATTTGGCACAATTGAATTTCGTCCTATTCCCATTGTTCCCACCCTCGAGGTCACGCAGTTCTTCCTGTTTGATAGGCTGGGGCCTCTCTGTATTGACAAGTGCTCGCATGTCTGTGTCATCAGGAAATTTCACCACGCACTCCTCCCTCTTTTGTGTGACAGAAAAATATGGACTAAAAGCAGTCCTCAGGCAGCCCTCAAACAAATCCACCAGCAACTACCTTCCAGATCTGCTTTCAACTCATCTTGCTTTCACCTCCTATCCCACTATGCCTCACCTATCTTGCAGAGATGGTTGAGGTTCTTCCAGAGGGAAAGATGGTGCAAGTCTGTAGGGCTTGCAGTACCCAACCAATGTTTTGGAAGTGGTTGTATTCCCTTGGGTACATTGCAAAAGAGAGTCAGACAAGTTGCGAAGTTCTAACATTTCATAACAATGTCAAGCCAGGGAAATATAATACCCAGAGTAACTTGGGATGGGAGGGAATGTTCTTCAACATCTGGTGGAGCACCATGCAGTAATTCTGGCAGCACAGAGAGCTCTGTGTCCTCAAGAACCCTCTTACATTACAACATGAAGCCATGTTGGTATTGCTGCTCAGAGGGAAACTGAGCCCAAGTGGAGGGCAGAGATGAGGGCCAGGGGGCTGTTCCAGGGGAGAGGTGGGCAGAGATCAAGAGTCTCAAATCTGTCACACAGCTCTAGCCCAGACCCCAGGCCTCTGTTTCACCTCAATTGAAGACCAGGCAGCTTTGGTCATTTGTGGAGATGATTTATAGATGGCTTACATTGATGCAGCAATGCAGGAATCAATGGGATACTGATTTCTGGGAGTAACCAGCTCTTTGTGAGGCAGAAAATTATGGCCCAGTTCCTACTGGGCCCTGTAGTTGCTAAGACAAGCTCAGGAGGGGACTGGAAAAGATGAACCTCAGTATACTCTGGTCTCCTGTCTCTAGGGAAGATCATGGGGTCTACCTTTGAACCAGCTAAGAGGTAAAGGCAAATCTTGGCCATACCAAGGTCAGCAACCAGCTTCAGTTGGGCTGAAGAAATCAACTCCAGCGCTCAGGCGCTTCAGGGCTCCAAAGATGACTCTGAGAAAAGCCACCATGTATGGTGGACCCTGGTTGGAGGAAAGTTACAACCACTTGCTTTCGAAAGACTGACTTCTCCTCAGAAAATTCCAGCTGTTGCCTTCCAGAGGACCCAGAAGTGTATTTCAGGCAACTGCAGTGTGTGTGAGTACATCAGGCCTTGAAGTACTGCTGCAGCAGTGACTAACACAGCGAGACTGCCCAAGTGCCAGCATGAGCCCTTGAGCCAGCTGCAGAAACAAAGCCTCGAGTGTCTGTGCGTGCCAGAAAGTGCAAGAAATGAGATACGTGTGAATGTGCTCCACAAAGTTTGTCCTGGATCTTTGGAGAGAACACCTTATTAGAGCTGCTGGTAGCATTACGCCAGCTCGGAAGCAGTTTTTTTCATGTGCCTCTTGAAAATAAGGCCTTTCTAATTTTGTTACAAAACATCCACTTGCATGGGACAAGCTGACCACATTTAGCACCCACTGCTATGAAGCTCCTTCGTTTTATCCCTCTCATTAATGAAAAGTGAGAGCCACGAGCCCTTGCCCTTCCCTCTGCTGCCCACAGTGCCTATGTCCTGGTGTAAAGCCACAGGCAGATTTCCTGGAACTTCTGGATAAGGTTTAAGGCAGCATCCTGAGCCCTGCAGGTGAATGGGGGTGTGTGAATGCATTCCTGTGAGCACAGATACAGAACAGACCTAATTGTTATCCTCAGCAAGAACATAGCTGAGAGGATTTGCCTCTGTTTAACCAGGCAGTAATTAACACCTGTTGAGAAGATCTAACAGCCATAATATCTCATTAACGTACTTTGACGGATGATAACCTCTTCAAATATGCATGGAAGAGAGAGAGGACTGGCTTTGGGAAGGGCACAGAGTGTTTGTAAACTGGTCATCCCTGGTTTTCAGACTCCTTAATCCTGCTCAGGGAGATGCAAAGGTCTCTGGGCTGGTATAAAATACTCACCAGAGTGTGGTGATATGTAGAGCAAGCTGCAGCACTTTGCTTTTGACTAGTATCGCAGCTGCTCGCTTCTTACGTCTCTAGCCCAATTTTGAGGGACTATCGGTTGCAGCCCCTAAGGATCCTCTCCAGGCCTCATGCAGTAATGTGGTAATATATGCCTTCTACCCCAAAGAACCTGCCATAAGAGTAGAAGACGAGGCAGAAACAGGTTGATCATTATGGACAGTTTAAGCACTGTTAAGTTTTATATAGGACATCCCACAAATGCCTGGACCACTGTCTGGATTCAGGGAACCACAGCTGGAGGTGAGGAGCCCCAGGCACAAGGCATCTAAGGGAGCTTTAGCAAAAGCAAAGGTTTAGGAATTTAAAGTGGTGTAGCACAATAATTTTGGAGACTGCAAGACATAATTTCTTCCCAATCTGGTTTCTTTTATATGCACACATTTACTTCGTGGTCAGAGGCGACAGAGAGAGTAAGATGCACGGTTAAATAAGCAGCCTCCAAGGGTGGAGTACTCTGACATAAACCAACTCCTGTTCTCTACTTCTTTCCACATCTGTCACCTCAACCAGCTAAACTGAAGTGCTCAGTGTCTTGGTCTTACCCCTAGTGATGCCAAAAGGGCACACAGAGCATATGCAAAGAATACTGTGGAATGGATGGTTCCTCTGGAGGTCACCTGGTCACAACCCAGCACTCACAGCAGAGCCTACAGACACACAAAACAACATGAACTGGCCTCAGAAGAGCCTGTCAAAAACAAACCTCACCTCCAGATGACCTGAACTTTAAAAGTGGCTGTGGCAGAAGCCAGCCTAGATTGCATGTGTTGGACCCATTTCTAATTGGCCTTGTCTTTTATGTAAATGTGCTTTCAAGAGCTACATGTTATTATCTGCTGTCGATGGGCATGAGGTTTTGGAAATCACAGCTTGACTTTAAACCTTTTTTCAGGGAGACCCTTTCATAATTTACTTTAAATGGAGACCATTCCCTCCTCCCCCCAGTTTGGCCCAGTCTTTGTGCTGAGCTTTGGCTACTTGGCAGTGCTTGGCCCTGCTCTGTCGTCCGTGGCTTGCTGCGAGGTGAGGGGATCAGGGGAACAAAAAGCAAGGGTGAGGCAGGGTCTCAGCTTCTCCTTAGCCCAGACTGCCTTGGAGAGTGGTGATCCTTTGACTGGCTGTGGCTCCCTCCCAACTCCAGCTGTCACGCTGGAGGGGGCGTCTCCCAGGAGGCCTCTGGGTCAGCAGCTTTTTGTGGAGTTACTCCTTGGGCAAAGGGAGCCAAATGTCCTACAGTCCTCGGGGCAATGAGAAGAGCCCTGTCCAAGCCTTTGTTCCTTGCTAATTCTGCTGCTCTGGATTTGTGCACTGCAACCCTGCCACTGGCACTTGGCCAGGGTGCTGATGCCTGGGAGAAATATCTGTGTAAATGCGATTATGTGGGAGTGAGCGCCTGTGCGTCTCTGGCAGCCCAACCACGCCAATCCCACTCTATTTCCAGGGCAAAAATGGCAGTGGGGAAAAAATCTCAGCTTTCTGGAGTCCCATGCAGCGCTGTGCATCCTCGGCCCTAGGAGAAGCAGTAGGAAAGACTGTGTCACCACAAAGCTGCAGCCCTTGGAAGGAAAAGACTTTGCCTTTTCCACGCCTGGCGTTGTGTGTGCTCTTTGACTTGTTGTCACCGTCACCCGGGCTGCGCTGCTTTCTGGCAAGGGGAGGAACAAGAGCAGGCAATGTTTTACAGAGGACGGTGTCTGGCCATGGAAAAGATGTGCAACATGACTCATTTTGTGTAGAGGACATGAAATTACAACTGCGTGCCACATGAGAGATGCTAGTTGGGCTCGAATCAAAAAACATCCTCATCCAGGAAGGGTATTCAAGCATGTGCTTAATTTAAGAACATACTTAATCAGGGCCTTTGGGCATAAAAGGGTAATGATTATTCTTGTGTTGCTGGGAAAATCCAAGTGACATCCGGAAGATGTATTACTTGAGAAAATTTAGTGTTATTTCAGTGTCCTCGTTTAATCTTTCAATTTCCAAAAATGTAATTCTTTTAATTTGTCATTGCTATGAGTTCCTTCACAGCTGTTTTGCACACGATTGTTAATGCCAAGTGGAATCAGCAAACACAATCAGGTTCAGATAATAAGTATGGAAGATCAATCCTGCATCCGGCTCTTTTCTCTGTCCCCGTTAAACATCCCAGCATGTAAGATATCTGAGTTTGGCTTTGCAGGGAAAGCTAGCCACAGCAAAAGAACTTCTGGTACACACAGTTTAATCATTTAAAATCAGTAACATCCCTGCCCAGAAGTTTTTCAGTGTGTTTCACCCCTAATTTTCTCTCTAAATAACCACATATTGCTGCGGAATGGTGTGATTCTAAGATGGATATGCCTTTAAGTGTGCAAGGAGCCAAGAAGAGGCTCCCTGTCTCAGTGTGACCAGGGCAGATGGCAACCAATGTCTTTGTTTTCCTTGGAAAAACCGAGTGGCCCAGGTAGTCCAGATCCAACAGCTGGGAGGAGGCAACTCTGCTCTACACTGACTACATTCCATGGTTTCATACCCAAACCTTTCTGTCACTGCACAGAACATGTCCCCTGAACTGGCCTAAACTTCTCTTGCCCTAGGAACTCTGGGCACCAGCTGGAATTTTCAAAGAGGCTGCAGGGATCTGGGACCCACATGGACATCCCAACTGTACCCTGTAGGAGATACTCAGCCTGCTGCCATTGAGCATGGCCTCATTTTTTTGGTTACTCACTGAACAGCAAAGATATTTAGGCACCTGTTTTACCAGAGGTTCTCCGGCCAAGAGATAAACAAGGGCTGTTATTGGCTGAAAGGTAAGTGCTTGTTAATTTTATTGACCTTGGGTTAAATCCTGTTCATCCTCCTCACGCAATTGCTCCCACTGAAACGAATATGAATGTCAGCATGAATAAAGCAGTTGGATTTTGGCCCTTTTAGAAGACAGCAATCATAAATCTAGCTGCCAGCACAAATCCAGGTGCTAAACCAGGGGTTTTCCTGGGGGAAAAACCACAGTAAAGATCCGTGGGATAGAACCAGAGAAATGGATAGGCATAAAGGAAAAGAAAATTTAACTTCATTTCACTCTAATAATTATTAGGGTAGGTGTTCAACTGGGCATCAGTAAAATGTGTCCTCAGCTTTGCCACTGGTTCCTGGTCTGACCTTGGTGATGATGTTTGAACACCTCGTCCTTCTCAAAGCTGTGGTTAAATATAATTTTGTGTGGCTTTGAAAGGCAAGATACACCAGTGAGTGCAAGTTATTGTAAGCATATTTTAAAAAGTGAATGATAGTGACAAAACATCTTGGTGGGAAACTGTGAAAACACGGTACTCTAAGCAACATGACTAGAGGAGAAGTGGTTTTTTCAATTTTTTTCACCTCTTGTTTATTTTCCTCTTCCTTTTTTGAACAATGTATCTTAGTCTCGTTCTATGGATGTAGCACGAGAGTTATGTGTGCAGAAAGCATCTGAAACCACTTTGTTTCTAGTTTTCTTTCATCCGTTCAATATTATAAATAACCAAAGAGGATATTACTTAATCCATAAAACAAAGTGACATCATAATTTATTAATACAGAAGACACAGTTCATTGCTGTTAAATGCCATAAAGAGCTGGAAATAGAGTAGTTTCTCAGAAGGCACTGCCAGTGTGTCAGAGGAAATATTTCCTCGATGCTATATCAGCATGTGTAAGATCCTCTCTGAGTACCTCACCATTTTGGCTAATCCCAGCTGAACTGCTCTGCCACATCCAAAGGCAATTTTGGTGGGGATTTCTCCAGCCTCTGACGTCTTCTTTACACTTGCCCCACTCCTCCCAACACTTTGCTCCTGCTGGAAAAGGAAAAAACAGAGCTGGCTGGTCCATTTAAGGTGGTCTCGTTGGTGTCTGTGGGGCAGCAGCACAAGCCCATATGTCCTCAGGGTGTCCCTGTGCCAGCGGGGACACAGAGCTGCACACACGGAGGAGTGATGCTGTACATCAGGCTGTACACACGCGGCCCCGGGCCAGCAAAGAATTTAAGCACCTGTTTACCCCTAAGCTTTTGAGTAATTCCTCTGGCCTGAGCTAAGCACAGGCTTCCCACAGCCTCCCTGCTTCCCTTCATCTTCCCTTGCACGATTTGTGCACCGTGGCCTGGCTGAACTCAGGGCTGCTAGCACAGCCCTGGCACGGCACCACTCACCATCCACCTCTTCTTGCTCCCTCCTCCACAGAGCCAGAATTCAGTCTCTGCAGATCCCAGTCCTGTGGCACCTCCATGGGCGAGCCCCTCCAGTGTCCGAGAGGCTCTGCCACGGCTCCCAGCTCTGGATTCAGCCACAGAGCAATTTTTGAGTGTTTCACGAGAAATTCCACTACTTCTGCTGTTGTGCTGTCTCCAAGCACCAGCCTGAGCCCACATATGGACAAAGTGCAGTGACCACATGTCCACAATAAGACATCCCTCTGTCTTTTAGGTAACACAAACAATCTTTCTGGTATGGATAACTTGCAGCCCTGTAAACACACTCAGCAGATGTTCACTCCACACTCTACCACTGCCTGCACAGAAGCACCAATCCTCACTGCTGGTCGCTGTCTGCCTCATCATAAAACATGCCTAGCTGTGCTTTTACAACTTTTGGGAAGATATAGGGTCCCTTTTGTGTCCCCAGGACATTAACTTGTATTTTCATTTGTATTAATTTCATACTTTCCGTACACGCAATCAGCTCTCTCCCACTGCAACGCACCTATTCAAAGTGGTTCAGCGGGTGTGTGGAACGAGCACGGTGCTGCGTGGGTTCCCCCAGCCACGCTCTGCCTGCCGGTAACCCCCAGGGAGCCACGGTGCCGTGAGCTCCTACCTGCCTGCTCCCTGCACAGGCACTTGAGCGTTCCTGGCTCCCTGGCGAGGCAGATTTCCCTGCTGTTCATCAGCCGGCAGCGCAGAATTCCTGCCCTGCTGTCTGCCAGTGCGGCTCGTCCCCAGGCTCCAAGGGTGCGCTCACACCTGGGCAGCCGTGTGAACGCACATGCCCAGCCCTGTGTGCGCACAGCCGGCGCCTGCACGTTGGCAGTTCGCTACCCCCCTTGCATCCCCCCCTTCTCTGGGCTATATGTGGCATTTCGAAGCTCTGACAATCTGCTTCCAAATGTTTTCCATATTTGTTCAGCCTCCTTGATTCAAATACCAGGAACAACTCAGCCGGCACAAAGCGAAGCTTTGGGGGGCAAAAAACTCGCACCCCTATCGGCGTGCGTGCACACACACACACACACACACACACACACGTGAAAGCCTGAAGTCTGTCGGCATGGGAAAGGAGGAGAAGAAAGCTCAGCACAGCACGTCCCCGAATAACCAGAGCCAGACAGGGAAGGCACCCGGAGGGGAGAAAAGCACCGCCTCCACACAGGAGTCACCGATGAAGAAGAAGAAGAAGCAGAAGAAAGCCAAGGGGGATCCCAAAACTGGCCAGGAGGAGGAATCCCACACTTGTTGTGGCTGCCGTTTCCCGCTGCTGTTTGCGTTGCTGCAGCTGGCGTTAGGCACCTCTGTAACAGTGCTGGGCTTCCTTATGGCAGGCATCAGTTCCTCTCTGCTAGTCAGAGACACTCCATATTGGGCTGGGATAATTGTAAGCATAAAGTCTGTTTCTCCATAAAGTGCCTTTGCCAGCGTTAACGCAAGCTGCATGACGCTCCACTTTAGACTAACCAACTGCATGCACAACACCATTTGAGTTATGCTAACTATAAATATTCCTGGGATTAAGTGTCTGGCTATACTTTCCCAAGGAAAACTGCTCCTGCAGAGTAACACAGCCTTTCGTATTCTTCCCTGCAATACCCAACAGACCTGAAATAAAACACAAGGTTGCTGTTCACTGGATGTATGTATTAGCTTGTGCTTTGCAGTGAACTCCTGCCTGGTGATGCTGAAAAAAAATGTTAATTTCTTATGCTGCCTACCCTCTTTGCCCACCAAACCATAACCATCAGGTTTTGGAAGTGAGAGCATAACTCTGCAACTCGCAACTTTTAGCTGGGCGAGGAGAGCGATGTCTGTCTCCAGAGCTTCCTCGCTGTGCTATGCTGAACAACCGCTGGGATTTAACCCTCGTCCTGCTGCTGCTCCTGACTGCACGTGGCCATGGGGAGGGGGATGGCACTGGTGGATGTGGCAGGGACAGGGAGCCCGTTCCAGGGCCTGCTGGTGGCTCCTGCCAAGTCACTTTGGAGTGACATGCCAGCCTTGCCACGTGGGCTGGGGGACTGGGCAGAGGGCAGCGTCCTGCTGGGTGTAAATCAGAGGCATCCCTGGTGGGGAAGCCTGGGTTGTTCCCCAGCAGCAGCCACCCCTGCAGAGGTGGGGACGGGGTGTGCAGTGCCATTCGTGGTGTGACTGCTGGCTGTGGGCTTGAGGACGTGAGGGTTGCCTGTGGAGGGACAGGGTCAGTTATTATGAGCCTGGAATAGACCATGGATATAATTGAACGTGCAGATTTCTTCCTTAGGCAGCAGGTTTCGGGAAAATATGTCCTGAAATATGCCCTGATGTGTTAGCACAGTTCGGAGTGTTGTCAGACTGCAAGAATTCCCAGCAAATACATTTGTATTTAGGTACTTAGAGATTTCTTGAAGCACTGAACAGCTATGGGAGCATCTCCTGTAAATGCAATTCCTTGTTAGAAGCTTATCTGAGCATCTGAACTGATTGGGATTTGCTGTGTTAGTCCTGCTGGGCAACCCTTCAGAGGGTGGAAGGAGCTCCCAAAGGGAGAGCTCCTCTGACTCATCTCTTCATGTTTCTCTTCTGACTGAAGAGGTATCCAAGAGTTTAGTGGTGTTTTCTGGAGCAAGAGCCTGCCCTTGCTTGGAAGGAGAACTTCCCCCTGTTACAAACCAAGGGGGAATACAGATGATAAATTATCACTATGTGGCATGTTTACACCTCCTGTTTATTTTGAAGATTCTGGAGGTCAGATTATGTCTTTTCCAGATAGCACTGTTGCTATCACAGATTTGAAATAGCTCTTTCATTAGAAAATACTGGGGAAAGAGTGAGCTGGGCTGAACTAATGTACAGCCAGGGATATGAGAAAAGCCATGAAGGAGCCCCTGGCCCCTGTGAATGTCATCAGTGCCCAAGCAGCATCCATCTGAGACATCTGCAAATGGCTGGCCTCCCTTGGGGAGTCCTGAAACCCCACCAGAGCTGCTGCTTTCTGAAAACAGAGCTCTAACCCCTGTTGGTTTTAGCAGCAGCTGCCAGCAGTAGTGACATTTAGATGCCCACACGAGGCAAAGCTCAGTCACTTTCAGAGCTCTCCCCTGAAAATCAGGAATAATTCTCCATGTGTGTTCCAGAGCTAATTCCTGACTCAGAGCAAGACCCAGCTCTCAGCCGTGGCTGGTGGTCACATTTTGCCCTTGCCCGCCAGCATAACCCCTGGGTAAACTCTTCCTGGGACTGAGGGAGTTTTGATTCCTGTTGCAGGGTGCCCTGGCTGTCGGGAGGAGCAGTGCGGGCTGTGGGCTGCCCCTGGGGAAGGGTGACTGCACCTACGCTCTGAGTCAGATGGTGACTCTCACCTGGGGGACTCTGGTGAGATGTTGAGTCACCAGCACACTCGAACGTGGTTTGATTCCTCCCTGGCTCAGAATGGATTTCGGTGCCCCTCTGTTTACCCTCAGGGTGATGACAGGGACTGTCTGCTGGGGGCATGTGGCCAGGCAGGCTCCTGGGCAACCACGCTGCTCTCCAGCACCCTCAGCCCAAAGCAGAAGGGAAGGAGGGATCTGGCACCAGGTGAGAGGGAAGTGAAAAGGATACTGGTGCTAGGAAGGAGAGGATGAAGTGGTGGGGCAGCCCCAGATCTCCCGGCAGCACAGCCCGTGTGGAGCACTAGCTGTGGTACCTTAGGAACAGTGCAAAGCACATCTGAGGGGCAACATGCAGGAGGTACCACATCGTGCTACATTTACCTTGTTCCTGTGCTGTGGTATCTCCATGGGGGGACTTGGTGCCCACTGGGACATCAGGTGGAAATGGCCAGAAGCTGCTGAGCTGGAAATTCCAGGTGTGCAGTCACAGAGTGCTGCTGGTGAGCTGTGGTGAGAACTGTGCCGAGGACTGTGCCGAGGACTGGCCTCTGGAGAGCTGGGGAAAACTGGTCCATGTAGGAGAACCCTTGGCTAGGACCTACATTTGGCTGGATGTCCTGTGGGCTGGCTCTTGGGCTGCATGGAAAGTGTTAGATAGGGGATGGATGACCCATGTGCTGCTCAAGAACAAACTTTCATGGCAGAAAGTGACTTCCCAAAACTCATATAGTCACACAGAAATGAGCAACAGGACAGAAAGATGTGGTGTAAAATACCAGAACATATTTGTTTTAGTAGCATCCTACTCAAGTGCTCTTTTTAAAGGACTTGATTAGTATTCCAAATCAAGAACTTAAAAAATCTATTATCAAGACGTTTTTAGCAACTTTAAATATAAAGGGTGAAGCTCATTCCTGGTGTTACTCCTTTGGAATTACACTAGGCTGGATTTGACCCCACGGCTGTTAATGCAGGATGACAGAAAAAATGAAGGAAAATTGCTAATATGTTAAATAGACCCTGATTGATTACAAGCTGTTTTTTTTTCTTCTTTATTAGTGGCAAAATGGTGGCACCATTCCTTGCTGAAAATCCAGTGCTTTAGTGCATTACCATGAATGGAAAGGAACTGTTTTTAGAGGAGCAGCCAGTGAAAAATGCTAGCAAGGAAAACCAGGCAAGGCAGTCTGAATTAAATGGGTTCAAAACCTGAGTGTGTAGGTTTGTGAGGCTGGAGCAGGCCAGGGATTGGGTTCACCATCCTGGGGAACAAATGTGGCCAGTGATCCTCTGACGGAGAGTGGAGGAGGGCTCCAAGCCCAGAGGGCTCCCTCCCCAGAGCGCCGGCCCTTCCCTCCTGAGCCCCTGTAGAAGGAAACTATGCAACTTGCATTGCACCAAGAGCATTTCACCATGAAAACCAGTTAAAACCCAGTTAAAACCAAAACACGTTTAGTCCAAAATGTGTGGAGCATTGGTCAGGAACCGAAGGAAAATTTTATGGACAGAAACCACAGAGCCTAAGGGATTTACCACTTCTGTTTGGGCTTCTACAATCTATTCCCTATAAAAAGCCTCTGCCCCTTTGCTAAGGACAGGCAGATAAATGCAGTTAAAAGCAGTGAGAGCGGCATTTGTTTCACTTGCCTGGAGCCACGTACAGTGAAGGTGCCCATGTCTGAAGCAGTTGCCCTGTCCTGAGCTCCCCAAGCTGCAGGCTGGACTCCCTGGCAGTCTCTTCCTTCTTGCTGCTTTGCAGGAGCTTGCACAAACTCTTCACAAACCCACTCATAATGCAGGGCTTTATTTTTTCCTGTGTCTTGCCATTGACTCAGTGCATAGCTTCGAGCAAGTTACTTAACCTTGCTAAGATTTTGTTATTTCCCCTGTAAAGCGGGGTTAATAGTGGCCATCTGTCACCCCTTGCATTGAGATCCTGGGATGAAAAGTGTTGCAGAGACAGTAGATATTAATGGTATCTTTTTCATTCTTTTTCATTAGCTTGTGGCCTTTTGGCACCCAGAAGAAGTAACGATGTATTTCTCCTTGAAAAACCTACTTTAGATTATTTTCACTGCGATCAAAAGTGGAGAGTATCAGAGTTTTCATGGGCAAGCTCCCTTTTCAGCCCTGTTTTGCAGACTCAGGCAGTTAAGAAAGTTACAGAAGTGCTCATCAGAAATGATTATCCAGGGTGTTTATTATTTCTGTCAGGAAGTTATTTTAAATGTATATGTATAGATGTTCATAAAATTAGGACTTTTAAAAAGATTTTAAAAAATCTGATTCACGAGCAGCTCAAGGCAGCAACTGTGGCTCCAGCTGTCATTGATTTTATTGCAAAAAGCATCCCAAAAGATCTGCCATGGGCTGAGCCCCCAGCCCAGAAGCTCTGACATTTCTCTCTGCTCCAGCCCTTCTCCATCTCCCCAGATGTTTCCCCAGGCCAGAGGGTCCCTGAGCTTTACTCAAGGGGTGGCCATGGCTTGTGGCTTTTTGGCATCAGCGCACAAGCATTGACTTCTCTGCCCTGGTGGAGGTGAAGCTGATGTGGGGCTGTGTGGTGCAAAAGGCAGGCAGACTTTTAACTGAAAAAGCAGCTTAATCAACCTTTACTTACCTGGAGTCAGAAATGTTTATGTCTCTATAATTTTTGCTTGTTTTTAGGGAAACCATTTTCAATTTTTATTAGAAGTTGACTCTTAAAACCTGGGGCCATCAAAGTAGCTGGTGAAAATTACAGTCATGCAGGTATTCATGGTTTTTCATACAGGCTAGCTTCAATTAGCCAGGGGCAAACATCAAAAGGCTTGAGGGAGGACTGCCTTGAAGAAGAGGCCAGTGCTTGTTTAGAGCCATGTGCAGCACCAGAGCAGGACTCTTCAGAGCCCTCTGCCATTAAATCTCACCCTCTTCCAAGAGTAACTATGCATTGATTAACTGAAATCCATGCTTTTGTTTTGCTCAGATGTAGAGTGGAAAACTTTGATGGGAAGAAATGTTCAAACATTCTGAAGGAATGGTTTGAGAAGATAACTGCACACCTGAGGTGTGTCTGATACCTGTCCAGGGGCTGGTCTAATACTGGCCCCCTCTGTGGCTTAGCCCACAGTTTAACTGCAGAATTCCTGGCTGGAATTTGTGCAAAAAGCCTAGGTAAAATTTGGAGAGGGATATCAAACAGGTTTCTCCAGCCTTGGTAGCCTCATGGCTATGGAGATGGTGGCTTTCTGTAGCTTCATAGTCACAGACACACCCCAAAGTACTAGTGGTGTTCACGAGCACTCTCAGGCATGCTGCACTTCTCAGGCTGAAAATCACTGCTGGCTCCGTGAACTCTCAATTTTATTTTATTTTTTTGATCCCTCAGGTGTTTGTTCAGCCAGGACTGTATTTCTGGTTTAACAGCAGCAACGGACTGCTGCTGCAGCTCCTGGCTGTGTAAGCGATCGTAGCCTTTGCTGGGGGAATTAAATCTTACCTTAGCACAAGTGATGAGCAACTGACCTAAACAACAAAGATCATTATGGAAAAACAGCATTTCATTTGATTGTGGATGTTCTTGCAGGGTTTTGTTGACTTTACAGAATTTAAGAGAAAGTTGTGGATCTGCCAGGAGGTGTTATTGCATGGCTTGAAGGGACCTGTAGTAAAGACATCGTTATTTTATTCTGTAGGTGGGGCAGGGATGGGCAGTTATTGTGGAGTTTATGGCTGTTAAAAGAATGATTTCCTAGATGATGATGGCCTTTGCCTGCAACCACAATATACATGCTTGTCATTATTATTATTATTATAGCTATTATTTCCGGAAGTAATTTATATGCAACTAAACTGTCCTTAAGTTTAACAAGAAGTCTGTAAGGGGTAAAAAAACCATTAGGGCACAGTACCTCTGTGTTGCAGACTGGCTGTGAGCCAGCCACATGCGGCAGTGAGACCCAGGCTGACCTGAGGCTGATGAAAGCTGGCAGTGAAAGCTGCCTGCAGCACCCACTTTCATCACAGCTTCCTCAAAGCTCATAAAGCAAATGAACTTCAGTGCTGCTGTCTGCAACAGCCTGTAGAGATGTCTGGCACCAGAGGTGATCCAGGTTTATAATGGCAAAGCCAACAGGGACACGTTCTTTCCTGCATCAAAATCTGTGTCCAGTGGGAGTGTTAGATTTGGTGGATAAAGCGGCTTCTCCAAAGGTGTAGACAGGAACTGAGCCTTGCCATATCTGATAAGGTGGGAGAACCATCAAGCCAAGTATCACCTCTGAGGGAGAGCCAGAAACTCCAGAGACAGCTACAAGAGATCATTCTTTACGCGTGTCCCTAAAAACAGAAAGATCCCCAGTGTCTCCAAGTGAGCGATTAGAAAATAGCCTATCCATAATGGAAATGTCTTCCTAATTCTACTAACTGCAATTTTCCTCCTGAAGTTTGAGTTTACATTCTTATTAAATAGGAAGAGTCCTCCTGTGGGTCTCAGCAGTGCTGTGTGGCATTGCAAGGTGTTGCCTGTGAGAGGTTTTGTCCTGCAGTGTGTTTGCTTTCTGCCCCCACAAATTGTGGCAGGAAGTTCTCGCTAACAAAGGCCCCATATAAAGAGCAGGTGAGCCATACTGTAGCATTTGCCTTGTGATGTGGCACAGACCCAAGATGCTCCTTAGAGCCAGATTTTTGTCTCCTGCCTTCATTTCTTGGTGGATGTTCCCAACCCTCCTGCTTTACCAGACTCAGATGCCAAGGTTTTCAAGTTGCTCTGGGTAGGAGGTAGTTTGCCAGAGAAAACCACCTATTCTACATTTGGGCTGAAATTGTAGCAATAACAAAAGGAAAGCCAGTTTCATAAGCATACAAGGGAGAGATGGAGACAGATTAGAGCAATCTGTGGTTTTGAAATCTGTCGGAATAAAGCAAACCACATGAATATGTCAGCGTGCAAAGATAATGAGTGCAAACCACAGCGGAAATTTGTGCCCTACGTGCACATATTTCCCCTAATTACACACAACACACAACCTTCCTCATCCCTGCCACGTAGTGTCCTTGTCCTGCTCCTACACCTTGTGCTAAATCCTTGCTGGAGCAGATGGGATAACATGACAACAGGCCCCTGCCCTCTTTGGGGTGGGAGTAAGCTGGAAAATTTCTCCTATTTTGATTGTGGCTTAAAAAACCAAAAATTCTTGAGTCACTTTTCAGCCCTGAGGTGTTCCTGCCCAATGGCAGGAATGTCTACTGCTTCCCCCAAAAAAGAAATAGTGTTAAAAATTTTGTACAGCCTAAATATTTAAGTTTTTCAGCCAATGTTAGTAAATAGCTGTTTTCCTGGGTTGTGAACTGGGGGGATTTCACAGGGTATGCCTTAAGCAAAATGAAGTCTTTACCTTTCCTAAATACTTCTGTATCACATTTGGGTCTTTTTCTAGGCAGCGCTTTCCAAAATTAAATTCTTCCCTTGGATAACCTTTCACGTCAGTACCTATTCAGCAAGGGATGTGTTAGTCCATATGGAAATTTAGAAGTAGGATCTTGAAATAAACTCGAGTTGAAATATGCACAGAAATGCAAATTCCTGGATTTCTGGATAACAGTTGACCAGAGATGATCTAATTAAGTGCCGTCCTGCAGGTCTCACAGGATCTGTTTTATTTGTGTAACAAATGCGCATCGATTGGTGGCAAGCACGTGCTGAAGCGGGTTCAACTGCATTTTATGTTGTGTGCTTAGTCAATAAGGCATGGGAAACGTGTGCTTCACGCTGGGATGTGGCAGTGGCTATTGCAGCCAGGATGCAGGATTACCTAATGCTACTTAGCAATAAGCATCACCAGCACCTGCAACGTGCCTGCACCTGTTACAGTTACTTAGAGGCTCCTAAAAAATGTTTAACAGCGGATTTTTATAGTTATTCTGTTACACTTCACAGGTGTAATTCAAAGCTGATCTATTAATAATGTATAAAATAGCAGCATAGAGCTGTTTCCTATATAAACGTTCCACGCTTTGGTTTCCTCCAAGGAGTGAATTTACCTTTAAAGAGCTGAAATGTTAAACATATGTGGGTCATAATTCTCAGCCATGTTATTTTTTATGGCCACTTAGAAAAATACACATCTCTGGTTAAAAAAAAAAAATATATAAAAATGTTACTGTATTGTTATAGAAGAAATACTTAAGCTTTCTGAAATATCCTGGCCAAGACTTGCTGGAATCCTGACCCACTGTAATCCTTTATAAATACCTCTCTACAAATGTGCCTCTTCAAGTGTCCCTGAGTATATTATTTAAATCCCAGAGGACTTTTAGAAAGCGTGTGCAGGAATGGAACTCCTTTTAACTGATAGCCCTTTGTATGGGAAGCTTTCTGAAGAGGGAGGTCTGATCCTGCCACGTGCGGAGCCAGCAGGAGATTTGCAAAAGTTGTCCGAGGCACTTGATGGCAGAGAGAAAATTCCAGCAATGGTCTATGCCCTCGGAAGTGAATGCAGCTCTGTCGGCCTTCTGTGGTTAAATGGAAGGGGAAGGAGGGAGTAGGAACAGTCCCATCATGTCTCATGGCAGTCACCTGGAGGCAAATCTGACTCTCGGTCCATGCAAGTGTAAATGTCCACTAGAGTAGCTGAAGCAAAGCAAATTTGATTTATTGCTCATAACAAGATCCTTCAGCACCAGATCCTGAAAATTCTTAAGTCCAGCTTTGATGTGAGAAGCCCCTATGATTTGTCATGAATTTTGGGAATATGATGTTAAGACAGTGTATTTAAGCATTATTTTTCTTTTTTTAGTTCTTGCTGCAGGTTCTCTCCTTCAACCATTACTGGCAGTGGGGGAGTTTATTATTTGGATATTATCAGTGATAGGATCTCCTAAGATTTAAGTTTTATGGACATGTTAATTGAATTAAAAGATTAATATACAGTGCAAGAGACCAAGGACATAGGCGATTAATCCTGAGAAATAAAACATGGTTGAGTCACACAGAAGCACTACAGGGCAAAAAATCCCCGCACCAAAGGACCTTTGACAAGAGAGGTTGTTTTTTCCCCAGACAACCCTGTCAGCTACGGCTGTCAACAATAAAAAGAAAGAAACAAATAAATTGGAGGCTGTGTGTAAGTCACAGGACCAGAATATAAATACACATGACATGGAAAGGAGTAAATAATACTGACGCATTCTTTAGAAATGTTCTCGGGCAATACTTCCTATTCATGTCCCACCGAAATGACATAAAATAAAACTTCATGGGGAAAAGTGTTACTAACCACCCAGGTTCTTGAGGGACATGGCTCTGTGTGTGTTGGGAGGCACTCCTCCTTTGCAGGGCTGCTGTCTTGGGCCTTGCACCATCAATGCAGATGCAAAAAGTTTGATACTTTCTGCAACAGATCAGAAAAGGAACGTGTTTATCCGTTGCTGTCCAAAAGGACAGCTGGGCATTTTTCACTGCAGGTCAAGCTCCCTGTGGAGCTGGAAATCTGGATATGAGCAGCACTTCCAGGGCATGCAGGTGGCCACGGGGCTGTGATGGAGCCCCCCACTCCTGAAGGCGTCTCCATGGCATAGCCCCACCTTGGCAAAGGCAGGTCACACCTGGCTCTGGCCAAAGAGGGCAAATCCCACTGCTCCGGGAAAGCAGAAAGCCTCAAATTAATGACAACTCTTCCAAACGCCAGAAGTAAAATGGACCAGGTGACAAAAAATATAGAATCTAGCTGTAGTCACTGAGAATTTAATAGTTGTCATTTATAACCAAGATGCTCCTGGCAGGGAGGCCAAGACCTGCTCCTGGCCCTGTGTGTAGAGAGGACCTCTGAATGGACTGGCTGATCTCATCCGAAGTCCCCACTAAGGCTCATCACACCTAAAATGGCTTTTAAAGGTGTGATTTGAAGGGTTATTTAAAAACATGTGCATGCCATCAACTCACCTGTTTTTCCAAGGCAGCTCAAACACGCACAGATTCCTCCAAAAACAGCTCCAGCTGCCAATAGCCTCTCACAGGCCCAGATCCAGCCCCACAGGGAGCCTTCACCTGGTGCCTGGGTACCCAACTCCTCCATCCAGGGGATGAACTGCCAAAAAGCAGCAGTCTGCTGCTCCTAAGTGTTCCTGAGAGGTTTGCTCACTGGTCCTCCAAAAAGTGGGAGAGGAGGGCACTTGACTGGAGTGCTTAGTACAGTATGGGGACACCTTGTGTTTTCTAAATACAAAAGCAAATCACATTTATTGTGCTAGCTCTTCAGAGCAGGATCTTCCCTTCTTACCTGGCTGGAAAATGCCTACCTGTGAGTGTCTGCTCCTGCAGATAAATCCAGAATTAATAATAAAGACAGCTAAATGAATAATCAAGAGTGCAAATACTTTTCCATTACTGTTAACCTTCAGCAATTACTGCCACAGGGCTAAAACACAATTTCAGATTGCAGGGGAGATGGATATCTTCTTTAGTAAGGTGTCCACTCCGGAAGAGGGTGGAAGCCTCTTCAATAAACTCTACTGCTTCTTACCCAGTGGCAGCCACGGTTTAATGAGTTACAGCTTGCAAGGGTGACATAAAAACCCTGTCAGCACCCAGATCTACACCGGATGGTGCTCTTTGGGCTTGCAAGCCCAACTTCAGAAGCCTTCTGCTCTTTTTTGATAGTTGTGTGGGCAAAAACTCAACACACACCATGGGGGCTGTTGCTGTGCTGCATCTTTGATGACTTTGCTTCCATACTGCTTCTTGAGTTATGGTCCTGCTAACACAGAAAGGTGTCTTGGCTTGGAGGAAAAAAAAAAGGTATTTTTGTGTTTTGTAGGGATTTTTTAACCTTGACACATTTTACATCTCTTCCCTTGCAGGTCTGTGTGGTGTCCTTAGTGGGATTTGTTATGCTTTGTATTTCGTACCAACCCGATGAGAAGACATGTGTGCAGTTCACAGTGAAGGTACCTTAACATTTTTTAAACACCTTTTTTTGCTTCTCATGTCATTAAATATAATCAGAAAAGTTGATACAGGGGATATTTTTAAGACCTCAGAAAAAGAAGTGAAAATGCAGCTGAAATACAGGAATGGCTTCCTGTTACTTTCCAGGCAGCCAAGGAAGAAACTGTATCCTATAAAGGGGAAACTCTAATAACATTTCAAATCAGAACAAGATACCATTTTATTCACCATATTTTAGGAATATAGACAAAGCTGGAATAATCTGGGAACTATCCAAAGAGTTTAAGTAGATTAAGTGGAGATAGTGAGCAAAGTAGGAAGTAGGGTGGCATAAAATGAGTCCACTTAAACCAAGTTTTAATATTTAATGGGAAAGTACTGGGAAAGCATGGGGACATGCATTCTCCCACGAAGCAAATTCCCATCTGAGCATTGCAGGAACTGCACCATACCCCACCTTTGTCTCCAAAACTGCTTTGCTGATGCTGGTGAGCAACTAGAAGAGCAAGGCTGAGAACGCTTGTTTTTAACACCATTTTTCCTGGACTATTTTCCCTTATTATTGTAATTTTCAGGGCTCTTAATATTTTGCAGACACATAATAACCGAAAAAAATACCGACGCAAGCAGCACAAAATAACAGTGATTATTAACTGAAAAAGGCAGAAGAAAACAAAATGCAAGGAGCAGCTTTTCAAACCCTGGCATCCATCCTCCCTTAGAAATTAGACCCCGGTGTGTCTTTTGTGTCTTTCTCGAGCTTCTCCCGTACTTAAAGAAAGAAAGGGAGAAGAACAATTGTGCCTGCCCTGTGACTGCCTCTACATTGTGCCCCGTCACCTTTATGCCCCCAAGGAAGGTTACTGGTCTGGGCGGGGGCTGCCACGCCAGGCTTTTTACTGCCTGCCCCGCAGCATTAAATTGAATTTGGCATCCAGGCAGGAAGGGAGTCATCCCTCGTGCACGTCGGGCTGGGCAGCTCAGATGTCTCTGCCACCCACCCTGACAGTAAGGAATGTGAGCCATCGTTCCCTGTAAGAAAATAGACGTTTTGGAATTGCTCCCAAGGTGGTATAAAATGGGCCATTCCTCGTCACCTGGCAGAATTAGAGCTAAAATCTCCCTGGTTCAGTCAACAGCCCATGGACTGTTGCTTACCCAGGGCAGCCTCCTCGCCAAAATTCCCCTTCCCAGCATTTCCTATTGCAGCATGCCACAGAACTCCATCATTCCCAGGCTGTTCACCTCTCCTGTCCCATGTCCCGGCTGGGACCTGTTATCCCGCTGTATGGGATAACAGGACAAATGGCTTCTGACTGCAGGACTCATACCTATTTTAACAAAATAGGAGCTAAATCTCTCCTCCAGGGCTTTGATCACATAGGACTCATCTACATCTCCAGTATCACTTCTCAAATCTTTGAATTTCAGTTAGAGGCTGTCTCTGAACTAAAAATGAGCATTAGCTATGACAATGTTGAGGATGCAAGATTACAGTCATGAGACAGACTGTTCAGGGGGTTGTTCTTGACTCCTTGAGGGCCTGATGCTTCATCCAGCACTGCAGTTGGGTTCAGCCCAATCTGCTCCGACTGTCCTTATGGGGTCTGGATCCCTTGGCCCAGGTCCTGCCCTTACACTGGTGGCTGGTTCCCACCAGCCAAGCATCATCATACAGGAAAATCTTGACTGAGCTTCACCAGAGTGCATTAAGCACCCCAAGTTCCCTTGCACAGCCCAAGGATCACTGTGAGAGGAGGGCCACACACACGCACTGAGGCCTGGGGGATTTGGGTCAACCCCCAAGGTGTTGACCTTCTGACCACTGCAAGCGACTCCCTCGGGGTGGAAAACAGGAGGAGACCTGTGTAGTTCTCTCTGCCTTCCTCCCTCTCAGCAGCTGCTTCTTTCATTTCACACTTGCATGAGCCCTGGATCCTGTTAAAGAAGGGGGCGTGAGAACTGCTCGCAGCAGAAGTCCCTTCCCGAGACTACTGTGGGTACCCACAGCACGCCATGTGTCCCTGAGAAAGGGAGACCACCCAAAGGGAGGGCGGCTGTGCTCTTCAGGGGGGACAGCAACAGCGAGCGCCACACAGGAAAATCTTGAGCCATCCGGTGGACTTCCTGGGCTGTGTGCTGACGTTTGACAGATCACTCTCTGTGGTCCTCCCCAGGGCACCCCCAGGGCAGCGACACCCCTGCTCCCACACGCCCAGCCCAGGCCGTGACACACCACGGCTCCTGCTCCCTGCAGGGGCTCGTGCCTGAGCCACCACCGCCCTCAAAAAGGGCCTCCTGATCCACCTCTGCAAACCCCTCTGCCTTCACCTCTGATAACTATGAGGAGCCTTTTCCATGAGGAACTTAGTCCATCTTCCTGTTATTTATTTTAATTTAGTCACAGAGGAAAACTATTGCCAGTAAATATTGCTAAAATGTCTCTTCCTCATATGAGGAACATGAAGGAGGATGAGCTGCCATGCTCTGACCTCATTGTACTCTGTCTCTCCCCACTTCCCTTTTCTCCTTCTATTTAAGCAGCAATTGCAGTGCCTATCTCTCTGAAGCTGTTAAAAAACAGTTTTCCAGTGGCGAGTTCTGGTTCCTGGGCACAGCCCACCATGTAGTTGTAATTGTGATGCTGAAGTTGCCTCCAGGTCTGGCATGTGATTAATCTGCTGATGGGATCTCAGCACTGACTCTCTTGTGCTCCCTCAGAGGCAGTGCTTGCATTTGCCTCACCTTTGATATTTGGAAACGTGTTCGTTTCCAGCAGCTCACAGAGAGATTCCTCTGCAAACATCTTGTAAGAATAATAAGCTTTTTGGAAATTGCCCTGTGTCCCTCATGCATCTCCCTTCGCCTCCAAGGATTACCATAAGAGCTGCCTGTGTATTCAGATTCTGAGAATTCCTTCCCTTTAGGAACACAACAGATAAATTCTCCCTTACTGTACCTGGAGCATAGATTAGGCTGTTGTGTCCTGACTTTGGATAGAAGTTGGCAGCTAAATAAAATACCTGCCAAGGGAGAATCAGGCACATGGTGTAGTCTTGGCTTAGTATCTCATCTATTAGAGAGGCCTGATTCTGTCTTCTGCTGAGCTGAATCCAAGGACTTCCAGCAGGACTTCTGTATCACAGAACAACCAATGTTTGTCCATTTTCTGTTTTCCCCATTGAACAGATTTTCACCATCTTTTAAAACAATGCCATTGGCTTATGAATTACCACATCTTGGTTTGCAGGGGGTCCATCATTCAGCAGAGCTCCATCTTCTGTGTGCTTCATATGAGGAGGTGGCCCCATTTTCCAGCTTCACCTTTCCCATGGACCCTTCCCTTGAAAGCTGAGGGGGCAAAGTAATTACATTTAATAAGAGCCACCCTCATTTTGAAGCTGCCCTTGGTTTAAGGCTGCAGGGGAAGTCATTAAATTTAATAGTAGACAAATCTTGGAAACTCAGATTTTTCTGCAAGAATTTGGTGATATGAGGGGAAAATGTATATAGTGTTTCAGGACCTGCAGTAATCCCAAATTTTTTTTTTTTTCAAGCTGGCAACCAAATAGAAGATTGATTCACACTGTAGATATAAGACAAATACACCAGGAGTGTGAATTTTATCAAGACATACATACTTGGAGTTTCAAGGTCATAAAAAATGCTTTTATATTGATATTTTACTTGCAGTATTGAGGTTAAGAGAGAAAAAGAGAGAGAGAAGCTGCTGTTTAAAATAACAGATTCCCAACCATGCCATGTGTCTGACAGATAAGACGCCAAGGAAAATAAATGTTTTTACAGTGCTGAACAGAACCAAAAAATGCAATTTTGGCTAAACACAGAACATGATTTTAATATACATGCACACATATTTTGTACGCAGTGCAGCAACTGCCAGTTCCAGCTATCAAAAGCAAAAGGAAGTCCATATGTGCCGGTATCTGAAGCTCTCAGGTGCATCCCGGAGTGTCAAAGGCTCTGACTTGCTGCCAGTTTCCCTGTGTTTGTGGGGGTGGACTCTGCAGAGCGACCCTTGATAAAAGCCATGCTATTTTTAAGCTGCCACTGTTGTAAGGAGCAGTGGAGGTGACGAGCAGGCCCTTGTCCTTCTCACACCATAGCACTGGGAAAAGAAATGTGCTTGCTGCTCTTTCACGCCTGTGAAAGACTTCCCCATGTTTATGGGACAGGTTTTGGAAGCAGACTGAGCACAGCACACACTTTTTTGTGGAGATCTGCATTCCCATTCTGCAGTGGGACCTGGGAAGCAAACAGGCTGGTTGCATCCACAGGGCCACAAGCGGGAGATCAGCCACCCCACTGCCTGATTTGCAAGTACAAATCAGATTTGTTTGAGCATGCAAACCGAGAGCTGGGAATAACACATGAGCAAAGTCTCACAAACTCCTACAGCTCAGCACAGCCTGGGGTAAGAGGGCAGCCCAAGGCTCAGTCTGTTCAGCTCTCCTTCGAGGCACTAATTTGTCTCAGCTGATGACCATGAGTCCTGTCAATGCAGGTACAACTGGAGAGGAAAATGCTCCCTCCCTCTCTATAAAGCTTCTTGATGTATAGACACATCAATTTCTTGGTGCTCTCCCCAGGCCTCAAAATTGCAAGGCAATATTCATATAAAACAGGCAAGGCAAGTTCTTGAGATGACCTGCTGAACTTCTCCTCATAAAGAGCCTTGCAGTTGTTGAAGCACCTGATCTCCAGATAGTACATTGAGGGTATGCATTCCCTGCAAAGTACTTGTGCTGCATTCCTTGTGTGTTCCTCAATTTCTGTGCAGCTGGAAATAGGGGTTTTGTCTTTTTTTTTCCCCTTTCTTTCAGCTGCTGTATTTTCTCCTGAGTGCCCTGGCTCTGGTTGCCTGTGTTTTGGCAGTGGCTTTTGCTGCACACCATTACTTGCAGCTGACCAAGTTCACCTGCGACGCCACCCTGGAGTCCTGCCAGTGCAAACTGGACACTGCAGACCCCCTCGGCCGGACCTTTGTGTACCAGGACGCGGCCGACTGCGGCAGCCTGACCGGCATGCTCAGCCTGTACCTCCTTCTGCAGATGGCTCTCAACCTGGTGGCAGCCCTGGTGTGCCTCCTGACGTGCTTCGTGGTGTGGAAGCACCGATACCAGGTCTTCTACGTGGGCGTTCGCTTCCAGCCTCTCACGGTCGCCGAAGGCCACAAGCAGCAAGTGTAGGGTCTGGGCTGGCAGGGGGTTGCGGCCAGGGAAAGGAAACTGCCACCGTGGAGGGATGGGCGCTTGGAAGGTTTTTGACGAGGAAAAACACTCACACGGCTTTAATGAATATGTTTTTCAATCATTTGAAGAGCATTTCGTATGGCTGCTCTTGAGAAAAGGCCTCTTGTGAGATTAGCTAGAGGTCACAGAGTCCTAAAGATGCAGCTGTACAAATGCTCCCCAAAGAGGATCTTTAATAGCCATAGATAAAATCATTGGGAACTCATCTGCAGGGCTACAGCCATTACAAAATACGGTCCATTTCCCTCTTGCCTTCAGAGAAGCTATGCCAATTTCTACCAGATAAGAATCTGATCCAAACTACTTAATTATATCTGTGGGAACACGCTTTGGGAATATATCATATCTTGGTGCTCTGGATGTAATCCACACTAACTTGATGGGAATTTAACATTCAGGAAAGTAATGAGGGAGGTCAAGACCTCTTCCAATGCAGGTTGACACCAGCACCAAAGTGAATATATTGATGGCTGCCATATAAAATATGCATACAACTTTTCAGAGTGATTAATGATATAGGCTGCCTAACCTAATTACTAAAAAACAGCAAATACGAGTGAGTTCACTGAAGGTCCTTTGGTGGGCCCTGCTTGAGACCCCAGGCAGATTTCTGAAGTTTGGGAGAAAAGACCAGTTTAAGGAACCTTGAGTTGCACTCCTAAAGTGGAGGGACCCTAAATCACTAGTCATGTTGAAAACTGTGTCCATATTGCTCTAACTGCAGGCTGACAAACCCGGATTTTAGCCAGTTCCACCAATTATACTCCAAGCACAAAAGGCCAAATACATTTTTGGTGTAACTCCTCTGAAGACAATCAGCCTTACACACCAGCAGTGGAGTTGGGCCAACAGCCCTGAAAGATATATCCCTGCAACAATGAATGTTTTTAAAATGGGGTGGAGGGAGGGAAGCAAGAAGAGACTGCCAGTCTCCCAAAGACATCTTTGATAATGATGAGGGCAACAGGATAATTATTTCTTAATGAGTGTGGAAAAACAAAGCATATTCAAGCAGTGCTTTTTCACCCTGAAAGTGCAGCTCTAGAAGTGCTTTACATCTTATTAGCCTTATACCAAGACAACTATGTTGGTTTGTCCCTTGAACTGCCATTTCCACTTCCACAGCATGGACATCTAAATTTAGGAGCAATTCCTAGTTGGCAGCATTTTGCGCTGCCTCCTGATCCATATCTGTGCAAGAGCAAGCCAGCTGGTGCTCACACCCTGCCATGACGAGGGATTTCCCGATCCCAGCCAGAACAAGGATGTCTCTGAGGTGGGGTGGAGCAATCACATGCCAGAAAAATTGTGCCATAATCATTAGCTAGGAGGAAGCAAATGAAATTTATATAAGGCTTCAAAGAAAAAAAAAAACCCAACAACTTTCTGCAGCAAAAATAACCATCAGGAAGTCAAAAACCTAGTTCTCTAAGCAGCTTTAATCCTACCAAAAAACTGTCTTCCATATAGTGAGCACACATCATCCAGGGGCTAGACCATCAGGCCTCCAGGGTCAGAAGATCACAGCATAGTGAGGTCTCCTGTGGCCCACCTAGAACACTGCTTGGTGTAGAGGCTGTAGTTTTAGTCATGGAAAGTGTCTCTGGAGCAGACATGGCATCACCAAGGTGCTCTCTGCCAAGGCACAAAGAGAGGAGCTGCCGAAGATGAGGGGTTTTGAGATCTGTTTCCAAATGGCCTTTTTTATTGCACCTAAAAGTAACAACCACTCATAAGCCTGGCTGCAGGGCACATTTGCAAGGGTGCCCGTGTAACCACCCATCCAAAGACCTCAGTTTGCCTCCCAGGCACTGCTGGGGCAAGCTGAGACAGGAGACGAGCGGGAGGGCAGGCTGGTGATGTCAGACTCATCCTTGGGGCCATCCGTGTGGGATCTGGCAGGAACCAGCCCATCTCCCGAGGCTCTGGTGGAACCTGCTGCCAGCAGTGCTCACAGACCTGTGCCAGGGCCATCCTGCCTGGAGATGGGTACACAGTGGTGCCTCTCACCTGTGGTGTACTCAGGTTTGTCCCCCATCCCGCACACGCCTCCAGCCGTGCTCTCTCTGTGGGAGCTCAGGGCAGAGGGTGTTCCTTTCTCCTACCCGCACAGCCCTTGGTGCACCTGCTCCTCCCTCCAGCCAAAAATGTGGGATCCTCTCTCCACACAGAAGATAAGAAGAAGCAGGAAAGGGATCAAAGGGAGTCTGAATGACAGCTGAGCTTTGGGGCCTCCTCCCACCCTCACCACTGCACCGATGGCTGGCACAACAAGAGGAAGGCTCTGCTGGCAGAGCAGGGCATGCTTCCCCCCTGCCCATCTGAAATGTCCCTGTTGTTCAGGGGATAGCTTGGTGTGCAGCACTCGAGCCCCGGCCCAGCAGCATTTCCACCAGAGCTGCCCTTTGTCTCCTTAATCCTCTGACCTCTGCCTCACCCACATGTTTTCACTCCATGTCTCCCATCACCTGCCAGGTGCTGGGCTCCCAGAGGCTGTCAGATGGGGCTGGGCTGGGCTGGCGGTGCCTGGCCTCTGCCTGCTCACCCCTGGGCTGAGATTTGCTGGGGCTGCTCTAGAGCACGGCAGACGCAGCGGGGATGATCACAGAGCTGCTGTAAATGCCTTCGGCGTGTCGGCAGGGAGGAGACGGGAGGTCTGGATAACAGAGCCTGCTCCGCTTAACAAGCTGCGCACCCCCATATCAGCTCCCCCTCCACTTCCAGCCACGAATTCAGTTTGCTAATCAGCACGATGCAGCTTAACCCTTTGCTCTGGAAGAAAGCAATATTCATCATGTATTCCGTTGCTGGTTTATATGCTTAATGAATAAATACGGGGCATTTCAATCTAGGAAAGATGAACTTCTTTATTTCCTTCATCTATCTCAAGAGCATAAAATCAAAACAGGAGAGATGGAGAAACAGACACAGAAGATTTAGGAACTGTTTTCCCCCTGGGTATGGTTTTACAATGTGTATTTTGCTTGGATTAAGAATTTTGAAAAATACTAATTAAAGGATTTTCACCTACCACTGCATATCCAGACACCTCCCAGCCTTTTCCAAGTGTCAGAGTCCACGTGGACTGCACCATGAGAAAGACTGGGACTAAAAGGCTTGGAAAGGACAGAGGTGTTAAAGAAGAAAACAATTTTTTATAAGCCTGGGAAATTTATCTTCTAGGTGAATTCCACAGAAAGGGGTAGGATTAAACCTCTATGGACACACAGAATTTGCAAAGGGCTCAAAGTAATTTACTCTCACAAACCCAGGTGTGATTCTCATTTGCACCCTGGCTACTTTACACTGTTTTCCCAGTGTAAAGGGGTTGTAAAGACGGCATCAATCATCTTTACACCTACTTTATGGCCATTTTACACAGCTAAAAGAGCCCTTTGTGTAAATGAGAACTCAAGCCCTAGAGAATTTAATAGAGAGGAGATCCTTTCTATAGACTGTGCTAGACCCTCTAATAGGGTCTATTACTGGGATATAACTCTCCGCTGGATTTTATAGCTTGGCTTAGAGATCATCAGTCTCGATTAAATTCAGTTCTGCAGAACTTTTCCAAAGGCCATAACCCCCTGGTGTCATGCCTGCTCCTCCACCCTGAACTCACACAGAGAGTGATGGTGTTGCATGGATAACTGCTCGGGTTTTTAAAAGGAGAAGCAGCAGCCACCACTTTCCTCTGGCTCTGAGGCATTTTGATGTCGTGCTATGCAAATACCGAAGCAACAATAACGGCAGCGAAAAGGGAACCGAGACGCAGCATCTAACCGGGAGCCAAAATGTCACATTCTCAGCCCCACCAGGGTTTGTGCTCCTCTCCCTGCCCTGCTGCCACTGGAAGGCCAGGGGCTGGTGGGCGAAGGGGAAGCACCACGAGGCCCTGGCCCCACGCTGGGGCTGCCACCAGCCTTCATGTGACGGCCATCTGCTCCTCGCCGGCCCGGCCGGCTCTGCGTGGGCACCGCTTGGAGCTTTGCCCGAAAAACAACTCTGCGCAAGAACGCCGGGAGCTGCAATCAACTCACAGGGCTAATTTTTTTCTAATTTTTTTTTCTTTTTTCACGCTGCCAGCCAGTGCAATATTTGCTCTGGGGGCCTTTCGAAAGAGAAAGCACGCTGCTAGCGTGTGAGAGAAGCCGCAGCTCAGGTCCTCTATATTTAGAAAGCCAGGATGTCATACCTCGCCTTGAAATTTTCATAGTCCCCTGCACCCCACCCACCCACACACGTACACATGCTTGCGTCTGGAAAATGTTTTTCGGTCTTAGCGAAGGGTGTTGGCTTAGGGGGATTCGAGGGAGGTGCAGAGGAACAACAGCAGCTCAGTCCCGGGCCCGAAGCTCGGGGCCTCCTTAAGGCAGCGGGCACAGCAGGCACTGGGGACCCACCGCTCCCCGCGGCTGCAGTGCAGGATCTCTGCTCCTTCTTGGTCTGTAACATAAATCCCCAGGCAGGGCCGAGCTGTTCTGAGCTGTAGGGAAGCCCTGCCCTGTGTCACGTCAGGCAGTGCTGTACCCTCAGCCAGCAACATCTTTGCCAGTTCATTTTTGAGTGGCCACGCACGGACTGCAGCACCTGTAGCAAGGGCTCCAAGAAGGTGAATTTTGGGGGTAGCTCACCTCAGGTCTCTGCAGTTCCTTCTCCCCAGGGATTTTTGCTTTCTGCTAAATGGCCGCCTCTAGTAATCACTACTCAGTAGCATTTATCCTCTGCTAAATTGCCTCTGTAGCCAAATATCATAAACAGTGATTGCATCCACAAAGACTGGGGTACATTTTTCTTTTGGTTTTGGTACCTGGTCTCCATGCCTTTGTCCAAGCAAACAGCTGAAAGCCTCATCCAAACTTCAAACTTGTTGTGGGGGAGCTGGTGATTTCTTTTTTCTTTCTTTTTAAAGAAGATATGGGCAATACCTATTTAATTTGTTACCTCCATACTCCACAAAGTCTTCTTTATACTGGAGTAAAGATGAAGCAGCTCCTAAGGCTGGCTTACAGTGGCTGGCTGCAGAGAGAGTGTGGAGCTGAGGCCACCCAAGGTCACCAGTGACCCCCTGCTTCACCCGGGTGCACCCAGGTATCCCTGCCAGGCACAGACATCTGAGAGTCAGCCACCAAATGTGAGCAGCAGATCGGTCTGAGAGGAGAGAATAACCTGCAGAGGGTGATTTGACTACCTGCCTCTCCTTCAGTCAGATGGATTATGACTGATGTGTGCTGGGCTGACTTCAAGTTACAGGAGATATAGAAAGTGACACCGATTAAGGCAGCCCTCGGCTTTACGAGCCCTGATTGTCCTGGAAATGAGATATTTGAGCAAGACAGGGTTTTAACCCCATTTCACTCTCACAGCTGTGTGAAGAGAATTATTTTTAATTAGTCTAAAGATAACTGAAGAGGGATTTCTCCTCACTTCAGTGTAGGATTTCTCTTTCACTGAAACTATGATGAGAGGAAGCCTTTCCCTGATCTGTTCTCCATGAGGCTGGCTGGGCGCATCACTGCTGGAGCCAGAGCTGCAGACATGCAGAGGTGTGTGGAAGCCACCCTCATGTCTTTTTCGGGACATTTTCTTCCAGTTCCACAGCTGCCAGAGCTGACATGGGGAGGGCAGGGGAAGCCGGTGTCCCAGATCCATAATGTGCCCGAGTCAACCAAGCCCTGCAGCAATCCCCATTTATACTGACACTACTGGTCAACAGGGATTTGGTGGGATAGTTTAGGGAACAATCACACTGAAAAGGGAAGAAAATAGACATTTACACTTTCCCTTCCACCTTGTGAATCCAGGCAGGAGAGCAGCACGCACATAAAGGGACCCAAGAGGAAATACAAAATCCTCCCACGCTGTTTTGCTGCCCAAACCTGCCAACGGGCTGAGAAACAGTGAAAACGTGCAGTAAATAAACCCCAGAAATCAAGCACTTCGAGTTTTCAAGATCCAAAGTGTTGTTAGGTTAGGAATGTGAAAATTAGTGTATTTTTATGGCTTGTCCAATTCTTCCGGACTGCCTCAGGTGGGGACCCAGGCAGCCAGGCTTCTTTGCTGTCACCAAAGGAAGGAAATCTTGTAACCTGATTGGGAGAGGGGAGGGATGGAGAAAGGCAGTTTATGGGATGTACTCATATAGCTATATATACTCTGGAAAGGCTGCAGTTTGCAGACTCAGCATTTTTTTTCTTGTATACTAAAGGAAATTGTAGGATCTCAGCTGGCAAAAGTCTGTGCTTTTGAATTAAAAGGAGTTGCATCTCCACTTTATTTCTAATAGAACTTTTCTCAGTCACTCCACCCAGGTTCCAGAGCTTCTCTTGCTTCTCCATTTTCCAATGAGGCAGGACTTTCCTGGCACATCCTCCCCGATCCCACAAAAGGCACTGGGTCTGTGAGCTCCATGTGAGCCGCTCCTGCTTAGCCAGGGCAGGGGAGGCACAATTTGCAAACTGGCTCCTGAGACTTCTCTGAGTTCTCCAGCCACTGATTATGCTGTTGCTTACAGCATATTATCAAAAAATTACAGAGATCCAGTGCTTGAAAATCCCACAGGATAATTGCCTGCTAACAGACAACAATGGGATTTCATTAGCCCAAGTGGCAAGTATGGCTACTGCATGGTGGGAACAGCAGGCCCCGGTCTTAACGCCACCAAATTACACCTGAAAGGGAAAAGTCAGGACCTGCAAACAACAACCATGGAACCCTCTGTGCTCAGGGGTTGCGCTGGGCAAGAGAGGCTTGCAGGGCATGCAGGATCATGGGATGTGAAGGCTCACTCTCATCCCTGAGGGAAGCTGACCCCATTTGAAAGGTTCACTCCAGCTGGGGCTCAGTGCCAGGCTAGCTCTGCTCCTCATCTCCAGACAGCTTCGGGGCACAAATCCTCACCCCTGGAGGGAAAAGGCAGGTAGAGTAGAAGAGGAATAAAGATTTGTTTGATTTGTCTTTGTCTGAGCATGGCACATCTTACTGAAGGGCTTTTCCCACTAACAGGAACATGTTCATTGGGGCTGGTATGGAGTTTGATAGGGTTTTTCTTTCAATGGCTGTATAAGGATCTGATTCAAGGCCACTGAAATGGATGAAAAACTAACTCATATTTCCCATGCCACTGAAATGAATGAGAAACTAACTCATACTTCCCACGCATAATACAAAGCATCATTAGCCCTGCTGCAGCACACTAAGGGCAACACCAGCTATTAACGAAAGCGGGTTGATTAAGGGACAACCTCGAAGACTAAAAATAATCCGGGAAATAAGAATCAATGCCATATGAAAGCAAACACGCCATCAGTTGTTATCACGGAGCTTTTCACGTGATGGTCTGTGCACTGATCTCACCCGGAGAGTGTTTGTTTTGGACAACCTTAAAGGGTCCGGCCCCATGGATTGGCAGCAATATGTACAGAGTGATCCGAGAGCACAGGCCTGACCCAAAGCCCATGGAAGTCAAGGCATTGACTCCTCCAAGCACTCCCTGTAGGAATCACTCCGGGTTTGGAAAAATATGTTGCAGTTAAAGATGTTGGTCTGGGCTTAGGGAAAATGTACTGACACCGTCACTGTCAAATCCAGCCAGAGACAAGTGAAAAACAGAGGGGTTGTAGCTAAAAAGTGCAACACAAAATAAAAATAAAGTGGCTGAAGGAAAACTTGAGCAGTCAAGGGGAAATGCAGCAAGTTCAAACAAACTGTCTTGGCCAAGACACATTGCACAGAACACACAGTGATTTGAATAGGAAGAGAAGAAGGATGGCAGGGACTCAGCATCCCGCTTTTTCACAAGCCTCAAAAACATTGCAGGCAACGCAAGAAGAAAAAAGTATATGGCTTTAGCCCTGTCTGGAAACATGTGGCACAAACTGAGGCAGAGGAGATTAAACTTGGCTTCGCCCTATATCCCCCCTCTTTTTTCACTCCCCTGCTCTTTGCTAGTATTATCTGGGCTGCTTGGTCCTCAGCAAACAACCGAGTAGCCAAAATATGGGCAGGATTCACGCCATAACCAAACCAGCCAATGAATGAAATAAGGCACTTGTTTCCTGGAGCAGAGGGAGGGGAAGCGGGGGGTTTTAAGCATTTCTGTGTGGTGTTGGAAACCCACCTTGAGTAGAAGCAGTCCCTCAGCTCACACAAACCACTGGCGCTCCTCTGACGTCAATTGGCAGCCGCTGGTTTGCACCATCCCAGGGCTGGCTCTGCAGCACAAGCAAACAGCTAGCCTGGCCAGCGAGACACATGGTGAGAGGCAAGCTGGAGTCCTGCACCCCTTCCCTCCGCCTCACTGCTTTCCACCATCACCCACAGCTTTGTTTTCAGAGGCAAAAGGGTGCAGACCAGCTATGGCAGGCATGTCTCGGGCAAGTGGCACATCATCTGGCGATGGGTGGGTGGCATGGGGTTGCAGGGGGTTCGTGGATGCCAAAAACCTGAGGGTGTACTGGGACAGGGTCTCTCTGCTGAGGCCCTCAGGACTCAGGGCCAACCCTGAGCTGTGGCAGTGCCTGGGCAGGCTGCCAGGGAGAGAGCAATGCTCATGCAGCTACATGAGAGGCAGGACCTGCGTCCACAGGGAGGCTGCTGGCTCCATGAAAGGGATGGATGATGTCCTCCAGCCTCCATCTGGAGATCCTATGAGACAGGATTTGAGAGAGCTTGTGAAAGAAGGATGAGAAAATTGCTGACCATGGGAAGTACCACAGGCACTCATCTGCTCTCCCCTTCCACTCTTCCCACCAAACAGACTCCAGGCCTGAAGAGAGTGAGAGCAGGAGGAACTTGAACTGCTCGGGGTGCCTCCTGCAGCACACAGCAGGAGGAAAAGGAAGAGGCAGCAGCTATTCAGCTCATTCCCTGCCCTTCCTACACGAGATTCCACTCCACAGCCACCCGTCCCAGCCCACTCCAACCCTGAATGCATCCCAGGGAGACCTGCAACACAAGAACTGTGTCCCATCATTGCTCATGGAGCTCGGCAGCCCTCGGTTTCAGGGGCATGCTGCTGAGCCAGCAGTGGCAGGATGAGGCCAGCTGCAGTGTGAGGAGCCTCTGGGGACCATGCATGGCTGTGTTCCTGGGCTGCATTTTTCAGAAATGGCAGAGCAACCCACTCCCTTTTTTCCACCCAAAAAGCCTTCAAAGGCCTCGACTTCCAGACTGGGAGGTAACTCTGCAGCCCCTGCAAGCCAGCTCAGCTGAAGCTGCCCTGAGATGAACCCACAATGAAGGCAGCCAGAATTGCTCATTGCCTCTGAAAATGAAAGCATCAGAGACCTTTAACTCCCATATCTCCTTCCCTAACTAGGCTGAGGGCTGATCAGGGGCTTGCTTTGTGTGGTGCAGCACAGAACCCCACTGAAGTGCCTGCTCCATCATTCCCATGACCAGTACTTGTTCCTGAAAAAAGGGATGCTCTGTGGAGCCACAGGCTGGAGCTCAAAGGCACAACGGAGAAAGGAGGCTGGACATGAGCCGTTCCCAAGCCAGAACCAGTTTGCCCACAGCACCTTTGCTGCTTCCATAGACAAGAAGTGGGCTGAGAGGGTGTGTTGTAATGTGTCTTCACAACACAGCTCCATCTTGGAGACCCCTTTGTGAAGTATCCGGACATGCATTATAAATGCTCCAATGCAGTTGAAGCGGGGCATAAGCACTCTGGGACGTTAGTTTGAACCTGTTCATTTCACAGGATAGTGGCAGAATGTGGGTCCCTTTTCCCAAACCTACTTTAACAAATTTTAGTTGAAATGCTCACCAAGAAGGCAGATGGCCCAGCTGATCCCCTGCAGTGATGTAGGGAGACCCAGTTTTGAGGCATGACAAATTTAGTGACCAACTGGGGGCCGTGGGCTTCATAGGGAGGCACAAGCCCTGCGGGACAGGGACACACTGGGAGCACCAGCTGCCTGCAGAGCCTGGGGGCTGGCTGGGGCAAGCACAGCAGTAAGCAGGTGTTTCCATGAGCGAAACCTCTCGAGAGCAGCTACTTGCTAAAATAGATGCCACGCAATCAGCTGAAAAAGAAAGTCCCAGTGCCCAGCTGCCTGCTGCATGCACAGCACAGAGGTGAGTGGCTATTTTTATCGGGGACAGCCAAAGGCCGTGGAAGGTGATGAGGGCAGCTGGCAGAGGTTTTCCCTCTGCACCATGCTGGGTCTGCATCCCAGCAGTTCCCTGTGCACCTGAGCATCCTGGCTGGCTGGAGGGCCTCTGCTTGCCTTCCCAGGAGCTGTCATCCTCCTGCAAGCCCTGTCACAATCAGCTGCACCTTGTCCTTCTGGGGATGCCCTCACTGGCGGTGTCCCAAAGGGAAGTTAGGAAACAAACTAAACCACCCACACTGTGCTGGGTGCTGAGAGCAATGAATCAGCCCCTCCCGCCTTAAATTATGGGATCAGCCTCTGGGTGACCAGAGTGAACTTCTGTGTGTGTGGTACTTGGGAGTGGCCATTCCTCATCCCTGGGGCACCACGGGGCTGGGGACACCTCCCTCAAGCACAAGGGTACGGGTGCCTGTGCAAAGCAGCACCCTGAGGGCTGAGGAGTCCAAGCAAACCACCCAAGACATTGTGCAAGCAGTGGGAATGTGTGGCTTCTGGGCACACTGGCTCTGGCAGCAGCACAGTGCATCCCACAAGCTCCTCTGGAGCAAGCTGTGGCAGCACAACCCCAAGACTTACACTCCAGCATATGGAATCCAGCCCTCCTCCAAATGTCGCTCCCTGCCTCTACAGGCACCACCCAAACCCACCTTCTGCTCCAGTGAATGCGTGAGTGTGCTCGTGTCATCTGCAAGGAGCAGGATGGCCCCAATCTTCCAGCCTTTCTGCTTGAAATTGGTAGGGTTTTTCCCTATGTAATGGGCCACGCGTGTTGTGATAATTGTAGCAAACTAGAGCAAGTAAAAAAGAAAAAAATCTACAAGAAAAGGGGGAAAAAAGTAGAAATGTTGTTCTTCCTCCTCTTCTCCTCTAAGATACCCTACAGCCTCCATCCAAAATGCCCTTGTTGTACCCTCACAAGCAGCACCGTGGTCGGGCGAGGCTGGCAATCAGCAGTGCCACCAGATGCTGATGGGAGGACCACCTTCTCTGGGATTGAGCCTGAAGTTCATCCTCTGGGATTAGGAGATTCACTGCTGATAGCTACTGATTTCCATGGTGATTATTCCCTTCCACACACAGAGCAAATGGCCTGTGTGGCTGTGAGCAACACGGGAGGCAAAGCTCATGTGGGAAAACCAGCCCCAAAACACTAGGAGAGAGGAGACGAAAGAGGGGTAATGACTTTGCCCATCATGGACCAAGCTCTCAGACTTGACAAATGCTCCTGCTGGGATCCAGACCCTGAGAAGGCTGTCACAGCTTGGGACCACCAGCTGTCCTTTGGGTCATTTGGAAGCTAGCAGCACAATTCCATGTGTGCTAGCAGCAGAGCACAAATCCGAGAAACACAAACCCAGCTCTGCTACTGACCTCCAGCATGGTCCCAGAGAGCCAAGGCATCTCTGTGCTCCTGCTCCCAGCCTTTTCCCTCTCCAGGCTGCAAACCTTTTGGCTGGGGACCGTGGTTTTCATGTTTGCAAACAAGCGCGTGAATCATGTGGGGCAAACCCGCTGGGCTTGGGGCAGCGTTTCTGATTTACACCACTGTAAATTACTGCCTCTGCTTTCAAAAATGTTGTTATTTTGTTGGACAGGGTCCCAGTAACTCTGCAAAGAAGAGACTGGGAGAAATTCCTCATAGATGAATTACTTATGATTTATTTGCCACCGAGCAGCATGCAACCACTTGCCTTGCACAAGGCTGTGCTGCCCATGAAGAATGACAGAAGACACGAGTGACCTGCAGCTCGTTTATTGCGACCATCTGTTCACCAGGGCCACGCAGAGAGCCAGGCATGGAGCGAATGGAGGCCAGCCTCCTGCTCCGGAGTCCCAGCAGGCTGGCACCAGCAGGATAGGGCTGGGCAAAAGGCTTCTCCTGAGCATCCTGGGGAGAGGCCACATGGGCCACCAGCACTACTCTGCCCTCCCTGTGAGCAGGGGAGGGCTGCTGCGTGGTGCTGAACATTAGCTGCTGCTCTTCAGCCTCCGAACCAAGCTGGGCATCTTGGCTCATTCTCTCACTTGGGCAACCACATGGAGCTGCTTGGAGAAGCTTCGGCAAAAGGATTTATCCAGGGGTTTGTGTGTGTTAATATTTGAGGCGTCTGCAGCTCAGCTGCTATGAAAAACAATGTGCCACAGTGAATAGTGGCTCCAGAGCACTTGGTGCTGTACAAACAAGGAAGAAGTTGGCTGCTTCTAGCTAAGAAGAAGCTCACAAAGTTGTTTTGCACCAGTGCAACAGGAAGGTGGAAGAAATAAAAGGAGATGCAGGACAGTTGACCAGTAAAACGGACATTTTGACCTGAGGTATTCATTCATCCTTTTAGCAGCAGATCCAGCCAAAGTTGATTTGACTGATAAAGAAAACTTTCCAAACATTGATTAGGGGTCAAAAAAGAAGCTCTGCCACAAAAACACTCATGCTGGGTGGAGGATGAGGAGGGAAAAAGAACACTTTTGAGGAGGCAGGTTGCTGAGAGCAGGGCTGGTAGGGGAGGCACAATCAGGAGTCCGAGGGGCAGCCAGAGATGCAAGAGCCACCTTGGAGCATCACAATGTCCATCAGGCAGGATGGCTCTGGAAGAGAGGTCACAGCTCCATGGGGTGACCCTCCTGCCAGGGCTGTCAGAACTACAAGGAAGGCTCTGATTGCTTCTCCTTCTGAGAATGCATTTATTTGTGGGTAAAATTTAGGACCTAGTCTACATCAATCTGTCATCTCTCGTTGGTTAATTCACTGAAAGTGGTCTGAAAAAATATAGATGAAGAAAAAATTTTTCCTTTGTTAGTCACCTTCCAGTGATGTATAAACACTCTGACAGACAATTATTAGTGATATTGATTCTAACTAGGACAGAAAATGAACAGGTGAGTGTGAAATAGAAAGTTATTTATAAAGATGCAATTGAAACAAAATCCATCCTGCAAGCTTGAGAGTTTAAGAAGGAAAAAATGCCTTTACTGTGTGTCTTTGCTCTCTCTGCTGAGGTTTGGATGCCTCCTCAGGAGCGGGAAGGCCACATCCCTGGAAACCACAGGCTGAAATAAATAGGCAGCATGGCAACAGCTGAAAATAAGCATGAAAAGCAGCCGGAGAGAGACCCTCAGCCTAAGGCAGAGTGGTGCAGCATCCATCAGGCTGAGTCGGTGCTTGCTCAACCCTCCACAGCAGGACATCCATAGTAAATGCATTTTAAAATGAAAACTAAATCTTAACTGTGGCAAATGTGGCTGTAGGTGCTTCTTGCAGTGCTGGGACATGGAAAAATGCCACCACCACTGGTGAGTCTCCTCAGGGCAGCGGTAGAGACTCCATTTGCCTCTCCTGAGTGGGAGACCTGGCCCCTCTTAGCGCTGTGCTTTTGGGTCCTCCAGCTTGGGAGCTGCAAACTCTCACTGTCACAACACTGAAACCCTTTTGCAGGCTTGCCCTGTGCCAGAATCCTGTGGGAGGCTGTGCTGTGGCTGCTGGCCCCCAGCACAAGGCTCACTTTCCCCAGCCACACATCCTCAAGCCAGGCCAAGACCTAATTTGCTGGCCACAGGCTGGAGGTAGCTCTCGCTGGGGTGGGAAGGCTTTTGCCAATTTGTTATTAAATCACAGCAGCATTCATGCCAGCATTAGGCTGTCTGGGGCTGAATGCACCGAAACTACGTACCTGGGTTCTGCCAGACAGCTTGGGGCAATGATGCAGGGAGAGGTGGGTCTTTGAGCAGGGCTCTCTTCTTGTGGCTGACTTGAATCCTTGCCCTGCTCAGCCTCTGTTGATGCCAGCTGCACGACTCCCACCCTGGAGGTACTGGAGGGAGAGAAGACCTCTGGAGATGTGCTTTCGGATGCAGGAACCGCTGCAGTGCTGAAGTCCTTTTGCTGCTTTATCCTCTGGTGTCCAAGTTGCTCGTCCTCGCCCCACCCGGAGCCAGCACTCCTGGCAAAGCTGTGACAGCAGAGAGCTACATATCAAACGGACAACTGGTCCCAGTTTGGTTCCCAGGACACCCCCAAGCCTCTGGGCTTTGAGGAGTTGAGTATCACAGGAGGTCACCTGACGACAGCGAGGGTATCTACGTGGAGCCATGTCCCCCAGCAGTCCTGGTGTACTTGTCCTTGTGGAGAAAGAGATCCTCGGGGGGCACCAGCCTTCCAGGAGTGGTTTAAACAAAACAGGAAGGCTTATGAGCAGATGTGGTTGCTGCATCACTTCTGCCAAGGCTCTGCTCCACAGGCATCAGCTGTGGGGAGAGGTTTAACCCGAGCTGCAGTGCCGCATGCCCGGCATCCGTACATAAACAGCCTCCAAAATCATGAGAGGGAGTGTGTAGCTCTTTCAGAGCCGACCGGATGGTTCCCTCGCTTGACATGTCCTCGTCTTGAAACAACATCACTTTGTTGCATTTTGTGGCTTTCTATGTGGAACAACATTAGCTCATCCAAGTCTGTGGTTTATTTGAAAATGAAATTCCGGTAAGCTTTTGTACCATCTGGCAGTGTCCAGCCGAGTGGGGTTTAGCAAGAAACCGCTGCACACGTGTGCACAAACACACACACACCAGAAACACTGTAATCATCATAATCAGTAGTTGCAGGAAGCCTGGCATCGTCAGGGCAAGGGAAGAGGGAGAAAACGAGTGCCTGACTCCTCTCCCAGCCGTTTGCCTTCCGTGGGGCTTCGCTCCTTCCAGCAGAGGGCATTTTTCAAGCCGTCCCTTCTGCGCCGCTTCTGCCCCTTCCTCCCTCTGACGTGAACTTCCAAGTGGCTCCAGACGTAAATCAAACACAGCTGGGTGAGCTGCGAGCCGGCGCGCTGTGTCAAATTCACAGCTGCTGCAGGTCACTGCACTGGTTTCGGAGGAGAGGTTCTGATTTACACCAGCCTGGCCAGACACTCTGAGGAGGGTCTGAAGCACACAGGAGACGTGTGGGGCGGAGGCGATGGCTTCTTGGTTGCTCGGTGCAATAGCTGAAGTATTTCATTAGGTGGATTCCCTCCCAGCTCCTCTGGTCCGGGCAGGAAGCAGGACGCATGGCAGATCCTTGATATTTTGCACCATCCATCGCACCCTTTCTCTCCTCCTTCCATATCTGTGCACACAGAGACCTGCGGCTGGCAAAGCTGAGAGTAGATGTGGCCACCATCCAGGTACACAGGAGACCACCAAGCATTCATCTGTCATCTTCTCCCCTGCAAGAGGGCTTGATTATTTCTTCTCCCTGGTATCCAGGGACAGGACGCGTGGGAGTGGTTCAAAGCTGTGCAGGGGAGGTTTAGACTGGACAGTAGGAAGCATTTCTGTAACAAGAAAGTGGGGAAACACTGGAACAGGCTTCCTGAAGGGGTGGTCAAGGCCCCAGCTGTGTTTGAGAGGCATTTGGACAATGCCCTTTACAATGTGCCTTAACCTTTGGTCATCCTTGAAGTGCTCAGGCTGTTGGACTGGATGATCATCGTAGGTCCTTTCCAAGTGAAATATTCTGTTCTGTGCTTTTCTATTCTATTCAATTGATTTCCTTAATTTCTTTCAGGTTTCTCCCTTCTTTCACACTCAGCTGCTCATGGATATGTATTAAATGTGTGTGTGATGGAAAAGAAACAGTGGGGAACATGAGATGCTGGTTAGGACATGGAGGACTGTTTACTGAGAGAGTCAAACCCAAAGTCCACTGGAGCCAGTAGGGAGGTTTCCAGTCTTCCAGGAAGCACAGGGTGCCTACATACATTCACCTCTACAAACTGAGGGACAGAGGAAAATTGAGGTAGTCACTTTAAAACAGCCTTAAATTAGAGCAGAGATCTGCTTTTGAGAACAAGCAATGGGAATCTGAAGCATGAACTCTGATGATAAGCCAGCATCAATCACTGAAAGACTTCAGATTCATGGAGATCACGCACTGCCCTGGTCTGAGGGGATATTTTCCAGCAGCAGATCTGGTTTTGCATCACAGTCTATGACTGCATGAACAGGACTTTTGATGGAAATCGTTGCGGTTATCTCCATTCAGAGCCAGCACTGCTGGATTTCAGTCAGAATGCATCACATGCATTTAAAACCTGTGCATATACACCTGAGAGTATCTTTTCCCTGCACTGGACATGAGGAGAAACCTGTGACCCTGAGGTAGGTGGAGGGCAGCAGAGGAAGGCAAGGTGCCCTCAGCCCCAGCCTGACAGGGGCTGCTTTTTCCTGACTGCTGAGTCCCAGCTCCTTCCTCCACACGAGATCACCGGCACCATCTCATCCTCTGCCCAACCTAGAGCTGCTAATAGAAGCGAGAATTTGGATCACCTAAGAGTGTCTCCTGTGACCCTGACTGGAGAAATAAAATGAAACCAATTCCATCCACAAAGGCTTTAAACCCAGGCAGTACAGCATTTCCGAAATGTGGCCCTGGTGAGGCGCTGCACCAGCTGGGCTGCGGATGGGAGGCTGACACGCTGTGATAATCCTGCTCTAATTCTTTTTTTACAAGGAATTTTTTTTTTAATATATATATAGTTTTGCCTCCGGCATATGCTGTACTAGTGTAGCAGCTCTTCAAGTACCATGTTTTCCAGCGAACGTGTGAGTGACAGCACCTAAAAACAGCAGCTGTTACATAAATAAGGCTGGTGCTTCCCCGCGAGCGCCGCAGTGGCAGTGGGGACAGGGGCCAGCACAGCCCAAGGGATGACATCACTGCCCTGGACGGAGGGGGACAAAGTGGGGGACACCCCCCAGGGCAGCCCTGGTCACCACCAACCTGCCCAGCCCTCACAGACTGTCACCTCCCCAGGGCAGAGGCTGCTGCATGCCTGCTGTTTGTCACTGGTGACGTTCCTGTCACTGCCATCCTGTAAAACAGCAAATGGATAAAAAGAATAACCTAAAACATGGATTTGTGGCATCTCACAGTTATTTTGCCAATGCTGTGTATAAGGATTAAAGTGGCCATTGTTCCAGCATGATGTATGTTGTATCTTAATGAGCAGCTTAATTATTTTACTTAGCAGGAGATGGCCAATAAAGTATTAAGAAGCCAAATTTGAGACTTGCTTTCCTTTCATATTAAGATTCAAAAGTCTGATTTGTACTGCCTGTAAATTTGCCATATCTCAGCATGCAAATACTCCTGAATAATTTAGGCTTTCTTTAAGAAAGCATGCGATATACCCCGAAAAGATTAATATTCAACAGACGTCCATCATCTAAGCAAACACTTTTTTCTTTTTTTTTTCTAAAGCCGTACTGAAATTCTCATAAATTCTCTTAATGGGACAGAAACCATCCTGATCCTTCTTCATAAGGCTTGTCTGTTTGCCTCAGTCCATGAATGTGGCAGAAAAACTTTGCCTGCATAAAGCTTAAAAATGTTTGGCCCCTTGGAAGGACAAGAGAGGATGTTCTTCCAACACTTACCCAGTCCCTAAAGGGAATAACAAAGAGCACAGCAGGAGGAAAGCTGGGATCTGAGGTCATGTTTGAGTTTGTAGGAAGAGGAGATGGCAGAGCCACATGATTGTCCCTGAATGGATGCAGCTTTGCTCACACACCCCCTTGCTTTGCTGGGCAGGAGCAGGGTGAGGGTCACTGAGGCACTCCCAGGGTGTGCATCCCACTCTTGTAACTTCTGTGCACGTTGCACCATGGCAGTCAGGAACCAGGACTCCCACGTTTCCATTCTGAGAGTGGAATTCACTGAAATATAAGCAGGAGAACTGAAATGTACTGTGCTTCAGGCTCAGGTATCACCAAGAGAAGGTTTTCTCTCTCTGACACACCTACAGCTGATAGATCTATGAGGAAAGTGGTGTGAGCACATCAGCAAAGGTGTGTGATTCACCCATAACCAAGTGGGTACAAAAAAAATCACTAGGTTGGGATTATAAAATAAGCATCACCTTTAAAATTTATGTCTCTGTTCATAAACCCAGAATTTCTGGTAGGAAACAACTCCAGCAAAATATAAATGGGCATTGATTATCAGTTTTGGCAGAAGTTGAAGTTTTTCTGAAGTCTGAGGTGGTCTTAGGTAGCTCAACCTCCTGGCAGGTGAGAACCAGGTTTGTGTTTTGAACGTGGACCTCAACTTTCTGTGGGTCTGGGTGCATTTTTTTGGGCTTGGAACAGTTGGCAAAAGATGGATTTCAGATTGCGAAGTCACAGAGGCAGACATCAAGTCAGAGCAGGGAGGAATTGCTCTCTAGAAACGATTGTTCTAAAACCAAATGCCCAAGACATTGATCATTACAGAGGGTAACTGTAAAGGCTGGAGGGAATGAATCACTTATTAGAGGTGATATGGTCCCACAGAGGAATTCCAGGCAAACAGTTCTGGAATAAATGATGCTGCTCAGTACTTTTTGGAGAAGCAAATGAGTTCCCTTAACTACAGGCTGGGCCTCAGAGCATCTTCAGCCACTTCAGCTTCCCAGGATGAGCTTGTGGACACAATGCCTATTTGGAAGGCCCAAATATCCCTGTAAAGGCAATAGTTAAACCCCCTGCCTCATCCTATCAATCCTTTAATTTGAGACATTTCTTGCTCAGGGCGTGACTCTGTAGCCACAGCAAATCCTTCCTGCCCAGCATCCCCTGGTCTCAGTGGAAGAGGGCAGCCTGGCATCAGGTTCAGCTGGGTGGGAGTTAGGAAGGACTTGAAGTGAGGGATCAGAGACAATCCCTCTTTGGTCTCTTCTTTCTCTAAACTACCACTAATGGAAGTTTAGAGAAAGGAGAGTCTCTGGGAGAATTTTGGAAGCCAGGCCTTGTTATTAAGTAGAAGTGCTGCACCTGACAGAAAGAATATAAACACAGCCATAAAAGATATCCCAATGTCTAGTCCCTTCATGCCAAATTGCAAAGTCAGGTAAGATTCTTTATTTCAATAAATAGTCAAGAAGTGTCTTCAATCAAGTGACAGCTTGTTCCCATACTGTAATTAAGTTTGAAGCTCAATTACTACTGTCTAAGTCAATGGCATAGACAGGATTATTACAGGAAAATCCCCAGAGATGCCAAGATCGGTAGAGAGGAGTGGAAATAAGAGTTCAGTGTAAAGCTGAGTGTAGCCCAGGCCAGACCCTGCTGCTGGGCTGGTCCTGGGCTGTACCCTGGAGGCACAGATCAGTCATGGAATTGCCAAAAATCCTGTCTCCACCCTGCAAAGGGAGGTGCAAAGATGTGTGAAAGCAGGAGCTAGCCCTGAGAAAATCAATGCAAGCTGGACATCTCCTCGTGGGGCTGGATGGCCCAGCAGTGTGCACTGGTCCCCAGAACCCCCCTGTGCTGGGCTGCACCCAGAGCCCCAGGGCAGCAGGGGAGGGGGGGATTCTGCCCCTCTGCCCCGCTCTGCTGAGACCCCCCTGCAGGGCTCCATCCAGCCCTGGGGCCAGCACAGGAAGGACAGGGAGCTGCTGGAGCCAGTCCAGAGGAGGGAGGGAAACCAAGGGGATCAGAGGGATGGAGCAGCTCTGCTGGGAGGAAAGGCTGAGGGAATTGGGATTGTTGAGCCTGGAGAGAACTGGGGAGAGTCTCTGGGGAGACTTCATTGCTGCTTTTTCAGTATTTAAAGGGGGCCTAATAAGAAAGATAGGGGCAGACTTTTAGCAGGACCTGTAGCAATAGGACAAGGAGTAATGGTTTTAAACAAGAAGGGAGTCAATTTAGATTAGATATAAGTAAGAAGTATTTCACAGTGAGGGTGTTTTACATAGGAATAGGCCACCCAAAGATGAAGACGAAGACGTGGTGGATGCCCCACCCTCAGAAACACTCAAGGTCATGTTGGATGGGGCTCTGAGCAAACTGATCTGGCTGAAGATGTCCTTGCTCATTGCAGGGAGGTTGGGCTGGATGACCTTTAAAGGTGCCTCCCACCCTGAATTATGTGATGATTCTATGAGACCACATCTCTGTGTCTGGGCGCTGCCAGGTGGCTGTGGCTGTGTGGGAGCTCCAGCACAAACGTGCACTTGCATTCTGTGAGCTCGTTATCCTGCTGGGCTGCCGAGCACCTCTCCTTCTCCACCTCCTCTTCCCCACGAAGAGTTTTTCCTCCATTTGCAGCAGAACTGCACAACCACACTGGGCTGTGCTGGAGTGGGACAAATCCCGGCACCGGCAGGACTGAGGACCTCCTGAGGTGAAGGACCACCCCTCCCATCGCTCCCTGAGGAGAGCACTGGACACTGCTGGTGTCCAGCTCGCAGCTGTTTTCCCTCAGCTCAGCTCTGGTTACTGCCCGAGAGCTCCACTTGATCCTTGCAGCTTCCAAGTCCTTCAGCTGCTTCTCGTTTTTGTGTTGAGGGACGAGGGAAGGCACCAAAACCTAAACTGTGTGTTCCCACTCCAAGGGACAAACAAGGAGAGAATCATCGCATTTACTTGGCTTGCATTTCATGAAATAATTTTAAAAATATCTGTAGTTTTGGATACCTGGGTGGTAATCCTAAACACAGGGGTTCAGATGTCACGGTGCTGGGATGCTGCTGCAGCTGGCTCGGAGCCTCAGTGCAGCTTAAGCTCAGGGCACTTTTGACCATGGAGAACTTTTTGGAAAGTGGGGATGGTTTTTCCCCCTTCCCCATTTGAATTTGCTCATGAAGATCAAAAGGAAACAGTGCCTCTGAGCTGCCAATAGATGTCTAAGATAATGAATATACTTTTCACAAAAAAAGTGGTACTGATGGAATTACTGCTCATACACACAAAAATCCCCATTATAATGCAATCCAGAAATTACATGATAATTTAATTTCTTTAAAAATTTATATTTCCTTGATCCCTCCTTGCCAAGTGATGTTCTGTTATGAAGAGGTTTCCTGCTCTTGCCTGTCCTTTCTAGCTGCCTGTTCATGTTCCAGGTGTCACAGCTTTACATTTCTTCCCAGCTCTGCATGAAGCAGCACCACAACTGCACAGAGCAACTGCTTTTCATAAGCTCTTTACCCTCCTGCTGTGAGTTCCCAGCATGGGACACTGCAGGAAGCCTGATGCTAAGGGTTTCAGTGGGAGTCATGAGTTTGACCAGCTGCCCATGGCTGGCCAACGTGACCACAAGCTTTGCCATGCCACTGGTGCCCACTGCGTGGGCACAGCGTGCTCCATGCCCTGCTGTCTCTTCATGTGTGCCCATGGGCTTGCCATGATGTGCCCTGGTGGTGGGCACACATCCTATGCATGCAGACTTACACTCCAAACTTAGGATTTTCTTCTCTGAGAGGAGCAGGCGCTGCAGCTTCTCCTCACTGCGCTCCCAGTGAGCTTTGGTCTCAGCGCTAGGGATCACCTCCAGGCACGAGGAACCAGCCCAGGCCCCCTTGTCTACTCCACGCTTCATCTGCCGCCAAGGAAAGTGCCAATTAGTGCCAGCTGTCCTGGACTGCTTGTTGCAGGGCTGAGAGAGGGCCTGGATCTGGGCCCCCTCTCTTGTCTTCTCTTTGCAGCATCTGACTCCCTCAGTTTGCCCGTTGATGTCCAGGGATTTCCTAAAAAAAACCAAAAACCATAAAATCCTTATTCAGGCCGCTTGATGTTCAGTGCCCTGCTTTATTTCATATGTTTGAAATAGAATAAATTATTATTAAAATAGAGTAATGTGGTAATAACTCTCCACACTATAGGATGCTCAGAAGCCAGAGCAGCCTGGCCTGGGGGATTTGCAGCCCTCTCGCCCATCTGCACTTACTGGTCCCATGGCTGCTTTCCGAGTCTAGCACAACCAGCAAGAGGAAATCCAGAGGCATCTCCTAAAAGGAAATACTTCTGGGTTTCAGATGGTTGCCAGCACCATGGTGCCACCAGAGTAAGCTGAGATGTCACCAAAGAGCAGCAGCACATTTCCCAGCACAGGTCAGCTCATTTAGCCATCACTGCCTAAAGAGGAGGACCTTAGCTGGAGTTTAAGCCGTCCCACAGGACTGAGTGGGTTAATCCGTGCCCATGCTCTCACTGCTGGCATGCTGGTGTGCAGTTTTGCTTGAGCCTGCCCTGGGACATCTGTGCTCCTGGGAGGTGTCACTCAGCCTGGAGGTGCATCAGGGTGCGCCTTGGCCATCCTGCCCTGCTGAGGCTGTGGGGCTCGGGCGATGGCTTTGTGACCTGGGGTGGTCTGAGCGGAGGCACTAAAAACCAGTCCCAGTTCCAAGTGGCAATTCACCTGCAGGGTCACAGCACAGGGCTCTGCACAGAGTCAGGCAGAAAAGACAGAGGTGGAAAGATTTTGCCATAAAGTAGGAGGCAAGGCAAACATTTTTTTTCTTCTGAAGCCATTGCTTCATCAAACAACTCGCATTCCTCACCCTGGCAGTAATTCCCAGCTACCAGTCAGCCCCTCTAGGTTCACAAATGACACGTGGAAAACACCGTAGCCGGTCATTTGGCCATAGCGTGTTTGCAATTTATAGCTGGCTTCCTCAGAGCCCTGCTAAGTCACTAAGCAGCCTTGTGGTCTGAGCAAAGGTTTAGGAGCCAGGAAAATCTGGGATGAATCATTTGCTCACGTACTGGTGACCTGAGAAAATCAGTTGACCTCCTTGTGCCCGGGCTGTGAGAGCGGCTACCAGGAGCCCTGCAGACATCAGGGGCTTGCCTGGCTCCAGCCAAGAGCAAGTCCCCGGCCCTGGCAGCAATCGTGGAATGCGTGGGATGTGTCCCAGAGCTAGGATCCCCCAGAGCTGCAGCCACTTGAGCTCCCTTGATGGGGGTGCCAGCCCCAAGCCCTTTGAAAGCCAAGGGAAGACTTTCAGAGATTTCTGTGCATTAAAGCTCAGGACTCACTCGCTTCCCTCCAGTGTCTGTCTGGATTTTGAATAGCTCATATAATATGTTATAAATGACAATTAAAACATAAAATGAAGAAGGGAGCAGATGGCTTCAGGCAACATTTAAAAATACCAAGACTATTTCTAAATGCAGATCACCAGATCCAAAACAGCCCTGGGCAGACTTAGCTGAAGGTTATTTGCTGGCCTGGCTGAAAGGACATGTGTGGTCTCCATCAGTTCTCAGAAGATGCTGTTAATAGGACATTTTCTGGCAGAGGCAGGAGGGGACACCGGGACATGGGCAGTGCTGAGGACACAGACCTTCACTCCTCTCTTTTGAGGGGGGAGCAGTAACAAAGGAACAATGTCCCTGTTTCACCCTGAGGAAGGTGCTGTGCTAGAGGCTGGATCAGGGGAGAGGAGCTGTGCAGTACCCTGAATTCCCAGCCATCTTCTCCTAAGGATGTGGCTGCTCACACCATGGGCATTATCTGCCACAACAGTATCACAGCCACATCACACTGCCCCAGCAGTGACACCGCTTTGTTTCCTTCCCTGCCACCTTAGCTGACATAACTTCTGCCTCCAAATATTTGGCCAGATGGGGAAAATTACAAGGACCTCATAAGATAACTTGTCACCTGCCTGGAGAAACTGTGTCTGTGAACCTGTGGCTGAGGGAAGGCCATCGGTAAGGGAGCCCTCACCAATAAAACAAGGCAAAATAAAAAGCATCTGCAGGAAAAAAGAGGTGATACCCGCCTAGATTTGGTGTGAATGCAGAAGAACCACATTAGCCCACAAGACAACTTCTCCTTACCTTGGAGGTGATGACCTGGAGCAGGGTGGGCAGGGCTCTGCCTCCACAGGCTCGGTGGCCAAATGCCCCAGGCACCACCCAAGGCCATGTGCTGAGACATGTGGGCTATTATTACAATGCCTGTGCTGCAGAACAAGCTTTGCATGCTGAGATTGCATTAGACTGGATTTCCCTCTCCTGGAGAAATGGGAACCAGCATGGCCCATGGAGAAGCAGGTTTGTTTGGCCAGGAGGTAGCACTCGGGCTGAAGAGGAGTCAGATGAGAACCAGCTGGCAGATACACCCCATGTCTTATTCCCATGGAGACTTCCAGGCCAGGTTAGCTCCCTTTTCCAGCTCTGTGCCACAGAGGAGCAGATGGATAAAACTCTATGCCCTGCACTACACAAGACATTTGAGTAGATGATCACAGTGGCCACTTTGAGCATTCTAATGAAGAGTTTGATTTTGCCATGTTAAAAACAAGCTTGATTATAATTTGCTTTTGCCTTTCTTTTTCCTGTCTTGAACACGCTTCCACCTCCCGCTTTGCGCTGAGCCCGGAAGCAGAAGTATCACGTTACTATGAGAGAAGTGAGTTTTGTGGTATTTCCATCCCATCCAGAGCCAGGAAACATAGGCAATTTTGCAAGACAGCTTGTACTCAGTAAATTCCCAGCTCAGTTTATATTTCTGTATTTATTTAGATTTGTGCTAACCATGTAAGAGAGCACTCATCCCAAGTGAGGTGCTGTGGACAAACTTGAAAAAAACCCCAGATTTCATAGACTGAGGACCCTGAGCAACAGAGATTTCACTGGTCCAGTGAATCCTCTCTTCTGAAAAGACTCTCAAAATTGACAAAGACATGGACAGCCAACTTCTGGTAACACTCATCTTCACAGTAACTCAAAAGTCAACTTTTAGTAAATCCCACCAGTAAAATCACCATCCTCGACAACGTTTTCTTGTAACCTTGAGACCTTCCCTTGAACTTTCTTCCTTCCCTTTCTTTTCCTGCGCTGTAACACATCACGTTTACAACACTCACAGTCTGTGGCTAGGTGCACAATACCCCACTAGCATCTTCCCACATCTCAGCTGACAACCAGGGACCTGGACAGATGTTTACACCTGCATGGGAAGAGCCATGACAGCTCCAGCGACCAAACTCTCCTCTCCTGACTCCTCCTTCAGCAGCAAAGCCCTGCCACAGGCAGCAGGATTTGCATTTCGCATGGGGCGGCAGCACTCACACCAGCTTTGCTTGTTTAGGGCTGCAGCCAAGCCGTCCCCACTCCTGAGAGCCAGTGTTCCCAAATACCCTCGGACTGGGTTGCGTGTGACCACACGCGGGCACACATAGCACGAACACCCTCAGCTCCTAGAACAGAAAGATGAAGGGCCGGGAGGGGTTTTTGGAAGCACCAGGAATTCTGCTGGCTTTATCAAATTGGGGTGGAAGCTTTCGTGCCAGACAAAGCCACCGTTGCAGCTCCCCGGTGGGCTGCAAATGGGCCGGAACCAACCTCAAAGCCAGCAAAAGTCGACTTGAAAAAAAAAATACAAACTCTGAGCCAACTTCTATCATCCAATGCCGACTCACGACTGAAAATGGATTTTTTTAAACCCTGTTTCAAGGTCGTCCTGTGCTCTGCTGAACACAGCTGTGGGTCTCTACAGCAGGGCCTGAGTTAACACAGTTCCCGGGTGTTTCATGCTGTAATGCTGGCGGGGCAGGGAAGAAGCAGCAAGAAAACAAATCTTTAGATCTTTGGTAAGGGAGCAAGTGCTCCTAGGAGAGGATTGTGAAATTCAGATTGACATATCCCAGTTGAAGGCCATTACAGAAAATGCTGAGGATGTGCCCAAAATCCACAGTGTTTGTGGCAGCTCAATGTTATTGGCAAAAAAGCCTATAAATGTTGCAGATTTGGGGGGTCAGAAGGGAGTAACTTATAAAGGGAATTGGAGCCTTCGGGCTGTAACTGGATCCCCACACTGCTCTTGCCATCTGGACGAAATCTGAATGGTGACAGGGTGCACATAAAGCAGCGGCTGGGTTGACCCCACAGCCCTGCACACGGGTGTGCGCTGCCGTGGCAAAGGCCACATGGCTGCTCCATCAGGGGATGAAGACTGTGCAATAATTTACCAGAAGAAGGGCTGCTAGGAAAACCTCCTTCTCATGTTGAGTCAGATATTGGATGCTGACAATCTACAACATTTAGACAGAATTATTAAGTCATAAGGATGCCATGCTCCTACACATTTTAGCTTATTGCTTTGGCTTATCAGGTAATGCCCCGTGGTCCAGGACGTGCCCAGGTCTCACCTTACCTGAGTGGCAGCAGACAAAGGGAGAGACATGGAGAAAAAAACTTCCAGTACAAAAAGAAAGGTAACTCTTGGCTGTTTGCAGCAAGAGAAACACATTGAAATAGCAAAGTTACAAAGGCTGCTTGTCTTGTGCCTTGTAGCTTCCTGCTTCGGCCTGAAAAAGTGCAGCATATAAATAGAGCAGGCAAGTGTGAGCTGATGATAGCAATACACCACTGCACATTTAAAACCCCCACAGCCCGAGTTTCTTTTGAGACATTTTGAATGACTTTGCGCAAATTCAGGATGTTTGGCATGGGCACCTGCAAGCAGGAGTCAGGGTCCTCCGGGCATCCCGGGACAGCAGAGAGGTGAGCAGCCTTAAATCTCAGCTTTCTCCCCACAAAAATAAACTTGGCAGCCTTCCCCAGAAAAAAAGCACGTGCTTTCCAAAGAAAACATCCTCGCCTGCAGATGCTTTTGTCACAGCAGCAGCGATGGTGGAAAGGGAGGAGCAGAACTCACTTGCAGGCCAGAGCCAGTGCCGAGGGAGAGGTTTGCTTCCTGAAACACCTCTTGAATTAAAATGTGCCTTGCAGGGGAAACATTTTGAAAAAGGAAAGCCTTGGCATTAGGTTCTCATTCCTGCATGTGAAACTGCTCCCCTTTGGGCTTAGAAGCTTAATGCTGGTTTGGGCTCTTTTTAAGTATGACTGTAATCTTAAGTTGAAAGCTTGCTGCATGAAACCCTGTTTTCTCTTAGGATATCCTTTTTGCAAAACCATCTAACCAACCTAGTAGTAAACAAGCTCCTTTCTATTTAGCCTTAAAATCATAGCAGAGAATAGAAAAGAAAGTTAATTCTACTCAAAACCTCAGTAAGTTGGTGGAACAAGTGCACAGAACAAACAGCATGCTCTATTTAATAGGCTTTTTTGTACTAATTAATTGGCAGGCTTTTTCTCCCTAAGAAGAGGCCTTATTCTTTTCCTCATTAATATTGACTATCTGTAAAAAAAACAGCTGGGAATAAACAAAAAAACCACTTCTGTGTTGTAGTTTACCGGCCACAGGTTTATAGGGAGGGCTCTTCCCTTTTTCCCAAGACCACAGATTTCCTCAGCCCAAGTTGTCTCAGGTGAGAGACACAGTGGTTTTAAGATGTTTGTCTTTCTCAGTTCTTTCACCCAGAGGAGTGGGGCAAGCCCTTGATCTCTCTCCCAATGTGCTACTTGAAAGAGTTACACTACTAAAAGCATTTAAAAGAAAAAAAAAGGAAAAAAAAAAGAGGAAAAAATGTGCAAAAATTTCTCACACAGAAAAGCCAGCATTATAGTATCTTGGAATCCTAAAGGCTGGAAAAGATCAGTCAGCAGCAGAAACCCTGAGGCTGTTTGGCTTGAGCCTGCTCCTCTCCACCTGTGACACTCAATCCACCACGATCCCTGCCTCTGCCCACCTTCACCCAGGGCTCCCCTGGCCTAAACAAAGAGCACTCGAGCAAATCCTGCACCCAGCTGCCACCCAACCTCTGGGAAAAGCGGCATTCCTGAATCCATCATCCTGGATGGAGCAATCTGTGCCTGAAATAAAACAAATCCTTGCTCTCCTTGCTGCATTCAGCCTCCATCCATTCAGGGCTGTAGAGCTGAAGGAATGGTCGCCCACCCACAACCAGCAGCCTGGGTTTCCCAAACCAGAACACACATTTTGCCCCAACCTTAGCATCAAGAATGAGACAGACATCTATAAAATGACACATTTTATTAAAAGTTACATTCAGCAGCAATGGACACATTTACTTAAGTAGATTTTAACTGTCAAGGAGCTTATAACTACAAATCTCTCTAAGGCATGAAAAGCTCTTAGATGTTTTAACTTCTCTGTAATCATTTCATATAAATAGGTAAGGTAAATGAAACTTGCCTAGGAAGAGGATACCCCAGCTGCATTAAACAAAGATATACACATAAATATATGTATAAAACAATGATTTTTGTTATAAGATCATTCACGGGGATATTTCACAATCTTTAAGTCTTGGGGCCTGGCCCTGCAACCATTATCCATGGAAGGAGCCTCCTGTTTGCCTTACCACGTGTGAGTGTACAGATTGCTGACATGGATGAGAGTAGGGCAGGGCCTAAGTTTTGACAGAAACAGCAAAAATGTCGAAATTCTCAGTGAAATATATTTACAGTCTGTGCAAGTAGCATCACCCACTGTTGCTGATCACGGAGGTCTCTCTGGGAAGCTATGAACAGCAAAAAGGCACCATGGCAAGGGCGAACCAGCATCTGTTCTCTCTTTGATTTTGATGCTGTAACTGTCCCTTCTGAAGAGCAGGACCTAGGCTCCTGAGCCCCAGGGGCTGTGGTCTGGGGTGTGAGACAGAGGGAGCATCAGCAGCACCCAACTGCAGCCCTGAGCTCGGGGCACAAATGCATCAAGCCTCAAGTTCTTCCAGCTCCAGCAGCAGAAATCTCCCCTGATGTGCAGCGGTGCAGCTGCTTTTTCTGAGTGTAAACAAGAAAAGTGCCAACCAATTCCAGTATTAGCCAACCACCCACTCCCCAGTAAATAATGAGAGTTTAACTTATCTTAGAATTGAACTGTGCTTTGTGTTTTAGAACCTCACGTGTGAGGAAGAGGAAATTGCTGTCACAACAGAAGCTGTGACTAGATCTGATTAACTGTGTGAACTAACTTGAATTAATACAGCTATGGGGTCTGAGTTTCTACCCACTTGCTGCTGACTTTATGTTTGTGGGCAACTCTTTTGGCCATCACCTCTCACAACCAGGATGCTCTCTGGACTAAGGCCAACAGAAAGAGATCTTCTTCCAGTAAAATACACAAATCTCTGATTTCCACACTGTTTCTGAAGGACGCAATTGAAGCCAACGGGAAATGTGTTAGTGGTAGAAGATATAAATGTATTGCTAAAATATATCACTTTTATCTCAGCCACATCACTACCACCAAAAAAAAAAGAAAAAAAAAATAGCTTCAAGAACTAGTTTGAATTTGGGATAAAGAGAGCGAAATGCCCCTCCCTTCCCTTTACTCTAGGCCTCTTGGTTTCAATAGTGCCTTAACCAGGACAACAGCATTTGTCCAGGAAGAAACTGGGAAATATTGACACCAATAATATTTTTTCCTTCGAGCAAAATAGCTTTTATAACAAAATAAAAATTTTACAGGGGAAAATCACTGCAAAAATATTTTGGTTTAAAAAGTGACTCCATGTAACAAGAGGTGCATTTTCAAATGTGAGACAATCTGGTAACAAAAACCCACTGAAAACGAAAGTGAACTGAGAACACAACACCCATTTGTGCCCCCTAAATTTTTTCCTAAAAGACAAAAGAGTCCCCTAGGGCTCTGTGGAAGCCCTGTAACTTTTCTTTCAAGCCATCCCAAGAAATACAGGATAGAGCAGAAATCTGCAGAGTTGACTTGGCTGCTGCCTTTTGTAGGGAAGGAGCTTCTCTGATATTGCCCCCCTGTTTCCCACCAGGCTTCCCTGCAAGTTCTTGGAAGCAGGAAGGGCAGGCAAAACCATCAGCCCATGATCTTTAGCTCAGAGGAAAGCTGGCAGAATATGGTATTTATTTACTGAAGTCAACTCTTGCTGAAGATGGGTTTATGGAAGGTAATGACACCATTACAGTTCTGTACAGAAAGACATTTCTAAGCATTTTTTAAAAAATAAAATCTCATACACGCTTCAAACTACAGGTATAGTTTTTTTCCCCTCTGAATCCTCCATTGGAACGTGAATTTAAAACACAGTTTAACTCCTCAGTATGTGAAACCTCACGGCCACATTAATCGAGAACATCTGAAGCCAGGAGAAAGAAATCACTTCCAGTTATGTTGTCAGTGTTATGTGCGTAACATTCCCACAGCTGTAGATCCATTGTGCTCCACGTTATAAATAAGAAATTGCATGGTGACAGCTAAAATTCAAAAGCGTTAATGTTTCTCTTTGCAACTCTTTTCCTATTTTTTCCTTTTTTTTTTCCTTCCCCCAGTCTTTTGAGGTTTCTCCCCTTTCCCTCCTCTTAGAAGTTACTTGAAGCAACATCACTGCTTACGGACTGACATATTTACGGTAATTAAAAAATAGTAAATGCCAAGCAAATATGACTAATGTTGCTATTTGGCAAGTGAGCCAGAGACAACCTATTGATTCTGAGCCAGGCTGTCGTGTTTGCCTTAATAAACACCTCTCCTTCTTCTGCTCAGCTCGGTTCTGCCGGCGCTCCGGGGAGAAGTGTGCTCCCAGGATGTGGCCAAACGCTGTCCCAGCCTCTGTCCCAGCCACCCCTGGAGCCGCGGAGCCGAGCGCAGCCGAGCCGGGCCGGGGAGGGAATACAAACGAGCTGCCTTGTATCGCTCACATTCTAGGTTGTGGTCCCTCTCAACCATGAAAAACAGCTACAAATTGTTCCCAGAGCTAAACCACTTAACATCTTGGCACTTGGTTGTTTTTAACTTTGTAACAATAGGCACTGTTCACTCCTCTCAATCTCAGTTTTTTATTCTATAATAAAGCAGGAATACTGATGAAAGGCTAGTCACGGCTTCTCCCCGTGGTATCAGGGTGGTGGCATGTGATGATTCACATGGGGTGTGTTTGATCCAAGAAAGCCCAGCCTCTGCTTATTCTTCCTTTGTTCTGTCATCTAAGGTGGAAAGGCAGAGAGAGACGAGTTGAGATTTTTTTTTTCTTTTTACTATTATTTAGCAGTCACAGAGCAAGATACATATAAGCAAAACAACAGGGAGTGGAATTCTTTTCTTCGGCATAGAAAAATTACAAGTAAGGGATGTCTTTGAAGTGGGAGATCTGTTTCCTGCAAAGTATGGACATTTTATTCTCATTTATACATTATTCTTATCCCCCGGCAGGTCTTACAGCGTATTATTTGTTCTGCTATTGTGTTGTGTAGCCCTGCAGAGGGTCAGCATTTGCACTTGGTGCTGTAGAATCACAGAACTAAAAGATGGCCCCAGCCACACAGAGTTTAAATTTAAGCCAGGAGAGAACAGATTCAGCCAGAGGGGGATGAAAAAAATCCCACCAGGATGGTGTCGGTAAGCACATAAGCAATGGTCTCAGCACATCCAGCCTAAACCTTTGTTGGCTTTTTCACAGGGAAAAGTTTTAAGGAGGGATTTGAAGAGGAATAATTAGATAACACTGTCAATGCCACTGAAGTGCTTCCCATAAAGAAAACACACAGATGCTTTTCTGAAACTGTAATGAGCAAAGCAGAGGTGACCAGCACCTGTAGCAAAAAAGGAGCTGGCCTTTTGATCCTGAAGGGAGAGCAAACACACCAGGTGGTGTGGGCAGGAGCAGGGCTTTAAGGGAAGCCAGCAGCTTGTGCTCCATACGGGAGAGAAAAGGGAGCCACAGGAGGGGCACCAACACAAAGGTGACCAAGCAAAGCAACAGGCTCTGCAAATTGTTTTCACAAGGGCACTGTTGATATTCTTAGTGGGGGAAAAACCCAAGGGCCGGACACAGAAGGCTTTTTTCCCTCTGGATTCCCATCAGTATGCAGCTATTCCCAACACTACATTGCTTTCACTGCCGGGTTATGCAGCCCTTCATCCCTTCTGCAGTTTCCCCTCTGTCCTCACACACTCACTGGGAGCATTTCATGACTAATTCCTCCTCAGCGTTTTCTCCTTACCTGATCTCTGCTGTTGCTAACAGAGTACAATTTCACTCCAAACCCCTATCAGTGTATCTACCCAGAAAGCTTGCTGGAGGGAAAGATAAAACTTTCCTGAGACAAAAGTCTCTTTTGTAACGCTGTCCTGACCGAGGCTTGATGGAAGGCAGCAACTTCACCCACATGTGCTCACTTTGCTACCCACACAGGGCACTTACCTGTTCCTTGAGCTCAGCCAGCTGACTGGAAAGCTGTTTTACAAGGCTCATGGTTGACTCCAGCCTCTCTTGCAGGTTCCTGATTTCGTTTTGCTCACTGTCGCCTTCATTGCTAACCAGAGACATGGCTCTCATCCGAGGGAACCAGTCCAAATTCTTCTCCTACATGGGTATTAGAAAAATTAGCCATGTTAGTAGGGGTTTATGCAGGGCTACTAAGCTGAGACTAGAGAATGAAAGCTCAGGACTTGTGCTCAGTGGATGACACACAGCAAGTGAGCTTAAGCAATAAATTCAGAAAGTATTTCAAATGAGCAGTTTTATTCTTGGTTCTCCTTAGCTACAAAGAAAGTACCAAATGGAAAATCTGGGTTCCTTGCAGCTGCACCTGTAATTGCAGCGTGGGCAGTGTTGGCACGTTCATCTGTGGCTCTGGCAGGCAGAAATGCCCCCACTGCGTAGACTCCTCTGGTACACCAGCCCCAGGAAAGCCTCAGTGCTCCCTCTACTTTGCTCTTAAGTGTATGCAGGGACACATTTCCTCTCTGTCTCTTCAGCTTGGCTGGTCTCCATCTGTTTCAGCTGTCCTTGAAGCAATGTCAGCAAGCCAACACCAGGAAAATGAGAGCAGAGCCCACCAGACCAGCCTCAAGCACTTCTACTGGAAGAGCAGAAGGACCTGGATCCAGCTGCCCACAACAGGAGATGTGGAGTCCTAGGAATGGCTTAGGCTTCAATGTGCTGTTCAGACTGCGTATCTTGGATAAATGCAAGCACAACCCCATGGCCAAGGGCTAACCTGCACTGCATGGAGCAGCACTGAGCTGGCTGTTCTTTATCCATGGACTCAGGCTATGAATTCAGCCATGATAAAACCACTGTAAACAGACGGTATGAGTCAGGAAGGTGCTGCGGATCTGCACGAGCCCGAATTGTCTCCATGGCTCAGGGGCACAGATACTAGTGTGAGAGCATAACAGATGGAGGAGACGGAAGGGTGCAAGACTAGGAGGAGTGGCAGCCACGTGGAGAGCAACGTGCTTTGCCCTGAGACAAAGGGAACCGAACAGGTCCTGCATCGGGCGGTGCATTACATGCACGCACCTCTGCCCTGCACCTCGCAGGGAGTGGGAGGATGTGGCTGGGCCATGTGCATGGGGTTTGTAATGGGCCTCTCTGGACACGTGCACTTGATAACTTGAGAAGAGAAGCAGAATGAGCTAAAGTGTGTTTCTTCCAGACCCCCAAGCTGTGAATGGCCCCACACAAATAGCGCTGTATCAGGAGGAATGGAAAGGAGCTCTTTCCAAAAGTCCACCTACAAGACACCTGGAAGGCAGGAGCTCTGCTATGTATGTTGTCCAGGTATTTGGTAAAGTTTTAAGTCCATCAAACTGATCACAGTCTTAGACTTTGCCTCTATTTTTCCTATGAAAATAGAGAAGGCAGTGATGATTCTGCAGCATTTACAGCTGGGCAGCCCAGGGCAGCTGTGCCTGAGCAGGGTCCAGGAGGGCTGGCCCGGCAGAGCTATGAGCCTGGGATACACCAAGGCTTTATTGTGCTTCCAGGAGGATTTCCTTTCAGCTCTGGAGTGCTCCGCCCTGATCACCAAACCCTCTCCTCCTACAGCAGCATGATGTAGAAACAACTAAGATAAGCCTGGGTAAGCATGGAAGCACTTACAGCATTCATGTTTGTCTACTCTTTGTGTTAGCCCAGTCCCCTCTGTTACTCTGGATAAGACTAAATGCAAAGCTGTATGAATTTTAGCCTTTTTTCTTCTTTTAACTCAAAACTTCCAGTGAGTTTTTGTCTGGCTGTGCAACCTCTGGTCCTGTCACTAAATCAACAAGGATGTCCAGGGAGCAGGAGCGTGCCCCTGGGTTGCATTTTGCAGCCCCGGGCTGTCAGCCGTGGGCGCTGGTGGAACGAGGCCTCTTTGCTCGCCGCTCACTTCTCGAGCCTCGTGATCTCATTATGACAATTTACTGTGGTTACGCATGATGCCATTTTCAATGGGTCATAACTCATTCAAATCAAAACCTGTTTTCACCAGCTCTGCTGGTGAGCTCGAGAGGAGCGCACGTGACCCTCCCTGTGGATATCCCCAGCTGACACGCGGAGCGGGAGGCTCCTGTTTCTGCCACATGCGTTCCTGCTTACAAGACCAGCATTCATCTTCCACCAGTACGCGCCGATATTTATTTTAAATTTATTTTGGCTAGGATCTAACAGAGCATTCAATCTCGTGCCTGGTGTAGAGCACAGGTGTACTCATTTATACTAAGCTTAGTTTGTGCACAGTGCCTTTCTGGATCGATGCCTTTTCTTTTTTTTTTTTTTTTCTCCTTTTTTTTTTTTTTGCAAAATGTTTGCCAGCAAATTTGTCTGCCACTACAGGCATACAGGCACAGAACTTTAATTCAAGGCAGCTACAGCGAACAGAGCTGCACTTGTACCTGAATGTTTCCTGGAAAGCTCTGGTATCTGCACCCATTACAGCTCCTCCTGCTTGAAGTACCTGAAGATACCAAATGCAAGGCCATAGGAGCCAGCTGAGGGAACAGGAGCCCTTTCAAGCCTCACAACAACGCCAAAGTTCCTAAAGCCAGGCTGCACACGGAGAGCAATCTGAGACTCCATCATTGTGGTTCCTCTGTTTGTTGAGTACTGCTGCCAGGATTGTGAAATGCACTTTGCTAGTTTTGTTTTTTCCATCTGCCACTCCCTCACTCCTCCAGGACACAAGGCAGAGACCGCCGGCTGCTTTGGAAAGATTTTTGTGGACTGACCCTGCACCACACTGCAGCACTCAGAGGAATCCGTGCAGATGCCAGACACCCTGAGTTTCCTGAGGCTCCCAGTGTCACCTGCTTCCCTCCTCCTTGGCATGACATTACACTGCCTGGAGAGAGGGATGGCCAGGAGCAGCTGGAGACAGGGATGGAACACGCAGCAAGCACCTCACCTGCTGCCACACGATGCTGTGGAGCACACGGAGCAGATGTGGCTCTTCAGCTGGAACCACCCTGCACCATGTGCCAGCTCATCTCGGCCACCACGAGCCCCAGAGTCATGGGACTTCAGCGACAGACTCCGCTCTTTCATGTGTGCCCAGTTTTTGCCTTCCTAGAAATGCCGTGACAATCTCTTCCAGGAAAGAAACCCAGGTGTGGTTTAGTTACAGATCAGGAAAATCTGGGCCTTTTCCCCAAAGTATTGTGGAGGATCAAGCAAGCACTTGATCCAAGCTCTTAGAGAAGCTGATGGTTCTCATGGACTGGAGACCTCATGAGAAGATGCTGCTGACTTTTGTAGGTGGCAGAGAGGCAACAGGTCAAACACCTGCCCACAGGTCCCACTTGGAGCCCCAAGAGCTGTGTTAGGTGCAGGCCTCTTGGTTCTCAGCTGCAATACACATCTAGTGAAATCAGTCCAGCTGTGTATTTTTGTCATGCAAAGGATCAGAAGGATTCAAAATTCAGTAGGAGACACATTATGGCCTGCCAAGCTGTCTTCAGGTTAAAAATACTTATCTAGCTTTCACTGATGGTTCCTTTATAGAGAACAGAGCAGGTACTTTCCCTTGCTGAACCACATGCTTTTGCCAGCCAATATGATCCTACTTTTTCATTGCATGATGAACTGCAGAACTTTATTAAAGGGCAGCATGAAAATTAGCTTTGGCAGACAGCTCTGTTTGCTGAGTCTCTACCACAAACAAACAGCAGTTGGTACAGAGGACAACAAACTTTTGATTCCAAACCTGCCAGGATCCAGAAGGCAAGTTGGACAATGCTCCTTGGTCGAAAATTTCAGTGTTCACGGGGGACACGCACCCTTGTGACTGCTCAGCAATGGGAAAGCTATTTTTACTTCAAGGTAATTGCTTGCCAATTAACTGGAGGTCATTAACATGTTTGTACAACCCCAAACATTTGTTCTGGGAGTTAAATGTTTATGGGCTCGGTCCAGGGTTCACCTTGACCAACGCCTTCAGGCTGTAACATGCAGGAGCAGTCCTGCGGGTGTGCAGGATGTTATCTGTCGCGCCTTACCCATTACTCTTAGAAATCCAACCATTTTGCCCAGGATAGCATTCACTCAGAAATTTGAACCCCGCCTGGAACCAAGAGGCAATTTGGAGGAGGAAGGCAGGCTGCTGGTAGGGAGCAGGGCAAACCTCTGCAAACAGCTGTCACGGGACTCAATCAACAGCCACCAGGTTAGCCTGAGGTGACACAGCTCCAGCATTAATGAGCTCACATAGGGTGAGCTATGTGGATGGGACGCTTTTAAACAAAGTCGCTGCCTGGACAAATAATTAATTGTGAAAATGTACTGAAATCTTCTTTCTAAACAACCACGCTTTAAGGCAGTATGTTGTTAGTTGTTATTGTTATTTCATTCTTGCACAGGACGGCAGCAATTCACAGCCCACCTACGGATCACAGCATCTTCCTGCTCCACACTCTTCCCGCAAGCATAGCTTGTGCCTTGCAGGATCCATATTTAAGCAGACATCTGCGTCCAGGGCACAGCGTCAGCCAGACAGGAAAGCTGCAGGGACAGAAAGGAGCTACAGCCTCCTCTCCGCCAGTTCAGCTGGGGGAAAGGGAAAAAAAAAAAAGGGAAAAAAGGCAGGTGGGGCGAGCCAAAAGGCTGTGAGCCAGAGAGACTGCACACGAGCAGAGCAGACATTTGGTGTGGCGATCCAGCGTGCTCGCTCCCTCTGTCCTCCCCCTCGGCTGGCAGGGCTCCAGCCGCAGGCACAGCTCTGCCAGGCCCAGACCTCTGTGTAAGGGCTCTGGGTACCCGTACTCGGGGTGCCCACAGCGAGGGCACATGCCTGAGAAATCACAGGGCTTAGAGGATTTGCTCCTTGCGCTCACTGAAAAACCTCAAACCCTCTGTCTCGGAGAGGCGGGCTCAGAGCAAAAGTCTGCGTCTGCCTCCTGCAGTTTTCTGTGCAACTCTCTCCTTCCCTTCTGTGGGCTTTCCAGGGGGATGGCAGAGCTGTGGGATAAGTCCTCCCTTTGGTAAAATATTGCCATTTTTCTGACTTTGCTGGCTCCAGTTGATCATGGATGGAGGAAAGACTGAAGAAATCTGTTTAGAGTTTCTATAATTTGTACGAAGCCTCTCTTGAGCCATCCCTGTCCTGTTGGCACAGCCAACTGGCTTCAATCAAACTCTCACACTGAGCTGAATCCATGCCTTCGGAGTAATTGGCAGAGGGATGTTTCTTTAGGAGGTGCTGGTTTCACAGGCTAGCAGCGAGATGGATCAGCTGCAACCAGCAGGAAAGACTGGGCTGAGCCTTTAAAAAATAGATTACTAGATAACAGTGAGAGAAAATAGGTCAAAGAGTAGGACAAGGGGGATGAAGTAAAGGAGCAAAGGCAGCCTAATGCATACTTTCAGCTGGTGCTACTGCCACGGGCTGCAAGTGCCACGCTGCTGTCAGCTGTGCCAGACTCATTTCTCCAGCACACTCTAATGCAGTGACTCTCAGCCCTTTCCACCCCGTGACCCTTGTTGCAACATGAAAACGAGCCCTTTCAGGACTTCCCTCCTATCTGTTCACCAAGAAAAGTGGTGATTACTGCTCATGACTCCTCCTGGGCTGTGAGCTGCCCCGCTGCACGCTCCAGGGCAGGGGAGCGGCCTCCGTGTCCCCCGGCCCACGGTTCCGCAAGGATCCTTCTCTCCTCTGTGACTCAGTGAGGCTGTCATCAGGAGGGCTGTGTCCTAACAGCAAGGCTGAGAAAACAGGGGTGCTGGAAGCCCTCTTGCTCCTCAGCTAGATGGTTGCTGAAGGGTGCACAAGAGGAGCGTGGACACCAATCACCAGGAAGGTTTGCTACCGGCACCTTCACGTGCTGCGCTGGGCTGTCCTGGAACACGCCTTTGTGGGCAGGCAGCAATCCCAGCAGCAGTCTCCAGAAAAGGCTCCTACAGCTTTAGGAAGACTGAGCCTCCTTACAGAGACTGTAGCCCCTCAAGTGCCCCCTTGGGGTGGTAAAACTCTGCTGTACTGGTGCTGAGGAGAGACCTCACTGGCCACCCCGTGGCCTCCAGGGCTGAGGAGTGGCACTGCCAGTCTTCTGTGCCCTCAGCACGAGGGCAAACAAACTGGGCATCACTGCTCTTCAGCAGGCAGCCCCTGCCCTTTCCGGCATGAGAACCAACACTTCACTCCCCTTTTCTGTGCCAGCACCTTGAATAAATACTTTAGCGCTGGGTACAAAGAGATCTATTTACTGAGAACTATTCTGTATGTCTGAAATGCAAATAAATCCATCCATTCCCCTCCCAAATGTGCTGACCATATAAGCAGAGAGGGATCAGTCCAAATGACCTTTCGAAAGCTATTATTTTTTTGTCTAGGGACAGAGTCTGGTTCTAAAAGTTCGGAGTTATGTAGCTCCCACAGCCACCTTAAAAAGGGATTTTAAAGATTTAAGCTATCGTGTGCTTTAGATGACACAGGGCAATAACCACTTTGTGATTTAATCACAGACAATAATAATTTGGTTCAGTGCATGATTCAGCTAATCCACAATTTGATAAACGTTCATCCTAAACTACAAACCCAAATAGCTTTCTGCAAATCCTGTTTGACACTTTAATGTTAAGACCGTATTTGATAAGCAATCTGTGCTGTACAAGAATATAGGGAGGGAAATTAGGAATTGTTATGCATCTATATGCATCCACAACAGTAATTCAAAGAAAATAAAAATAAACCTTGGCAATTACAGATAAATCTTTATGCAACAAGAAAACTAATAGGTTTGCCTGGGTCTACACTGGATTGATACATGCTACAGCTCCCACAGCTCATAGAAAAATAGAAAAACCTGTTACCCCCTGAAAGAAGGTTGAAACCACAACACAGACCCACTGTCTGCTTTAGCAGTGTCATTGATGCATTTACTTTCATTTTAACTTGGCTGAATGTTTTCGAGGGCTGCAACAGAATCTATCACCGTAATTCTGAGTAACTGTAAGTTCTTCGAGACCGATATCCAGGCCAGGCTGGATAGATGTCTCAGTGTTTCTGTACCAGCATTCCCACTTATGATATCCCTGCAAAAATTATGGTGAGGAATGATAATAAAGCCCAAATTGCGAAGAATTTTCTCTGACGCTCCATGGGGCAGTTTCGACACTCAAATTGAAGCTCCGTAAAGGACAAGCACCACAGTATTTCTGCTTATCAAACACACCTAAGGGACTTGGCATTTACCTGCAAAAGATGGAAACAATCATGAAAGTAATTTTTTCCAGTCAGGGCCGTAAGTTTGAACGCGCTCTCACACCGCTGTTGTGGGCAAGCCACATGCCAACAGCATGTGTCTGTGAGTCACAGCGCGTCCCTAGAGAGGAAAAGGCCACCCTGACCCGGGCTGCAGCAGCCAGAGAGCAGCCACGTTGGAAGAGATCCCACTTCAGCTACTCTGCCCTGGAAGGTGGAAAGTAGAAACCAAACTAAGCAGCTTTGTCTCTGAGACGGCACATTCCAGTCCAGGTGGAACCCGGGGATCTGCAGGTGTGCAGGGACCACAGGGGACTCACGGGAGAGCCCTGGCACAGCTCCTGTGTGCTCGGAGAGCCTCAGCTTGTGTCCCACCCCAGCGCCACTCTTCTTGAAGACCCATTTGCTTCTCGTGTCGTCCCTTCCCCATGGCACATTTCTGAGCTGTTGCTTTCTTCTCCTGTATCAATTGCTCTCTGCCACCTTATCTCTCTCATAACCCTGATAATTGATATTCTCCTGGGCAAATCTTCAAGAATCCCAACACTACCATCAAAAGCTAGGATTTGGTCTGTAATATTTGTGCCCTTAAAATAGATACAATTATAGATTTGTGTAAAACATGAGTTTATTTTTCCACATTCCTATGTTTTCATGTTGTTAGTGGTTACGAGACATACTTTAGGAAAAACACTTCAGATTATTCATTTAAAATAATTAAATTATTTCTGATATAATCCCTGGATCTAGTGCATAACAAAACATCTGGTACAGAGGTTAGAAAATAAATGTTCTTGGCTTTTTTTTTTCTTCTTTTGTTAAACAGATGTTGTTGATACGAAACACAGAACTGTAAATCATAGCCTGCATGTGGACACAGACTGTCACTACCGAGCAGAAATTTACTGTGGCTAGATAGAGGTTTGAAACAGCAATGAATCACTGGCTCACTAACTTTGTTCACGTGGGTATGGTTTCAATATTCTGACATTAGGCGCACATGTCCTTAAAGAAAGGACCTTGTAACGGCAGCCCGGGAGGCTCTGGTTCAGTTCCAGCTGTGTCGGTGTGGGAAGCTCAGCGCAAAGCCAGGGCAGCCGGTGTGCAGGGCAGCCTGCGGCAGGTCCGTCTGTGCCCTCCCAGCTGCTGCGTGCCCGGGCTGCTGCTGCCGCTGCGGAACCCCGCAGGCTCGGCTCCCCCAGCACCACCCAGGGCAGCCCTGGCACAGCGCAGGGGCCGAGCTGCCCATGCAGCCCCAGCTCCGCCACCGAAACGCCTCCAGCTCTAACCTGTTCCTCCCTCTGCTTCCCCTGCTGCTCCCCACAGCATTTCAGTGAATTCGGCGTTGCTTTGCGGGCCAGGACCCCGCCGAGCCCGGCAGCGGCATCGCTGCTTCCCGTTGGCTTTGTTTAGAGCGACCGGAATTCCCATGCCTCTCTGGCCCCTTGCCGCTCCCACTCCCACACTGCTTGCACGGGCAGGCTGAAGCCCCTGCTTCTCCCATTCCTCTTTCACTATTGATTTTCCTTCACAAAATACGCCAGCAGCACACTCCAGACACTGAACTCGAGACAAAAGCCAGCGGCAGGAATCCCACTGCAATGTAAACGTACCCTGCAGTACCAGGCCGCGGATGATGTCTCCTCTTAGATATGTATGTACCTTCCAGCTGGTGAGGACGCCACAAATTTGGACCTGTTTTTGTCAATGGGCCTGCTGGTTCGATCCAATGGATCAGGGTCTAACTCCATGGTAAACTCCAAGCCATGACCTCTGCTTCCTAGCTTTTGTAGCACAGGATTCAGGAGCATATTTGTTGAAATTTATGGTTTGGGGTTTTTTTTCACATCTAGCTTTAATTCTCTCGTCCTGTCACCTTGTATTTTGCAAGTACTGTCCATTTCCTGGCTTTAGCTTCAATTTGGTGTAACAGAATCTTTGGGAAATACAAAGACTCAGCTGGAGACTCGTTTTTCAGAGGCTCAGGACTTGACCTTGTTCTCAGCTTTACAGAGGCAGAGCTCCGCTGATTGCAGCGCAATTGTTCTGGTTTAGGATACTGCCAGAGCCTCGGCACTTCGAATCCTGATCTGAATGTTCCTGCTTCGGGCCCATTTTCACTCTGATGTATTTTGCATGTGGGGCAGTATGAAAGGACAACTGAAAGAACAACACTTTCTTTGAAAATTAGTAAGAATTATTGACTATCACCACACAGAACAGTTTTTTTTAAGCAATAACACAGTCATGCACATACCTTACACATGCACAAAACCATTGAATCATTAAGGCTGGAAAAGACCTGGAAGATCATAAATGCACATACCCGGGTGCCACTCAGAGGAGAGGATTAAGATCTAAGTTTCTCTGCGAAGCATCTCTTGACAAAACAACACCAAGTGATGGCCATCTTCCAGCCCTATGGACTTGAACACTATCAGCCTGCTCTCTGACCCCTTGCTCTGCTCAAATGCTTGCCTGTGGATTCCTCGGCACAGCAAGAACAACTCCTTGCCCATGCAGGCACGATGGCCAAGGATTGGTCCCATAGCAGCACAGCCCACAAGGTGCCACCTGCCCACTGGGATGGAAGCACAAAGCACTTTTATTCCCTTCAGGAAATAGGTGGGAACCAGTAAAACTGGGCCCTCTACTCGTTCAGGTTTGTGTTTATTGTGGGTTGTTTTCAAGGCTGCAGGCATAGAGCAGTAAAAGTAAAAACCACCACGGTACTTTGTGACCCTTTATCTGCCTATACTACATTTTCATTTAATCCTTTTACTAGGAAATATTGAAATGGATCCTCTGTACAGATCTGCTTTTTCTTTTTTTGTTTTTAGTCCAGCATTTTAAATGGTTTGCTCTGTTCAGTTACACTGAATTTTCGCTTGAGAACAAGCAGATGATCAAACTTAGGATTTTCCTTCAGCATCACCCAGCAAAATGAAAAACAGAAACAAAACATTTTAATCACATGTGTATAAAATACACAGCGTTCATTAAACGTGATTTAAAGTTGCCTGTTTGTTTTGGAGGCTCTTTAGAGCTCCTACAACCCCAAACTCACAGAAGTGTAATGTGATTCCTGATCTATTGAATTTTGGAGGATGGCTGTAGTGGGTTCCATTATATATAAATTGGATGCAGCCAATTTACAATCTCCGATATATACTTTTATCTCAAAATGCCCTGAGAGGCAATTGTGTAAAGTACTTTATCAGGGATTGTTGTTGGTAATATTGCAAGAATTCATGATGTAAAAAATACATCAATGTCATTTAAATTGAACAAAATGGTTCCCATTTTTTTTCTTGTAGAGCATTTTTAACCATCCTCTCAACAAATTTGTTCAATAAATACTGTATGAAACAAACATTTTGCACTTTGTCCCACAGATGCAATTTGCCAACCTGATTGATTTCTTTCTCTACAACTAATCTGATTTCTTTAGGCTATACATCTTCCCTTTTATTAAAGATGATGCAATCTTAGCTTTTTATCATACACACATCCACCACACAAACAAGAGAGAAGATTCTGCAAAGTAGCCTTGCAACCAAATAGAAAAGACTGACACAAATCTCATAAAGCTGATCCCAAAAGATAAATGGCACAATGAGACCAAAGTTACACAAATTCAGAAACTTATCCATACAGAGTAATACGGGCCAGTGGATTTTTCCTCCCGTGACAGATTTGGCAAACAAGTAACTTCATCATATCTGTAGCACCTTGCAAATCAAGCTCACGCCAATGTTGCACCAAATTGCCCCAAATCTTGCTGTATCTGCATTGTGAGAGGTCAGAAGCAGAACTGCATTTTTTGTAGCCTTTCCCTGGTTTGCATCTTGCAGAATCTCACTGCTATGTTTTGAGTCCCAACAACTTGAGGCCTATTTACTTTTAAATGGAATTCCTGGTAAGGCAACAAACTCATCTCCCTGTTCTTTTACTGACTGCTCTCATGTCTTTGGGGAACCCCGTAGTCCCCTTCCTCAGCATCTGCAGTTATCTGCCTTGGCTGTGGACAGTTTTTCAGTCTCTTCCCATGCAAGCAGCCAGAGGCTTAGTACCACTGTAATACAAAAAGCAATAATTGTTTTCAAATGTTGCAGTAATATTCTCAAACAGCAGTGTTTTCTGTCTATTGCTTCCCCCATCGAGCAAAATCAAATGAATTCAGTTGACATGTTTCAGGATCTGCTCATCACATTGTTCCTCTGGGGTTCAACTTCTTATCACTAGCTGTGGTCCCAGTTAAGGTCCAGCTTTCACTGGCAAAGCCCTGTGCAGCCAGAACCAGGAGAATCAGGGCTCTGTCACTGCCAGGATTTTAAGTGCAACAGTAGGTGCCTACCCAGTGCCTTGGAGAGCCTTTCCATCACTTGGAATCACAGACTAAAGGTCTGCCCACACACAGATCCATCTCAAGACACAGGCTTCCTTAACAAAGGGATAAAAGATGGCTTTTGCAGGCTGCCTGGAAAGTTAACAGCTCCAGTCTCTGGCAGGTCGAGGCGAGAGCGGATTCCAGCAGGGAACCGCAGCCCGTGTCCTGCCAGCAGCGCTGCTCGGCTCGAGGGTGCTCCAGCTGGAACACCTCCACTCCCTGTTCCTGGGGATGTGCAAGTTTCAAGGAACACAGCCTCGCGTCCAGACCCCTCCTCGAGTTTGTAAGGCCAGCAGCAAGCAAACAAACAGGAACCCAACTCGGCTCATTTATTTTAATTTGCAAACTGAATGAGTAGAAGTTGGAAGGAGGACAGGGAGGCTGTGACTACACTGTATTATCAAGGCAGAACCCATCTTTGTAGAAAAATCTCTGAAGCCCAAACAGACAGGTGGCCAAGTCTTGAAAATACAGAGAAAATCAAGCTAAGCTTACAAGTAAGCCACAGTATCACAGGGGCCAAAAAGACGAGGTCTGGATAGCATCAAACCACTGATCCTGGATCTCAGGAGGGAAAACCCCCCAAGTATCAATGAACATACTTTTGAGGAGTTTTAGGCTCTGCTCTGTAACTCGAAATTACATCACAGCTGTGTACACAGAAGTAATTTCAAAGGAAAAAGGGACATAAGGTCGTGTTGGTGCTTTAGAAGTTGACAAGAATGTGAGAGGCTGAGCAGAGACAAGGGTTCTGTGCCATGGCCATTCCCTCCCCGAGTCAGCAGGGGGACAAAGGTCATCACCATCCCCTCACTGCACACAGCAAACCTGCCTGTGCTGCAGCACCTGCCCTTGATACCAAGCTTTCTCCTGCTCCAGCTAATGGCATCGTTTCTCAGCAGGCAGGATCAGTTCCATGGCTTCCTGTTCAAGCAGCAGCAGGATAATTAATTTTGCCTATCTGAAAAGGATGCGTATAAACATAAAACCTCTGGAACCTCAAGTTTTTGCAAGGAGGTACCAAATGAAGCCCACCCTTCCCTTTATTTACCCACATCTCATGCATCACTGAGCCAAGCAGGCCAACTAAATTACTTATGGCAGACCAAAGAGCCCATTGCTGGAAGATGCAGAGCCCTTCAAGTAGAAAAGATGATGCTCAGCTCTCTTGAAGAATAGGAGCTTTGTGCAAAGATGCAAAGTCCTCACGTGATGCTAACTTTTCATGCTTTGAGAAACACAAATGAGCAGGAAAGCAGCTAATTAGGCACGTTACTCTGATTGCTTATTTTATGAAGTGGAGAGGGAGGTGTTCAGCACTTTAATGAGATAATAGCAAAGACGAAAAATTGTACAGAGAAGCAAAAATAGCAATGGTCTTCCCACAGAAATGAACATTATTTTTGAGCAACAAGAAAAGCAACAATAGAAAAATAACTCAATACCTAGCAGCAGAAAGAACAGTGGCTCAGTTTATTCAGTACATGTAAAACCTGGATAACACTTGGATATATGAGGGTAGAGGGACCTTCCCTCATACACCCAAGCAATGGTTGGACCTGTGCAAAGCCCAGTTTCAGCTCTATTTTAGTGACTATTGAGTGTATCACTCAATAGTGATCACTCTGAGATTCTCTGTGGATTTGGGGCAGGCCTCGATGCAGAAAAAGGACTTTCTCTGGGACCTGGTGCACCTAATCCAAAGCCCTGGACTCCCCACAGGGCCCGTGTCCACGTGGAAGGACACAGAGAGCTGCATTCTCATTCACTCTCCTATTTTGAACACAACAAAAAAATGGGCGCCGTAAATCATCTATTTAGGCGTATTTCTTTAATTGCTTATTTTATGAAAACCCAACTGCAGACAAAACCAACACTGCATTTCCTAGGAAATGAGCCTGTCTGCGAGACCTCAGGTCTTATTTAGCAGCCGGCTTTTGTGCTCTTGGTGTTACTGCCATGGTAAGTAATTACTCATAACGTGACATGCATCGTATCAGCCTTTTAAAAGTAATTAAGAAAAAGTTGCATTGCTTAATGATATGTACATACATCTCATCCTTGCAAGTTTGGCTTCAATAACATCTGCTAGTTTTTGGAGCAAAGCCAGTCTTAAAAAGTAAAATAACCCAGCCCTAACAATGGGAGCATTATTAGCTTCCCAAAAGCTATAAACTCCATGCCTCACTCCAGCACGACATTTGTGTGCATGAGTCCTGCAAGGATTTTCAAGCCTGTGAGCTGCCAGATCAGAAAGTTCATGTTGAACTTAGATTTATGATAATGAAGAAGCCTCAAAAATACAGTTTATTTATAGTGAGCCAGTTTAGGAGCTGCAGCTCACTGTTCCTGGCAGATTCAGCTGCAGCAGCTGAAGGGGGCACCCTGATCAGCTGGTGCCCTTTCTCGCTGCTGATATTATCCCACCTATACAGAGGCAGCAGAACCGGTGCCGCGTCCTCTCCTCAATCAGTGCAATTCAGACTGGCGTGACTTCAGTGGCCATCAATTTTCACATTAGTACTCTGGGTGGTGAACTGCAGCAGCTCAGGGGTGAACAAACACGTCCCTGGTCCTCGCTCCTCTGCTCTCGCTGTGGCAGAAGGGTCTGGTGGACATCTGGGGGAGGAAACTCCTGGAATTGTCTGGGATGAATCACCAGAGTGCATGTGAAAAGCACACAGAGTGTCTTCCTGAGATCCCAAGTGCCTGTTCTGCAGCATTCATGCTACCTCGGATTGACTTTTCTCTGCTTTAGGTCATTCTCTCTACCCATATGGTGTTTTGTGATCCTTGGATGTAATAACAGTATCTACAGAACTAGCAGAGAAAACTTTTACCTCCAAAATTCAAAAGAGTGATGGATAACAGAATAGAAGAATTTTGGATGTCAGAACTTTTTTTCTTCCTTCTCCAAAGAAGCTTTATTTTAAGAGCAGAGGTCAACAGCCCTCTTAGTACATATTATTTTATTACATTCTTTGACAAAAATCGACAGCAGTAAAGAACAGCTTGTTCCACAAACCCCCATGCTGTCAGCATGCCCTTCCCCTTTCTGTACAGCGCTTTTTCACTGTCTCCACCTCTCCTGCCTGAATTTCCCTTGGAGCTGCCTCCCCTAGAAGCTCCACGTGGTCTGCTCAGGGATGGCCACTTACTCTGTCAGACATCAGGGGAGCACACCAGGGCCTGGCATTGGTGAGATGCCTTTTGCTCACTGAGTAACCCTGGAGCAACCTCTCCCAAGGTGTGAGGGGACGGGCAGGCAGCCTCCTGACCCACAGCTGTCGGGCTCCGTAGGCGCCCTTGGCTCACACCTTGGCTGTTTTGACAGTCAGCTACGTCTGCTGGGGCTGGCTAAGATGAAAAAAAGCCCCTTTGCAGCGTGTGCCAGGGGCTGTACGCAAGCAGCTCTGGCTCCAGGAGGGAGCTTGTCCCCTCGCCCTGCTCCTGTACCGGGGGGTCACAGCCTCATGGAGCGGCTCTGGCCACGACCTGACCCCTGGGAGCAGCCAGGAGCTGCCATGGCTCACATCACACCTCCCCTCCCGAGGTGGGAACATGGCAAAATGCAGAGCAGCGAGGCAGGAGAGGGGAGGATGCTGAGGGAAAAGGGCTGGCGCTGCCCAGCACACAGCATGGGCAGAATGACAACTATTGTGAGGCTTCTCAGTGGCTCATTTGGCATTATTCCCAGAGCTGCTTTCGAATCTAACACCCACTTCTGGGTATCTAATAGAAAAAGAAGGCAAAACCATGAGGCTGGAGGTAGGAAGAACAGAAACAACAGCATCAGCTCAAAGGAGCACGAAATTCAGCTGAATTTTCAAACTTCCATATTTAAAAACAGCAAACAAAACAATCGGAATGTTTCAAAAGGGGAATGCGTTTTTCCTTGTGACATGGCTAAATACTTCGTTTATTTAATAGTTTAAAAGAAAAATAATAATGAAAATAAAAGCTGACACCTTCAAAATATTTAAAATAAAGCAGTTAAAATATTTTGTCACAGAGCCAATGCCAGGTGATTGCTGTGCCACAAAAGTGCTTTTAAAAGAACTGAATCAGAAGACAACTGTTCAGAATTTCAGGCTGGTGTTGCACAACCTGTCTCTACTGCTTCCTCCCTGCCCCATTGATGGGAATAAAAGGTTCATGCTCCCAATGACCATAATGGAGAACAGGAGAACAGAACCTGTAATTTCCCAGCAAAGATTGCCTTCTTTAGAGAGATGGTCCAATTCATGGCAGTATCCTCTACTCTTAGGAGCATAGGCTGGTTTTAGAGCAGTTTTCAGCTGACTGAGGAGTTACGTAATTGCACAATTACATCCAATTACATAATTAGGGTAAATAAGTAATAATATAATTAGGTGCTGTAATTATGTAGTTATGACAGGTAGCACTAATGCTGATAAAAGCCATTATGAAACTTGCTAAGAACTGTGGACAGAGCACCGAGAATGAAACTTTCAGGGCTTTGTTTGGTAAAGTCTTTCATTCTTCCAATGGGCAAAATAATTAATTTAATGACTATGCCAATAGCCTTTTATTTTTGCAAATGAATGCAGGTACAAATCATAGGCTAATTCATATCTCTGTTGAGCTGCGAAAAATTCAGTAGCTAATCATGTCCTTTTTTTTCTAACCTCCATATATCTATTTACAGCTACCAAAGCTCGGGTGAAATATGTGTGTACAAATTACACCTCTGGAAAGTGAAGTACAAAAGTTTGGATATTAACCTTCATTGTTCCAGTTATCACATTAAACTGTCTCCTCTGACAAATGGACACAAGGAACATTCAAAGATTGTTGTATCGATGTAATACAAGTTATATGCATCTCTGGGTTTGCTAGGGATGGTGTTTCTGGTCAAATGGGTCAGATAAACAGGGGTTTTTTTCTACAGGAATGAAAATTCAATAGGGGAATCATTCATGCAGGTTCTCAGTGCAAACACAAGGCATGCAGCCAGCTTTTCGAAGTTTCTCTCTCTTCAGATATTGTATAATACCTGTCTGGCTTCATAAAAGAGGCCTGGAGAGCAAACAAATAATAAAACCTACTGCCCTGCTTTAATATTCATTAATATTTCACTCAATAACTGATAAAAGATAGTGTGCAAGAAGAAAGGGCAGCGCTGGAAGAGCTGAAGTGCTTTATTCCCACCAACATCTCCATAAAGCTTGAGGTGTATAAACTGTGTGTTACTTTAGAATACATTTTATGCTTGATGCTTTTTTCTAAAAAGGAAAAAAACCCTAGAAAAATTAATAGCTTTCTTTATGAAAGCTGGATAGCTCCTGACTACTTCTATCACTGCCCAGAGCAATATGCCAAGCACTGAAGCAAACACAGAGCCGCTGGGAAAATCAAAATCACAGGGAAGATCAGGAGTTTGCAGAGACAAAGTCCGCAGTCCAGAGCAAGAAAGCAAAAGAAGTGCTCTACTCCAAGGTCTTCTGAGGCCAGAGACACGCAAGGTAACGGAATGCCTTGAAACAAACCACCCCTGGAACAGAAATACAAGGGAACTTGGAAACCTGCAAGAATCTTGCATTTGAGTGTGGGGTGTATACAACGTCACCCATGTGTTTCTTTCCCCTTTTTGAACTGGAAAACTGGAGAAGTGCACTATGATGTGTAAATAACTCCCATCCATTTTGGCACCCAGCCTTTCAAATAATATTCCAAAACAAGGAAACCACACTATTCCTGTTTTTTTTTAATCTGTTGTGCTATCAGCAAGCCTTCAAACCAGATGCTTCACTGTTTGCTGGACAAATGATACATAGAAAAGACTGAGAGTCACAAAGTAGACAGTCATATTTTTGGGCTCTGATGACGGTGGGCAATAGAGAAAAGGAGTATCAGAAATTGTAGATGCTTTCCTGGTGCTTACTTAATAGTGATAATTATTCCAGTGTTAGTTTTTGCAATACTTTGCAAGACAGGAGCAGGCAAACACAAACAGTAATTGGTTCCTCACTGCGGTTGTAGGGGTAGTGAGGATGATACTTGGAGCTAAACTCTACTTTCTATTAAAGTTACTGCAGCATACTCCAAAATTTTGACCTATGTGTATTGAAGGATAGATCTGAGCCTTGAAGACTGGATTTAGGTAGAAGTTCTCTTTAAGTGATCTGGCTGTGGAAACACAGAATTCCATTAAATTCCACAGAATCCATTAAAGCTACAGAAGCACTCATAGAAGGCATTCTTAATCGTAACAAAAACTAATAGAATGAAGACAGTTTTTCCAGGAGTATGATTCACAGAGTTTTTTCAGCCATATTCGTAGAGTATGAAATATAAAATCTCATTCCACCTTGTCCTTTTCAAAGAGGTCCCGAGACTGCCCTGCTATTCCAACCACCCATATTTATAAATATTTCCTGCAATCCCATACACCCCCAATAAGCCTTTTCCAGCAATGAGTCAATTCCACTGGCAAGCTCTTTGTGAAAGATTAATTTTAAGTCTCTTTTCTGCCAGATCCTAACTAGGATGTGCTGTCTTACCCAGGACTTGGTCACCTCTCAGCATTACAAGGATGGTCACTCAGCTTTCAGCCTGTCACAGTTTAAATGAGCCTCTCTCTCTGTCTTCATGACAAAAGCCATACTCAGGCTTAATTAGTGCATGGAATGTAGCACATCTCACGTGCCTGTGGTGTAATTTCGTTACTATCAGGCTGTGTTTGGGACACACCAAACGCATTTGCTACGGCAGCTCATATGTTTGACAGCTGCAAAACTGCCTCTGAGAATTTTCCTTTTGACTCTCCTTTTGGTCCTGAGCAAAGCTGTATCTCTAAATCTCTTCTTCCAGTCAAATATATTCCATACTCCATTCCTCCAGTCAGATTATTTTCTTTAATTTCTTAGTATTCCTTGTAGCATGAGATATACAGTAAGTTCTCTGGCTCCAAGAGAAAGTGTCCTTTTTTTGTTCACTTAAGAAGTTCCAATTGCTTCTGCTATGCAGCACATCTTCCCTGGATTTCATTCTAATGGAATTTAAATTACACAAAGACACAATTACTAATCTCATACCAGACACATGTAGTTTGTTCAAACATTTATTTCTCTTTTTTTCTCCCACTCCACCATTTATAGTTTCATTCCATGTAAGCTTTACACTTCTAGGTCCAGAGGTACCTCTCCATCATCCAAAACAATCTTTAACTTTATATATACTCATGGAAAAAGAGAGTTCAATAATCCCAAAATCTGGATTACTGCTAACCACTTAAACAACCAGCATTCTGCCACAAAGGAACAGGGGCTTTGAGAAATCAGTTCAGTGCTTGAGGTCACGTGAGGTTTTGGTGCTTTTCTGTTCTCTGTGTTTTAGACATTCAAACAGGAGTTCCAGCCATTAATGCAGAAGTAAAACACATTAGTGAATTACACATCAGAAAGTCAAACCGCTGCTGCCACAGGATGAATACACTTACTATGAATATTAATGCACCTCTTGGAATTAAACATTAATACTTAACATACATACCACAAAGTTTAAAATCTTACAAACATTGCAGGGAGAGGAGTGAACAAACGAGACAGGCCCCAGAGTCTGATTCCACAAATTAAAGTGTATTTCTGATATAAGTTAAAATATTTCCATGTCTAACAGGACAACTTGCCACTACAAATAATTTCTCGTAATGCAACAGAGTCTACAAGGATTCGTTTTAGGTTTTCTACCTCACCCACCACACTGCAGAAGTGTAGATCCATCACTGCCTACAGTATAAACACCTTGAGCTGGGCAATGAGACTGATATTTCAAAATTGCTGGAAATAGGCTGTTCCTCTGTACCTGAGCACTGAATTCCCATCACCTGCCACAGCACCTTCCCTTCTAGTGGCAATAGCACTTACAAAAGCTCCATTTAACTGCAGCAATCAAGCACACACTCCTGTCTAAACACAACCATTTCCACTAATGTGAGTTCTTCAAGGTAAGCTCCGCATAAGCCTGCACAGTGCTTGGGAGTCAGCTCTGATTTTAGCCTGCTCCCAATTAGGCATCTTGTCTAAACTAACCATTCAGGCTCTCAAAGGAGTGAGGAAGGTGAGTCAGTGCAGCTATCCTGGACACCCATCTGAAGGCAGGATAAATAACCCAGCTTTCTGCACTGACAAGGCAGAAAGGAGCTGGGATCGATTGAAACCCGGCGCCTGACCTGACGACAGCTGATTTGAAAGGAGAAGAATCTTCCCCTTGGCTGAACTGGGGACTAAAAGGCCACCCAGCACTCAGTAATGAGGCTGGGTAGAACGTCCAATCAAAGGCTTGATGAGGGATAACAGAGTGATAGTCTTGATAAGAAATGTGGCTCCAGAAATGCAGAAACAGTGAAGCCTGATGCGCATTTGGTTACAGCCTCCTCCAGGATTCAGACATATGCCAGCTCTGCAACCACAGAGCCTGGCACAGGCCCTGAGCAGTGCAATACCTGCCAGCAAGTCCAAGGGAAAAAAATGCTGCACCAGAATATCCCAGCAGGCAGGCAGAATTCCTCAAAAATGAAGCCCCAAGCCAGGCAGCCTTGATAATCCACCCCTCTCACCAGAATGAACCCTCTTCGGCAGCAGGCTGGAAACAAAATGTAATCGAACAACTCTCTGGCCCAGCACCATCACATTTCTCTCTCTGAATCCAAGTACTCTCACTGCTTCACAAGGCAGTTTCTGTGGCTCTTCAAATCCCTGTGGCTGCTCTGCTTGGTCTTTTCACTAGCTTGTTCAGAGCAGCCGTAGGAGAAAAGCACCAGCCCTGAGCACTGACCTCGCGTTTCAGTGTGCAGCAGGAGATGTTATTTTTCTGGACAGCAGCCCAGAGACACTGGACAAAGCTGGAGCAGCAGCAGATGTTATGATGCATGCTCTCCTGCCCCAGCTTTGGCTAATGAGGCAGCAGAACCCACAGAGCATGAGAGCACCGACGCCAAACTGGAGGCTGTGGCCTGCACCTTCATCTTTTTCATTATGTTTAAGATCGGGTTTTGTTGCAGACTAAGACACGTGAAAAGATCTTTAAAAATACAGATCGATGCCTCCAATTGTTCAGAGAGAGGGGAAAAGAAAGATACTCTCTGCCCTAGCTGCAAGGAGCATCTCTCAGTTGCATAAAGCACATGCCCAAATTGACTTACCACAATCATTTGTGCCACGTAACTCTCTGGACCAGTGTATTCAGTTGGATCTTTAACTTTGACAAGAACTATAAAGTACAAATAATGCCACATGTTGTGTTCTGCCTTTATATGCTCCTCAAACGAAACGGTCTTGTTATCAAATTTGTCTCTCTCCAGTCCTGCAAAAAGAGAAGAGTATAAAGCCAAAAAATAAACTTCAACATCAAAATACGCAAATCTGTTAAATATGTTAGAGAAAGGAACCTAACTTAATTTAAAGGATCATAAATTTGAAAGATCTTAATTTAAAAGCCATAACTGCCAGGCAAGAAATACCAGGCCAGAAGGCATTGCTGACAGAAGTCTTTCAATGCAGCATTTATTCTCTTTTGTGATATTTCCTCTAATAACAATAACAATATAATAAATATGTTAGAGTTTTACAGTGCCTTGTATGCTGAGGGCTATAAAGTGCTTTGTAAGTGTTGGCTCTGGCTCGTTCTAGATGTATATTGAGAAGCACACAGTGTGCAGCCCAGGTCCTGATCTTCCAAAGATTTATGCACATTTTTAGCACCAAGCATATAAACAGTCCCACTTAAACTTCAGTGGGATTGTTTGTGGGCTTAAACCTGGCAAAGGGGGTGAGTCCCTGCAGCTCCGTTGTCACACAGTCTTTACAGAGCTGTAGTCATAAGAAATTTTTTTGATTTTTCCCTGCAATGGTCCAGATCTCTGAAGAATAATACCAGAAGTGAGGAAGGAGAGGAATCACCAACGTTTGCCTCCACGTTTCTCCTCTCCTCCCTGGATTTCGTGTCCACAGACACTAAAGACATGTTGTGCTCTGCACAGCATTCAGCCCTGTCAGTACAACCACGGAAACAGCACCTAGCCTACAAAAAAGCAGGTATTTCTGAAGTCCCCCAGGAAGTGAAGGTCTGCCCCTCCTTGTGGGTGCACTTCAAAATAACTGTGATTTATCTGTGGGCTTTGTGGGGATGATTTCCACCGAATTCTCTTGTTCTGTGCTTCATATCACCTTCTGAAATCGGCAGTTCTTGCTGATGCTCCCCTTCTGGAATGCCCTGAGCTGTGAAATAGAAGCTGCACTTTCATCTGCAGCATGCTCTGTGTCAGCAGCTGCCCCATCTCCATTAGTGGAGATGATGCAAGCGTGAGACAGGGCTCTTCTGCCTCGGATTCTGGGTGGAGATTGTGAAGCCACCTTTCAGCAAAGCTAGCTTTTGATTCATAAACCAAAGCTTTTTCCTGCTGAGAGGGAATAAACTTGGAATCAAACTCTGGCATTTTTACAGACTTTCCTTGTAGAAGATAACCACACCTGGGGTCTGGGGTCCAAGCTTTATTTATTGAGGAATAGTTCATTTTCACTCCTTTCACCCTCAAATATCTCAACAGATCAGTAACACCTACCACAGATGAAACAGGTGGTCTTTAGTATCTCCTCCTTTTTCTGCTTTTCACTCCTGAGATCAGCAAATGTATCAATGATGACTCCAAATATCAGGTTGAGAACAATAATTATGACAATGAAGTAAAACAGAAGATCATAAACAACTCGTGCAGCAAACAAAGGCTCCTGCAATAACAAGGTTGCAATAAGGTATAAAAATAGCTCAACTCTAAAATATTAAACAACATTTTCACATTAGTTCAAGCAAAGCTACAGATCTTTCTTTTCATATGCCAAATTCTGCTAGCCTTACTCACAGGACTAGAGAGGGACTACCCAAGTCCTCTTCTTCACCATGATAGAGACCTGAAGTCACCCAGTTGCTCAGTTTCCCACATATTCACGGGGATAATGGCACTACCCTTTGTGGAGTGCTTCAATGTAATTAGCATTAAAGAGCTGCTAAGCGGCAAGGGTCAATTTCAAAGGGTCACTTTCAAAGTCTGTAAGTGCTTACAGACTCCTTTGGGGATAAACTCTGGCTCCTGCAGAACCTCCCAGTCTGTGAGGTAGGATATAGACTCCTACTACCAGCACAGGGAGCTCTTCCATCCAGATTCGAGTTGTCTCTGGACTCTTGCAAGCCCTGCTGAGATCCTGCTTTATCCTGAATTTATTTATAACATGTATGGTGTGGCTCATCAAGCAAAGTGCTGCTAGATTGCCTTTATTTGTGTTGTTCTTTCTGAACCTAAATAAAAATGCATGAAACCACCCAAATATTAAGGGAGGTCCTTAAATGAACTGAATTTCTGAGGAAACTTCTAGAAGAGAAAATATGCCACAATATATGAAATTCTGTTTTGACCTTCCTGCTGGTTGAGTACAAGCAAACAACAGGACCTATTCCAGGGCAGATGCCATGCTGATTATAAGCTAAAATGTCCAGGAGGAACTTCCTGGGATCAGCCCCTGCCCGTTCCTCTGGTGCCATTGCTGAGCCCCCTGGAGCAGAGCCTGGGCCCTGCTCTGAGCCCTCCCTGCTCACAGGGACACACAGGGATGAGGGCCCCTCTCAGCTGGGGCTCCTCTCCAGGCTGAACAGCCCCAGCTCCCTCAGCCTTTCCCTGTCAGAGATGCTCCAGGCCCTAAATCATCTCCTCCGCCTCCCCTGGCCCTGCTCCAGGAGCTCCCTGTTCCCCCTGTGCTGAGGAGCCCAGGACTGGACACAGCACTCCAGATGTCCCTCCCAGGGCTGAATTTTTAGCAGTGCTTTGAAGGTTATGATATTCTGCATTTTTCCAGAAGTGGTAAACAGCTACCTAGAGATCCTTTCTTCAAGTATCATTATCACGCCAAGCTTAGCTCTTCCCATTAAATATCCTATCTGGGATCTAAAAATTACCTGGATAAATCAACTGTGTGACATGAGGTCAGACTAGATACAAACGCTGTCTATAACCTCCAAAAATTGACTTTGGCATTCATGAGATGCACAGGGAGTAATGCATTTCCTCAGCCAAAACACTCACATCTTTGGAAGGCTTTCTGAGCACGTCTCCCACACCACCACCATTCCGCAGGCCTTGGTTTAACACGGTCACAATGCACATGAGCAGGGTGTCACAGGTCCTTTCTATTCCATCCTCCTCTTCTTCACCTGCACACAGGAACCACAGCATCAAACAATCACTCATCAAACAAAGCCACAATTCTGTGTTAGAGAAAGCAACTGCAAAACACATCTGCCTCTCATATTTCTCATCCAGAACCTCATTGATCATCCCCACCCATGTGCACATCACTGCTGGTAACATACTTAGGCACATCAGGCACACTTAGCCTGAAGAGAGACGGAGAAAATCACAAGCAGGGCTCCCACCAGAGCTGTTAATGACCCAGAGCTGCCATCTCTGCTCATGGGAGCACCCCTTCTCCTTGCAGTCCCCCCACTGCTTTTCCAGTGGGCCCCCTAAAAACACAGCATAGACAAGAAGCAATATAAACAGAGAATTAGAAGCACATTTGTGAAAGGATTGTCTTCCTGTGAAATCATTCCTCTACCTACTCATGTACAAGCCAAGTCATGCTAGCATTTCAAACCATTAAGGAGGGCTTGGCTTTTGTTCGAGTCAATCTGTCCATGATCTTTCCACCAGCACACGTGCCCAAGCACAGGTCTGATAGACATTAAACGAAAGGCTCTCCCTGACCTCAGCTTGAAAAACTTGGATTCTGTTCCTATCTGTGCTGCAGAGCTGCTGTGTGGTTTTGGCCGAGCCACAGAGGGTACTATTGTGCAGGAGGTATTTGAACGTGCAGAGGAGCTGGGCTGGAACACCAACCCCAGGGGGACTTTGTCCGCCTTGGCCAGAGTCCCTCCCACCACACACTCACTGCATCCACAGCCTCCCTTTGAAGAGCCCTGCTTGAGCTGTTCCCTGTGTCCTGCTGGCTTGGGCTGAAGGGTCAGGGCTGTGATTGCCATTCCTCCTGCCTTCCCTTCTCTTTAGGGACACGCTTCCTTAGGCGGGGAAGCAGCGATTCACGCTCGGTTTGCTCCATGCACTCATTGTAACAGTTTAATAAATAACAACATCCCGCTGTGAGAGTTGACTGAAACACGTATTTAACAGCCCCAAACCACCACATCTGGGGCACTGAGATAGACTCTGATAAACTGAATGGACTGCAAACACTCACACTGCACACAAGTAATTTGGATTTCAATTTAGTTTTGGATTTGGGTTCCCAAATTGTGACGCATCCCTGGCTGGGATGGGCAGGACAGCGCTGGTGTCTGCTGCTTTTGCCACCACTGCTTCTGCTCCACAGGCAAATTAAATGAGAAACAACTCCCTACTGAAGGAACTTTGAGCAAAAAGAAAAGCAAAAGCAGACATCAGCACAGACTTCCTTGTTAAACTATATGGTCATTACAGACACTACTCCCACAAATAATCCTGGATTTAAAAATAACTGCTTAAATATTGAAACTGAAAGGATTGAAACAAGAAACTTTTTTTATCCTGTCATATCTAGATTTTTTTTTACTAGCACAGTGATGTTATTCATACCAACTAATCTTTGCTGTTGTATCCTGCCATTATTCCTTCCTTTCAAACAATACTCCATCTTTTTTTTTTGGAGCTGTGCTTGAGAAGGAGGCCATCCACAAAATAAATTAAAAGCCTTGTAAAAAGCCACATCTTCTATTTCCTTTAGGTGACTACAATATTTTTACTGTTCACAAGACCAGACTCAGATGCTGGAAGCAGCAGATGATCAGATTCTGGTGAACAGAGAGGATAATCCAGGGCTGAGAACTGGAGAGGGAATTATCTACCAGCAGCCCTAACACCCAACTCTCCCTGTCCACTGAGATGCTAATTCAGAGCAAGCCAGGCTTCAAAGAAACAAGATACATCACCTTGCACATCTTGCAACACAGAGCATCGGCAGCCCAGAAAAGCTCCCAGAAAAGCAAGCTCAGGTTGCAAGAGCTTTTCCAAAGAACCAGACAGCCCAAAGTTGGCAGAAATCTCTAGTGCAGCAATGTAGGCTGTGGGGAGTGTACAGACATAGTTTTTTCTGTTCTATTTCCATTCCCAGATGTGAAGCAACAAGAGCTGCCTTCAGCCTGGGAGCCAGGCAACCCTACAGGCACATGTTCTGCCTCAGCTGTCTGTCTGCAATGCTTAACAGCATTCACAGCGCCGGCTCAGCCCCTCTAGGTACCAACTATGCCTGTACTTGAAAGAAAGGCGTAGATCTGTAGAGTGAATTGTTGTTAAGGACCCAGTATCAACACTAATTGAGGTTCAGAGGGGGTTATTTGCAAGCAGTTCCACCCTGGAGAGTGGCTCGTGAGGGTCTGGACAGCATTAGGCAGGCTGTCTTCTGATTAAATTTAATTCAGAGGCAAAGCAGGTTAAGTGCTAAGACCACCCCACAATGTTAATCATGGGCCAGGAGGAGGAATAATAGGAAGATTTACTTCAAAAATCCTCATCTGATGGCCCACAGCTGCCTGGGCCACACAAGCACATCAGGTGGGACACGCCTGTGCCCACGCGGATCCAGCAGAACTCGCACAGAGCAGGACCAGGCCTGGCAGTGGAATGAGTCTTTGGAAATGTCCCCTTTACAAACAGGTATCTGTGCACCTTTCTAGCACAGGTCTTTATGGGCCACAGAGGATGAGGAGATATGTACTGCAGGATGTGAAGTTCCTTTAAGTGATCAGGCACTTCACCAGGCATAGACTTAAGTGATATGGAAATGTCTTTGGAGCGGAGAGAGGGAGACTCGGAGGCAGATGAGATGCAGTATTTTTATGCTGACAGCCCAGAGCAGCAGTGAGCAGCAGGCTGCAGAGAGAGGAGGCTTTCTGGGCACAGCACACTGGCTCCCAGGGAACTCCCTCACCAGTCAGAGCAATGACTGAGCACAGGCTCCACCAGTGACACCCAAGGAAGAAGCAGAGTCCCATCAGAAGAAATGATCAGCAGTGGTCTGATCCGAACAGCAATGTTCGGATTCATGTCTCACTCGGGACCTAAGATGCCACCGAGAACATTTTCTCTTTCCCACACACAGCTGTGGACTTCTCTGGTGCTACAATGTGAAACTCCCCAAATCTCATAGAGTCATAGCACCACTAAAGTTGGAAAAGACCTCTGAGCCCAAGTCCAACCACTCACCTAACCCTGCCATGTTCTCCACTAAACCACATCCCAGGTGCCTCATCCCCACACCTTTTCAACACTTCCAGGGATGGTGATCTCAAGCCTTTGCATTCCACCACACTCACACTTTAGTCAGAGGGAGATCTGTCCCAGGAAAAGACAGAAAGTAGAACAATTCTTCTGACGAGGTGGCTAAGGTCAGCAAAACTGTTCTTGCTGAATGTTGGTGGGTTTTAATAGTACTGGATAAATAAAATTTCTTCAAGATTAAGTAAGAGTGCACTTAGATGTTTCATACAGCCCTCTTTCATTATGGTTTGATTTTAAAGGAGCAGTACCCAAACAATAAGAAATGAGAGATTTCTATCATTTAAAGAGCTTGGCAAAAGCCACACTGCATCTCTTTGATTGATTACTCTTTGAATGCAGCAGCTTTGCCAATAGCTCTTAGACTGTTTTCTCTATCTAGCCAGACAGCTTCCCATGTTGTTTATGAGGCCTGTTTACACACCAGCTGGGAAGAAAAAGCCTACTTTTATAGCCCTCTCCCTGAAGCCTTTGATCCTAAAAACTCAAAAATTAGTAGTGGAAGAATAAAGCTTATGAAACAACATTATACTGGCACACAGGAAGGGGCCATTTATGTCCTCAGTTTCAGCCCCCGGCAACCACAGGCAACTGTGGCAATAAATATTTTGAGCCTGCAGACCATCCACTGTGCTCACACCTCCACTGCAAAGGCCACAACACATCAAACCAAACTTAATACCTCCAGTGAAAGACCAGCCACGTCAACTAGACCGTGCCACATGGAAAGAGTGGGAGACAGACAGACACGTGGGCCTGCATCTGGGTTCTTAGGTCTCCTGGCTACAATACAGCCCTGGCCCAGATGCATGTAGAAAAAATACATAAAAGCTTGCTGATAGATATGCTATGCCATGAAAATTAATTTCTGGGGCTCTAACTGGATCTAACAGTGGCTCAGTGTGTGCAGGTGAGGATGCTGAAGATAAGCAGCAAGCTTCTTCTCTCAGCTAAGTCACTTGGCAAGAAGCAACCTGTACGTTCAAGCATAATGATTCAGCAAGCTCTTTTAATAACAAAATTAATGTCAGTGCATTTGGAAATCAGGTGTGGGAAGCGTTCCCATTAACAGCAAAGCTGCCAGCTAAGCTCCAAGCCTTGCAGAAACTGAGCACTTCTGACTCACAACAATGATCGTCACTTCTCACACCGGCAGAAGTCCCTGCAACAGCAACACACAAAGCAGAGCATCACAGAGTGGTTTGGGTTGGAAGGGACCTCAAAGATCATCTCATTCCAGCCCTCTGCCGTGGGCAGGGACACCTTCCACTAGCCCAGGCTGCTCCAAGTCCCATCCAAACTGGCCTTGAACATTTCCAGGGATCTCTAGGTTCTAAGTGATCATCGGTCTGAGTGAACTTCTATACTAACCTGGGTTAAGAGCTGGGATGCTCGCAGAACAGTTCTCCTTTGCACAGGCTCCCATCATTGATGTCAGGGTTGTAGTGGGAACTTCACCAATACCTGTGGAAAAAGCAGGATGTTGACAAAAAGACAGACACTATATTGATGTTAAGTTTTAAATCATTATTTTCTAGAAGCGAATCACCGGGTTGGAGAGTTAGAAAGAAAAAACAGAACAAATTACACCAGCAATTCCTCCTTCCTCTAAAGAGTCTGCCTCAACAGCTCAAAGCAATCACAATGAACAAAAACACAGTTTTATATTTACTGTATATCACAGCGATTCCCATTTCATCTCCTGAAATTAATGAATCTACATCAAATGCGGCTGCTTCTGGTGAGAACAAAATATATTCAAAGCAAGAAACAACTGTCAGATATGAAAATAATGTCAGTTTTTAAAACCATTAGATAAATTATTCACAAAAGCTGACAAGAAGGACACCAAGCTGATGTTCAGTTATCCTGAATGTAGAATATTTAAGAGTTTTCAAGGATTATAACACAGTTTGGTACTCATTTGTAAATATGTATGGGTTTGTGTAAAACACTAATTTAACATTCCCAAAGTGGTAAATGTGTACATCAGCTTGATTTTATCAAACCAATTTTATCTTGTGCACCTTCAACAATTTTCTGCATTTCAAATTAGAGATTCAAAAAGGTTTAAGGAGGAAAAAAATGAAGGTGAAACTATACAACAAAATAACAGCCTAAGACAGCATGTGTAATGCAGAAAACATGCACTCTGACTTACTCTTTCTGCTACTTTATAAAGAAAAAATTTAAAGCACTTGTCCTGGGAAGCATAATGTTCCATCAACATGCAGTCAGCATATTTTCTTGGTGAGTTTTTGATCAGAAATGGCAATGTATGAAGCCAGCAAGAACATACCCACACCACAAAAATCTGCCAAGAACTCAACAGAAGCAACACAAACACACAGGAGCTGCTGCCCTGGATCAGACCAGAGCTGTGTGTAGCCTGTTTTATTAAGATGGTCACAACTACCTTTCAAAGTGAGACTTCACACCCTAAGTTCTGTCCCAAAAATGAATGGTACGTCAAATATAAGCCAATTTAGCCCCTAATGGATGATGAGTGGCAAAAAAAAAAAAAAAAAAAAAAAAATTAAAAAATCATGGTATGTTACAGAAATCTGTCAGGTTCTTTTTTTTTCAATATGGTTTTGAACCAGCTGTAGAAGTATGCCAGGCCCATGAGTCTTGAATGACCTTTGCCTTATTTGTGAGCTTTAAATCCTGAAAAAACAGCTTCAGGAAAAGGCTGGCAAACACTGAGTGCACACAGCCCCGGCTGCGTTCCGCCAGTTCTGTGCTTGTGTACGGGTCTGAAGAGCTCAGCATTTGGGGAAATCATGCCTCTAGGAATTTAATCACCAGCTATTCTCAGGTATTTCTCTGCAGCCAGCTACTCCCCTGCCCATGCTCCCAGCAGGCTGGTTGGCAGCACACACAAAGCTCTCAACAGACCAGACTTGGCTCTCTTCCAGCAAAGCAAGCTTCTAACTCTCTATTCACTTTGCTAAAGTCTCTCATTCCAGAAAGCTGAAATCCTGGCCTTTTTAAAACCGGTTCAAAACCTCCCAATGACTTTACTGAAGCCAGGATTATACACTAATGAGGATGATCATGAAATACATACTGAATTTAAAAGATGCTCCTATCAGTAGAACTGTGGATTCCATAATAAATTTCTGCTGGATGAAGCTTAAAAAGCAATGAAATTAATACAGCTACTGAACATGTTAAGATCACATGACTCATACAGTACACAGAAATTCCTATCAGCTGCTTTTAAGGTGGGATAAGAACCAGCACTTTGAGCTGCATTTCCAAATACTTAGGAAATACAGATTTTTTTAATGTTATCACGAGTTTGTGAAGCGAACACAATAAATCAAATGTGTTAGATTTTAGTATTTCAACAAATAAGCCCAGACTAAAACAACCCTATACACATTAAATTTTACACAGAGACTTAATTGAGTTCTAAGGTATAGGGAATTAGTTCTGCTCTCACATAGGCACAAATAAAGAAATTTGATGTCCTTAGATGAGAAGTTAGGTTAGGCAGACAGAAGAAGGGATATGTCGGAAGCAAATTTTAATATAAAAAACAATACCTGCAGCAGGGGTCCTGATTTTCAACCTGTCAACCTCCATGATAAAGTCATCTTTCAGGAAGAGGAAGCCAATGATGGAGAAGAGATAAACCAGGATGAGTGCTAGCACTGCAGTGAGGATAATTGAACGGCCATTCCGGGTAACACTTTTTATCACATTTAGCAATGTCTCCTCCCTGTACACCAGATCAAACAGCTGGGGAAGGCACAGAGCAGAGGAAAAATGAATACAAATGAGGCAGTATATAGATGCTACATAGGAAAACAGTCTGAACTATCAAAACATGTATTGAGCTATGCTCTACATTCTCAGCTTCATAAACCCACACTGATTTCAGTGAGAGCTGGGCATGCTTATGGGGGAGGAAATCTAGCACAGAACTTTAAATTTTAAAATTAATTATAGCAAAATCCAAAGCCACAAAGTATATTTGAGCCTGATCCAGAGATGGACCACCACCGTTGTTTTCCCGTGCCTAAAACCAGGCTAGATTAAAGTTTTAAAAGTGTCTTCACTCTGTGGGCCTATATTTACAAACTAATTTTTCATGTTATCGCTCATCTGACAAACATCACAGGCTGCAACTCAAAAATGCACTCATACACGTAAGTAATTACATATTTGTAAACTTTCTTAGAGCTCATGGCGTCATGCAAATATCACATGGACAAGGATTGGGGCCACCTCTTTTTAGGACAGTTAGATTCATGGCATTGTTTGTATAAGACTAGAAACTTCTGTTCTTCTCTACCCTGCACTATATGCTTTCCTGGTATTTAACTTTAAAGGAAAGTATATATTAAGATAATATTGCTTTAAATGTCAAAAGCCTAAACCAGCAATTAAATGTGACAGGAGCTTTACAAGAACCTGTAACTTTTTTTTCTCTTACAATTTTCTTGATTTTCGTAGTGCTTTGGACCTTATCTATAATGTATGTATTTTTACTTCAAAACACTTAGATTACAGATACAAAGCTACACACTCTGATTTATCAAAATGCTCCATAGAAGAAGGTATTAGCCACAATTTGTGAGATCTGAAATCCACAGCCTTGTGAAAGGATTAATAATAAAGGAAGAAAGAGGGGAGACAGTTATGAACAAATATTAGAGTTTAGACTACATCCACTACTAAGTGAACACCTGGAAGCAACCTGGGTACGTAGATAATGCCTATGAATGCTGGACATTGTTCAATATCTGTCATTGAAAAAAAGTAAGTACCTAAAATGTTTCTTAAGCTGCTTGACACTTTGCAAAGTATTTTAACATAGAGATCACCTAACTCATTGAAGGAACAGCAGATAATTTGTGCGCTTTTTAAGCAGGAGAGTTACATCCATTTGAAGAGGGTCCTGCAGCTACAGCCACAATCTTGCCTCCTTTGAAATCTGCCCAAACTTTGAAGCAGACTTTAATGTCACGATCTGGAAAGTCTGACTTCAACAGGAGCTCTACCTGAGTAAGCACTGAATCCCTGAAAATTTTAGTGTGCTTAACACGTCTTTGAAATGCTGGGAGTTCACCACTATACAGGAAGTTCAGAAAAAATACAACAGGAAAGTGAACCCATGTAAATGACCACAGTTTAGTCAGTCTCCCTACAAGTTTCACACGTTCCACTATAGAGCAAAAGGATTAGCAAACAAGAGCAGTGAAACACCTTTTACTGCTGCTCAGCATGAAGGGAGCAGTTAGTGGAGTTTAGCATAATTTTGTGTGATTCATTTTCACTGCACCTGTACCACGTTATTAAAAGGCATTCCATCTGGGTAATGGCAACAAAAGAAAATGAAGTGGGATACATTTCAAGTGATGAATCTTCCTGCTACACCAGAGGCATGCCATCACCATTTCCCAAGTAATTTGTTAAAAATGTATTGGGGATGAGGAATGGGATCTTTTGGTACAGGTATGATGCACCCACCACTGGACAACTGTCCCCCGAAATGTTAGGACTGACAGAAGATACAGGAACGATGGACACAGAATATGGAGAAAGCTGGGAGAAAGGAGTGGGCTGGGTGATGATCATCTGAGAAGAAGGGAGCAAACTTTCAGCTCTAAAACAAATAAAATAAGTCCTAACAGAAACAGGTTCTAATAAAAACAGCAGCTCCTAAGGGGCAGCAACACAACGGCATGCTAAAAATACACATGATTTGGCTTGATTGTCAGGAAGAAACTGAAGACAGCTGCATGGGTAACGGTATTTTCTATTTTTGCAAAGTTTTCCCCTCCGCAGCAGCACGTACTTACCAGGAAGCTATAGAAGAACTCGTGCACGCAGAGGCCCAGCATGCAGACCAGGACATAGGCCACGTGGTAGAGAAAAGCCATGTCCATGATGACCGCTCTGTAGCCACGGGTGAAAGTCCCACGATTCCCAACAAAGCTCACCAGGAACACGATTTTGTTACAGAGCTGTGGGGGGTAACAAAGGCTAGGTTTATGCCATCAGAAAAATCCTGGTATTTATTGTTTGGGTTGCTGGCTAGATAGGCTGGTTTGACTAAATGCACAACCTTTAGATAGCTGGAGTGAGGTGAGAGAAATCCAGCTCTGACAGCGCACTGGGAATGAGCCCATGAGGGTGAGTGGAAGTACATCACCTCTCCAACACTGCACTGTGCACATTGTGATTTATTCCTATAACATTAGTGAACAGGTGGGCGGGATTAATGTCATGAGGCATTAAAAACCAGCTGGGGAGTGAACTCCCAACAATTTTGAGTTTAGACCTGAGACCATGTAAGAGCAACTAAGCATGCTACTACCAAGAGAACAATAGTAACACAACAGAAAGTGTGTGGGGGGGTGTGTGAGATCTATTTCCTTCAGATTGCGTTCTTCAGTATATATTCCCTAAAAAAACTCCTCAGAACTGAGGACATTTTTGAAGTGTAGCATTTAAACAACAGCGTCAGATTCTCCATGGCTCCCGAGCTTTGCCTGCACATGAGCAGCAGTGCAGAAGAACAGGAGAGGGTCTCACCTCATCTCTTTGGCAGCCCAGGACAAGGCATGAGGACTCGATACGACTCCTTTGTTCACAAATCTGACGTGGGCAAGAATTCTCTTACTTGCCTTTACCTTTGACTATATGTCTGGGTATTTTTCAGTACGTGAAATTCTCACATACAGAACTGGTGGCAAACAGCCCAATCCTTCGTGCTGGGGTGAATTAGAGCTGTAGCAGTCAGGCAGAAATTTAAATAGATGACTTGTGAGCACGACTGTGTATCTTACCAAGCTCACTAAGCATGCAAACTTATTCACGTCTGAGTTAAGAGATCTGGCAAAGAGCTGAGAGAATTTTTAATTCTGAAAACTCTTTTCTTCCTGAAAATATATTTAAGGTCTCAGAAATATTTCACAAATTTATGTCAATAGTGCTGAGAGTACTGCTAGAGAAAATTATTCTTTTAAAATGAGAAACTGTAGATCTGATTGCCCTTATGCAGCAATTTTTCTTTAAATTTCATATTGTTTTTGTTTTTAAAATATTTGCATACGCACAAAACTAAACCAGCTTTTTTCTTAGCTTCCCACTTTGCTGACACTGGTGTTTCAGGATGAGTGGAAATGATTTTTTTCGGCTTAACCAATGAACCAGAAAAAGAAGTTTTTGCACTGCTCTAATCAAAGGAGTTTTCTAATATGAGACCCTTAATATCTTTGCTTCTGCTGAAAGGGGTATTCTGCTTGCTTTTGAAGTACTTACATTAGCAGCACCAAGGAGTATCAAGGTGGGACCGAGCCCTATAGTATATATAGACCTGAGAATAACAGACACCAGAAAGGGTCGAATGCCAACAGGCTTGGAGATGAAAAACAGCATTGCTGTGCAAAACGCCACTGCTATCCAGAGGAGCACGGAAAACAACGGTGAGAGCGTGCCTGTACAGAGGAGAAAGGGAGATTTGAGAAAGGCATCTTTGGAGACTCCATTTTCCACCAAGAAACGGATCCAAAAGATCAATTCCTTTGCCAGTAGAGCTAACAAAAGCGTGATTCATGCATCACAACTGCTGACCACGGCTTGCCCTAATTGCAGCAGGAGCTATTATTCTCAGAGTATTGTTGCTTTTTTGCACAGGTAATAATACGAGCAGCTAATGAAACTTCCATTAAAATCCAGGGAGTGCTCAGAGATGGAACAGTTTACCCTTCTCCTGGAGCAAGCTACTAATCAGCTCCCTTCTGCAGAGATCATTAGGGCTCCTCCGGTCTGATTCCATGATTGCTCAGCTACAGAAATAGCCGGTCCTGCGGGCAGCACAGCAAGTGGCAGCGCGCTGCAGAGCCACGTTTCCAGCCCCGGCTCCCGAAAAAGCGGCTCCCTCCCGAAGGGCTGCGGGTGTTCCGCGGGAGCCTCCGCCTCTGCACGGGAGCGGGGCGCTTGGCACGGCGGGAGCAGCCCCGGGTCCCGGGCAGGGCCAGGCAGCATCTGCAGTGCCCGGAGCGCCGAGCGGCTGCGCTGGGCTCCCGGGCAGGCAGCGGGTCCCGGGCGCTGCGGGCGCAGCAGCCGCCGCCTGCACAGCCAGTCCCTGCTGCTCTGCAAGATGCTGGCTCCAGGGGCTCCCCGAGTTTTGAGCGATGCCCCTGTTTTCCCTGTCCCCTCTGCTTAAAGCCCTGGAAACACACCATGTTGCTGTGATATAAAAAGCACATTCAGATCTCAGGGCACTGTCGCATTCGTACACTGACTTCTGTCGTTATGGGATGAATTGAGAGGTCAGTGACAGAGGAAAAGGGAATAGAAAATTTAGCTAGAGTCACAATAGGAATCATGCTATCTCTTTGGCAACAGATACACAGCTGAGCAGCATCACTGGGATTAGAAAACAATGAGATGAAGCCCTAGCCTCAACATTCAGATGGCATCCGAACTTTTATAAAGTTTAGGAGTGTTTCTATCCCTGGTGGGAGGTTCAAGGTCAGCTCTGTCAGAGAGTTTCTTCACCAACAAGATTTGGAAACATTTAATGGATCCTAAAAAATTACTTTCAAGCCGATCTGAAAGGTAAGGCCAAAGTTCTCTGTGGTTCTTTCACAAATCAGTTTTCTTTCTTCCGTACTGCAGGTCCAGCAATTTCACGTTGCAGGACCCACACCAGTACCATGTACAGACAGGCACCCTGGAGGCAAGGAGTCTCCACAGAATCATGGTTTCGGTTGGAAGGGACCTTAAAGATCATCAACTTCCATCCCCTCTGCCATGGGCAGGGACACCTTCCACTATCCCAGGGTGCTCAGAGCCCCATCCAGCCTGGCCTTGGACACTTCCAGGGATGAGGCAGCCACAGCTTCTCTGGGCAGCCTGTGCCAGGGCCTCAGCACCCTCACAGGGAACAATTTCTTCCTCATATCTAAACTAAACCTCTTCTCTGTCAGCTTGAAGCCATTCCCCCTTGTCCTGTCACTACATGCTCTCATCTGTCTTCTTCTTTCTTTTAGGCTCCCTTCAGGAACGGTCTTCAGCTGGAGCAGTTTCGCTTATGTCATATTACATAACAACTGCAGGTACCTACTAAAAGGCAGAATTGTGGGATGATTAGATCAGCCCAGGCACCTCAGACAGGTGAGTAGAGGTGGATTTACACAGGGTGAAGGGGAAAAATGGGAGACATACTCCAGCTGTTGGATCAGGCTTTGGTGGAGGGAGAGGCTGTAAGTAAGGAGGCTGCCTCATGACCTGCTAATCCGATTTGGTTGCACCTATTCCTTATTGCTCAGGAGTCACTTTGGCTTTACAAGCACCAGGAGCTGGAATCCTGAAATGCGCTATCGCTGGATTACTGGGGCCACTTAAACTAATGCCATATAAATCTGCAGTTCAGAATAAATATTAATACCTACTGATTGCAGACTAGAGGATTTCCATGAGTATAGATTAGCTAAAATTCAGTAGCTTAAAAGGTTTATTTTTAACCCTTTATTTCTCCTCTCATCCTCCATGGGCTCTGATGTGTGTGCGCTCCGAGTGACTCCCCAGTTTACAAGGCACGGTGGACAAGATGCTTCCCTTCTCCAGGGCACAGCCCTGCAAACTCTGCTTCGCTCCACGAGGCTGTGGAGTTGCCTGTGCTGTGACCTGCAGAGACCACCCCCTGGGCTGCGAGGGCAGCGTGGTCCCCATGCCAATATATTTTGATCTGCTGCCTTTCTGTTCTGCCAGCCAGCAGGAATGTTTGCCGGTGCCAGCTGTGGTGTTTGTGAAAAGCACATGTATCTACTAGAAGCTGGACTGCTTCCACCAGCCCAGTTCACATGCCATCAGACAGAGGTGACTTTCAGTCACATTACTGACTGGCCACGAATCAAAGGCCCAGAGGTGAATGGCTCTGCTCCCATTACCAGTATTCTGAACTATTTAGTCTCCTTTATCCCAATTAAGCTTGTTTGGGCTTCAAAGAGGCCTCCTGCTAGTCTGCTGCATTTATAGCAAATAATAAATTTCATTAAATATTTCCCCTGACATGGGGTGAAGCAGAGACAGAATCATAAGTTTTAAGAGTATTTTTACATAATGCATTTATCCTCTGAAACAGTTATGCCATTTTATCCCAATAAACAAGACAGTCAAAAGCCAACAAGTGAGTTTTCAAATCATTCTCTTCTACATGTTTTCAAGACTGCAAGTCATTAAATTTGGTCAGGCTTAAGGAATCTCTGGCCCTCTGCAGCAGGAATCCTCCTTCATTTCAGAAGCTGCAGCTAAATGTGTGCAGTAGGACACTGCAATCTGGCAATATAAAAAAATTAGCTGAGATCATCTAGATAATCTTCACCTTATGCTCTGTCCATTCTACACTGCACTGTGTGGGCCACGTGACACACAGATCAACCACCACATTTCAGGCAACATCTGGTACCTACTTAGGAGACACTAAATGGCTTCCAGATACAACTGCACCTGAAAATGCAGCTTTGTTACCTTAGAAATGAAAGCATCTAAAATTCAAACAAAAAACAAAACCAAACTCTACTTGCCTTCATCTCCATCATCTCCAAAAGGGTAGAACAGAGCAACTGCTAAATTGATGAATACAGCAAGGTTGAAGGAAATGCTCCCCCAGAGAGAGATGTGTCTGGAGAACCAAAACAGGGCTGGATTATCTAGAAAGTGCAGAAAAGCAGCAATCAATGAACTGAAAGCAAGCAGAAACTCAATCACCAATGGCCCCAAGGGAATTAAATACAGATTAATGTAGAAAATATGCAGATCTTTAAAATTTACTAAAATAGACAAATATTAAACATAGGTTTGCCATAAAACATAGTTTCAAGCAGAGCTTTTAATCCAAAGATCACAATACAGTTTATTATATACCAGAGTTTTGCCTCTGGTAAGATTTTAGGCCTGGATATTTTGCAAAGGAGTCTTTTCAGTTGCAACTGCAGCCTCTGTGCATGGGGACACAAAATCAAGCAAACAAATAGATTTTAGCACTCTGAATGCCAGTCAACTAGAATACCCAGAATGTATCATCCAGATGACCTATTTGGACCAAGTACATCGGTGACATATGCAAAGACCGATAGAACAGGCATGGTTTCAGAACTGCAGTATTTTCCCCACCTCTGTCAAACTAAAAACATTTTGATCTGCTTGGGAAGCAGGCAAAATTTGGTCTGCCTGGGGTTTGGTTCTACAAAAGTTGACTATTTCCTGCGTGATGCTCAGAAGGCCATGGTCACCTGCTGACAAACAGCTCTGTACTCCTGCTTAAAAGGACTCCAACAAGCCATGATCTCCATATGTGAAGTGCTGTACAAACACATAGGAATAGTCCATATCCCAAAGAACCTACAGCCTAGCTAGAAAAGACAAAAAAGGGAAACAGTGCAAAATAGGGTTGATTTTGTGTCCAGAGTCACATACACAGTTCAGCAAGATGGCCAGAAACAAGACCAGAGGGTGCTAAGACTCAGGCAAGCACTTCATATACATTAATGCACTAAAATACATTTAAATGAACATTTGAAACAAGATCCTATGTGCAATATTGTAAAAACATCTCTGGTCAGAGAGGTTTCAAACATGATGCATCCCTATTAATTAGATGTTAAAGTATTGAAAACTTCCTGCAAGTATGCAGAGCACCCAGCTAAGTTTTTATAAACAGCAGACTCCTTCAACTGCATATGACGATCTCAGGCTTAAGTCTAAATAGTCTTTAATGGCAATTAGGTAAATATTCAGATTTCACTGTGATAATCTTGTGCTGCTGACTGCTGAGATTTAAGCATTTGGAGCTGTTGCAAAAATGACATCTGTCGATTTAAACAGCATGGACTTCATGCTAACAGACACTTGGCTAAAGAATGAACCCAGCTTCAACCTGTATCATCTTTTCAAATAATAAAAAAAAAGCCAACACGGAGACTTGTAGGCTATTCCACTGATGAAAGGAATTGAGAAATTTCTGTTCTGAATAAAAATAAACCCATTTTCTTTGTTTATAGCATTAGGAAGGTCTGATCTATCTAATTGTTGTGTTGGCTCTTTTATTTGTGTTTCTAAAGCAAAATCCCCAGATACGATTTTTTGTTACGGAAGTAATTTTTCTACAATACAATGACTTTTATTCCCAAAGAGACTGCAGATTCTGAAATCACGCATTTTTCAATTTCTATTCTGGTCAGTTTGTCACTACTAAGTTTTTAGAGTGCCACCAAGAGAAGCAGACTTGGGCTGATGAGGTTCATGCTGAAGACTTGCTGCTGCTGAAAATTATAGCCTGGGAACTGACATATAAAAAATTGCAATAACATCCATGTTTCCGTCACTTTCAGGATGCTCCACATTGCTCTGACTATCGTGCTGCTCTAGACCCTACTCCTTCCTTCCTTCCTGATCAGTTGCTGTGAGCAGATTATGTGTGACACTCCAAGCGGATCTGCATTTTAGCACTGAATGAAGTGATCACTTTTAGGCATTTTTATGTATGTTCAGCCTGGAGAAGAGAAGGCTTTGGGGTGACCTCATTGCGGCCTTCCAGTGCCTGAAAGGAGCCCACAGGAAAGATGGAGAGGGAGTCTTGGCAAGGGCCTGGAGTGACAGGACAAGGGGGAATGGCTTCAAATTNAGGTTTAGATTGGATATTAGAAAAAAATTCTCCCCTGTGAGGGTGCTGAGGCCCTGGCACAGGTTGCCCAGAGAAGCTGTGGCTGCCCCATCCCTGGCAGTGTCCAAGGCCAGGTTGGATGGGGCTTGGGGCAACCTGGGCTAGTGGAAGGTGGCCCTGCCCCTGGCAAGGGGGGTGGAACTGTGTGATCTTTAAGGTCCCTAGCAATCCAAACCATTCTGTGATTCTATGATACATAAAATACAACTTTCTGCTCCAAAAGCCAAGGCAGAGTTGACAGTTTGCTGAGCTGGCAGGAGCCTCCTGATCAAGGGACACTGGCAGCAGCCCCATTCCTGCCAAGGGCCAGCCGCTGCACTGCCCAGCAGTGAGGTAAAGACATTCAGCGTACCTGGTGGGACTTCCCTGTCCCTCCTCTTGGTGTCCCTGCTTTGACCTCTCCCCCATGATCTTGACCAAGCAGCTCAAGGCCACACATGTGCCTCCCCAATACAACAGGACATGCACCAGTATGGGCCAACTGGGACAGCCTGCAGCCCAGTCATGCCAGGCTGATGTGAACTGGCAGAGGGGCACCAACTCCATGGCAGCTGGGCAGATTTAAAGCAGCTGAGGTTCTGGTGAGAGATGTTTTTAAGTGACTGACATTTACAAGTCTTTTAATGGTCTTTCAGGAATCTGCAAACCTCAAATATGCAGCTACACATGTTTTTGTTAAATATTAGGGGCCTTGGCTTAATTAGGTGCAGTGCTATCAAGATTAGTAGAACTACACCCAGTTCATCCATCCCTGAATTTAACTTCTGGAGTCCAAAACATCATCTTGAACACATTAATAACTGCTCCATATTACACTTCTTTTATGGTGGCATGCAAGGGTCTCTGCTGACCTACACTGTCAAGCTCAGAACAGTTCTGCCTGTTGTAGTGTCAGAGTGAACAGAGAAAAGTGTATCATCAAAATGAAAGTATTTGAAGGTTTAAAAGTAAGGTTTTAGCATAACGAAGCTATTTTTTAAAAATTACAGTACTTACTCCTAATTTTCTTTTGCCATTTCATTTCGTTGTAGAGATCCTCAGACTGCTGGAAAAAGTCATTGACTTTGCTCCCTTGTTCATCTCTCTCTGTTGTATTGAACACCCGACTTTTGGATTCCCGAGTGAGGAATTCGCAAATATTGGGGACAGGAAAGACAATCTTTTCCATTGTTCTATCGTGGCGAACAATCTATAAATAAAATGCACATTTTTGCCAGAGTCAGTGACTATCCAGTCATTTTGTCACATCTTTTCTTGTTCACCGCTCCCCTTTTATTTACAAATTAATGCATTAATTATTTGAATATTACAATAAAGTTGGACTAATCAATCCCAAAACAGAGTAAAACTGTTTTTATTTTCAAAAGCCTGCCTGAATAAGGTGGCAAATATAGGTCTCAAGAAAAACCTAGGTCCACACTTCCTCAAATATAAAAAATGTTCTAATTCAGAACGCTTCAATTTTGCAGCAAATTGAAACAAATCTCTCCAAGTAAAAAGTGGAGAAGTTCAGGGGCTTTCTCCTCTGATTACAAAATTCTTTTCTCATCTTGAATCAATTTCTATGATTGGATAAGTTGTGAAGGTTAGCAGACAAAAATAGCACTCAGGCAGCACCCATATCTTGTCAGTCTTTATCTTTTTACTTGACAAAACCCAAGGTTTTGAACTGTTTGCATTTCAGGACCTACCAAGTCACCGGTGAGCGAGCTAGATTTTATTTCATCTCACCGCACTGCCATTAAAATTGCTTCCCCATTCTGATCATTGACTCTGCATTACTAAAATTACAGAAATGGGTAGAAAACCCATTTTGACTCCTACAACTGTGCCTCTGCACAGCCACTGGTGAAAATAAAAAACCACCACTATTTGAATTTCAAATCAAACAAATGAGATACCTTAATATAGGGGAGATAGTATCTGAAACGCCAAACAGGTCTAGGACTGCTTTCAAAGACAACCAATTATCTGTTTTGTATAGCAGCAATGCTGGGCTGAGTTTCACTTTTCCAGAAGAAGCTATTTGCCATATAAAAGTGCTGGTTTAATGCCTAAATTTACAACCTACACAGATAAACTGGCTGATAATTGCTAAGAGAGATCTCAGCAGCACCCAAAGTATTAAAATACGTTAAGAGGGGCACTGAGCTGCCCTCTGGACAACGACAGCCATGGAGCTTCCATCTATCCTGTGGTGGGATACCTCTGTGGATCTCTATCCAAATCCAACCCATGGCAGGTGTAAAGTTTAACACAGAGAACAGAACTGCTGAACCAGGCCAAGCCTTGGTATTTTAAACAAAAGCCATATTGAATGTCTGCACCACTTCAAACCCTCTTTGTACTCCAGCCAGACTTTTAATTTGATCAGCCAGCATCAGTGGCTTTGAAACTCGTGATTATTTATTTGAGTGATGTACCATACAAGATGATTCTTGACTTCATGACACAGCTACTATCCACAGTCATTATTTCCCTAACAAAACATGTTTGGTAACACACAGAAAAGCTATTGTGAAATGATGGTTTGGAGTCACTTCTAATATAGGTGTATTCCTTTTTCTCCCACAGCCAAAAGCATATTATTCAACCTTCTCCTCATAAATAATCCACACCATTTGGAAGCTTAAAAAGAGGAGATACACCACACGCAAGACGCAGACTTGTCTCATAGTCCATCTTCTGGAGAGCAATCCTTTACCTCTATCTGTGCCGTATGTTTGGCATAAAACCTCAAGGCTTCATCTCCTTCATCTGGATCTGACCCTGGCTTCAGCATCTGTTGCAATGTTTTATTGTGACAAGCCAACTAGAAAAAGAAGAAAAATCTGATTTATGTCCTGCTGCTATGTTTTCAGCTTTATCATCTCCACTTAACTAACACAAATCCTCCTTTCCCCCATTCCCATATACTTACATGCTCAGCCCAGTGGGGCTCTTTCCACAGATAACAACAAAAATGTAATTACTCGAGAACAATAGAAATAATTTAGTCTTAAGAAGTCAGCAGCAAGTCTTCAGTTAAGATTTATGAAAGGCAGCTTAGCCTGCAGCCTGGATGGTTTTTGGAGGGCTTTTGACAAATGCCAAAAAATTAGACTGAATGCTTCTTTTCACTTGAGTTTAGACATAAAATTTGCATACCTCTGAGTACTAAATTACATTTACAATTAATTTTTCTCAGTGACTTCAAATGGCTAAACTAGGTTGTAGGTTGGGATTCCAGGGCTGTAACTATTCCTGAGGGAGCTGGACCGTAGTGCCAGGCAAATACATCCTTAACCATACAACTGATGTACACAGCAAATACGTACATACACGCAAACACACAAATATGTATCTCCTACAAACTTTTACAAATTATACACTTCATGTGATTGTTAAAATGCATCTGTTCTACATTGAATAGTAGATATTTTAAATGCTCCATTGCTGTACAAAGTTTAATAACAAAAAATGTTGGCAAATGCATTCTTGATGTCCTGGAGGTGAGTGAGAAACAAAGACCTAATTATAAGGCATTAGGAAATGACTAAAAATTCAATTTTCCCTACACCATAGTGGGTGGTTTCCATCCAGAATAGCTGAGGCGTTTCACCTGTTTTAAGATGGGAAAAACTGCAGCAGGAAAGGAAAGGAAAAGCTATCTCACAGATGTGATCCAGGACTGAATCATCACAGCTGACATTACCACAACAGACCGTTAGAAATGAGGCCGGCACACACTCAAAATGACCACAGGAACCAGGGCTTTGAAGTGATGATCACCACAGGTGGACCAGGATTGTACTACATGAAATAGCACAGCCTGGTGAGGAATTATAAAATAATTGCACAGCTACAAAAAGACTGACAGAGATTAAGTCTAAAAGTAACAATGGATCCAAACAGATATTGTAATAATCTAACCAGAACGTGATCTCACTCATTTGGATTCTGCATGTCTCATTATCTCCCTTTCTTTTAACAATAAGGCAGGAGAGCGGTACATATACAATTTAGTCCATTTACTGAAGTTCCCTAGAATCTACGGATCAAAATAAATTTTCTTCTGGATCTCGATACAAATTTATTAAATAAAGATGAATAAAAAATGGAACATTCAAAAGTAAGAGAATAGCAGAAGGGGATATTCAGGAAGAATAAATGTGCTTCCAACAACTTCCTTGGGGACAGAAGTCTGCTTGGTCCTGAAAGCAGAGCCTGAGCCAATGTGGCACAACATCAGCACTTTATAAAAGGGTCATAAGCAGATACTCAAGGAGACCAGCAAAGAAATGACATGGGGGTTAACTGCAGAGGAATATTCCTTCCATCAGTAGTAGATTTCTGTCTAAATAGTTACTTTTTTACTCTATCCAGCAAATGCATGGATAGTATCATTACAAATATTAATGTCTTTACCTAAACTTCCACCTATTTTTGAGATTAAAAAGGTTCTTTAAGACTATCTGACTAGTTCTTCCACTTTATACAAGCCAAATAACCTGATCCACCCAGCAGCCTTTCTGCCCAGCCACAGCAACTGCTTAGCAAGACAACTTGAATTCATCTCTTAGAGGTCTTTGCATGGCCCTCAAGACGTGCTCTAGAATCATGGAAAAAGAAGATGAGCCAGTGGAAACAAGATAGTTACTGTTTAAAAATGCCCTTTCAACAGTGTTATTACTTTTGCCTTTCTGCTTTATTGGATGTCCCTCTGCTTCTGTACTTAAGAAAGGGCAAGCAAGAGCGCCCAGTTCACCTTCTCTGTATCATTCATCATTCTGTACACTACTGTCACGTTCTCTTTTATTTGTCTCTCCTTTAAATTAAAACAATCCCTATCTTTCCCATCCCTCCTCAAACAGAAGACTCCCTGTGACTCAATTATTTTCACTGTCTATCTCCAAATGCCCTTTACTTTGGCTATATCTCTTCTTTAAGATATGAAGAAGAGCACTGACTAGACAGAATGCAATCACACCGTGCTTGGAGTGATGAATTAGCATAACCAGAAGCAAATATATTCCCCTTTTATTATCTTCAGTAATACAGAGGAACTTTGCCTATATCTTGACCTTTATTTCTCCAATGTGAACCATTAAGATTTTGAGTTTTCTAACAAATGACAAGTCAAGGACGTATGGATAGTTCTTATTAAAACTATGCCAGTTTGGAGTAAGGGACGTGCTATAAATTCAGAAATTTCCATTAGTGCCACAAAAAACTTTCTATATTCATAGTTGAACTTGTATACAGAATTGGAAATGCCATTTGTAAACCATATGAAAACTCCAGGTATTGCTTCCTGATATGCTTTGAACTGTCCATAACTTTTCCTGTAAAAGTCTCTCTTGATTAAGTATCAGTAAGAGAAGTTCCCTTATCACATGGACTACAAGGGAAAACCATCTCAGCCTCTAGTGCTCTAATGGGACTGCCTAGAACAGGGTGTTCAGAGCCTGCTGGGGATTTGAGATTGAGCCTATTTTGCCATCGGGTTTCACACAAACAGCAGCCACACTCTTTAAAGCACTGTGTATTTGGTGATCTGCACTGTGCTTTCTGAGGCCGTGCTTTCAGGCTGCGACTGTCCCGTGCTGACGTGTGAACAGAGCCTGGCACTGCACAGCTGGGGCTTTCCAGCACAGCCACTGGACCAAGTGACCTGAAGAACAAGCCAGGATTTTCTGTGCCAGCCCCTTGGCTGCCAGAAAAGACACATCAGAAACAACGAGACATTGCTGACCCAGCTGGAGGAACTGCAGCACATTTCAGATGGGGAACCCACCTAATGGCACCAGCAATCTTCAGCTGGTGAGGCTGAGTCTTCTTCACTCATTACTTGATTTCTCTCAGCTTTCAAATCTCTCAATACCCACTTACCTTTTGTGTACTCTAGACCTTCAGACAGTAAGCTCAGGGCAAAGGCCCCATCAATTTTCTGCTCATATCACAGTTCCTACACAGGACGGATTCCTCTACACCGACACAACAGTAACTACCGCTAATATTTCTGTATTGCCACGGCTACACTGATGAAAGAACATTGTGGACAACAATCTGAGAGAGCTCAGATCGGAAGCAGAGGCCCACAGTATGACACAGAACAGCTTTAGGAATGCTGTTATTTGGCAACCACGGTGTTTTCCGAAGCTCTGCTTTTATGATCCTTCCTTTGCCCCATAACGAGCTTAAAGGCCCACATGGGCCAGGGGGACTGTGTCAACAGATGCCTTGACCAGGGCAGAGCTTTTTGTGAGATCAAAGACACAGCAATGAAAATAACAATGCAGTGACAAACTGTGAACCTAAAATACAGAAAGCTTATCCAAGTTTATAATACACCCTAGGTGACAGTTTGTGCGTGGCACGTAAAGGCCATGCAAGCTCTGAGTGATATTTTTTTCATATTTAACTGCTGTGATGCAGTAAAGTGTTATGTCCAGTGTGCTGCACAAATCTTTTGAGGCAGCTAGAGGACAAGACACGGGATGGACATGACTGAATGCAACTATAATGAGAAGAACAGTCCCATTTGTGTTCGTAAAGCAAAATTCCAAAATGTGCCTCAAAAATACATGGCAGGTGTAACTGATACAAAAAAATAACCATCACTAGAGCCTGAATTTGCAAATAGCCCCAGAAAAATCACCATTGTGGAGAAACTCACTCACTCACTCACTCACTCACTCACTCACTCACTCACTCACTCACTCATCAGCCATGCCAGTGACAATATTTAAAATGTCAACACTGTATTTTACTGCTCATCAAGGCATGTAGGGACAAGGAAGCAATAGCATATAATGGAACAGTGATTTCCAAAGAGGAGATGTGCAAGGCAATAGCTATATGAATAAAGATCATTTGGCTTTCAGTCAGCTCCTGAGGAAGGACTGCTGTTCATCTTGAAAGATTTTTACTTAAAAAATTTGGAAAACACTGTAATAAAGCATCAGGACAAAATGTGAAAGATTGAGGACAGACCAAGAACACTGAAGACATTAATAAAGAAACAGCAGAGATAAATGACAGAATTACAAGTAATACTCAGCCTAAACTCCTGACACAACATGACTGTAAAATCAGATCTGCTACTCATCTGGGATGCCATATATGATCAGCAGTGTGGAAAACCACAGCAGACCCAGCTTTTGCAATTAATATATGGGTTTCCTGCAGGTCTGTAGTTTTATAGTCAAGATTACCTTGAACAAAAATGAAGTTATTTAAATGCTTTTAAAGGAAAGACTGATTTAAAGCTGTGAACATTCATTTCACCAGCCTGTCATTAACTCACTGACGTGGTATAGTAGATTGGTTTGCCAAAATATCAGTGTGTGAATATATGTGTGCATGTGGAAAAATTGCTCGGAAAAGAGAGTTTTATCCACTTTTCAATATTTCTGTAAAACACAGAGCCCTTCCATACTTTAATAAGGATGTGTCAGTCCCTGGCTGTAACTTGTAAACTGCAGAGGCCTCTCAAGTTTTCATCAAAGGCATGAGGTCTTACCAGTACACAGCTGAGATGGTTGTCAAAATTCCTGCTGATTACACTAGGCTTTGGTGAAGCCCCCAAAAGGACAAGAAATACAAGAAAAAAGTACAATAAATACAAGCTAGGGACACTAGGTTGGAGACTCCCAAATTCTAGGCGATTTATTTCACTTCCTAGCATTTTAACACGGCCAAACATGGGGGGTAAAGGCGACTTTTTATGACTAGAATGGTATAAAGAGATCTAAATGAGTGAGGTTTAGTGTCCTGTAAGCAATCAGGATTTTCATGGAAGGCTTTTTCACAGGCTGTGTCAAACACATTAAACTGATTTCCTAGGAAAGGTTGATGGAATATAGCAAAAAGCACTGGATAACTGGCCGAGAAGCAGAAACAAAGACACAAATAACACAAATAGCTCCTGTGCCTTGATACAATTTACATTTACAGTATTACTATAAAGAAGTATTACAAACATCTTAAAAAAACAGAAACAGAATTCTTGAAAGAATTATTATCCTTGTTCCAGTTCTCTCAGTTCTTCTCACAGCTGTAAGGCAGCAGTAAAGCTGGAATGCGATGGGGAGATACCTGGCACACGGGGCACTCCTGGCAGGGGGAGGGCACAGGTCAGGCAGCATCCGGAGCATGCTGGGGACTGGAGCTGGTTTTGGGGAGGGAACCGAGTGTGGACATGCTTGTAAGCTGTCACACTGCACAGAGCCCCCTCTGCCCTTGCCTCGCTCCCCCTCTGGGGTGCCAGCCAGCTCCCCCGAGCCTGTCAGGGCAGGGAGGCCACTCCACAGGCCTGGAAGCTAATGAACTACAGCCCTTGGGGAAAGTGAGGCAACGGTGTTTGTACCTGATGCCCACGGCGTGACGTCTGAGAGATCTGCTGTAAATTATCTTCACCCCTACCCTGTCAGTAACCACACATCCTGCAGTGTGAGTTGCCAGCCCAAAGGCCAGTGGTCCTTCACCAGGGGAAATTGTGACAAAATGTAACTTGCAGCAACAGCAAAATAATGCTCAGATGAGTCTCACCTTGCTGTGCCAACAGGCTCATACAACGGGGGCTCATTTACAGCCTCAACCTCTTCCTCTTTTGTCCTCTTCAGTCCTCCTGGCCCCCAGAGCCAGGCAGTCTGAGATCTGGCATGACCAAACCCCCTCACAAGGGATAACCCAGTCATCTCACCAAACACTTCTTTTTCTTCTTAGAGAGCAAGAAAGGATAAAGAGAGCAAGAAAGGATAAAAATGCTGGCTGGGGACTGACAAGAAAATCCCCAAGGGCTAAGAAAAAACAGCCAAGAGAAAGTCAAGGGAGTAGCAAACGGGACGGGTGACAGACAGAGGAGCACAGGAGACAGAAAAGGAGCTCCTCTTCCTTGGCGTGCCAGGACCTTGCCACACACCAGCTCCCTGCCCAGGGCAAATGAGAACATTCCAACTCCATCGGTAAACAAGGAGAGAAAAAAGCAAGGAAAAAGGAAATGTCATCTTAACCATAACTGAGCAGAAATTTTTATTCCAAGTAGCTGTACTAAAAGCAATAACAACTTCTCAGCTCCCCATGTTCCAATCAAAACTGAATGGTGCTTTCTGCAATACACAGGGCAACTTCCTTTCCAGAAGTCATTACAGTTTTATAGAGCGGCACCTTTGCACTCTGCCACAAAGCAATCTGTTAACAAACATTAGGAACAGCAGGGATGGAGCAATGGGAGACTCTCAAATCAAGTATTCATTGATTTCATTTAGACAATTATACCGTACAGAGCAACCAAAAGGGTTTAGAGTTAATCTTTCCCTGATGGCTTGTGGTACATGAGCAGGTCCCTGGGTGGTCCAGACGCTTTGGATTCTGTTGCTGGGTCTTCCATGGCCTCGTGTAACCTCTGAGGCACCAACCCTCCTCCCCAGCCTCCACATGGGGCACACTACAAATTGTGGCTAATAGTCATCTACCTCACAGGGGAGAAATAAAACACCTCAATATTATCACATAAAAGAAACCACCACAGCTAAGTGAACTCTATCACTATCGTGTTTGCAGCCCCCCATAGTAATTTCATTGCTATTTTTGTGGTGGTTTTGCTGTTCTTTTTTACCCTGATGAAAACCAGCAGAAGACAAAATGACTTGTTAATATTTCAGTGAACTTTACTTCCACTTGCCTCCTTTCTAATTTCTTTTGCAGACAAAGCTGAGTTTCAAAAACATGAAGCGTACACGTGTGTGGGGAAGTTCAGGTCAGACAAAATGTGTTGCAATCAAACAAAATTAATTTGAGGTGGGTGGATGTGGAACACCTCCACAGGCTATATGTAAACTGTCACGGGCAGCTGTGCCTGCTTGAGCCAAACCAGCCATGCATATATGGGCACACTTGGATTTTGGTGCACACTGGCCATACTGGACACAGGATATGGACAGCAGCATGTAATCCAGAATATTCCAACAGGAGGGCACAACTGCACTCAGAGACTGCCTCCCGTGATTACTGTAAGCAAAATTTTGCAGAGTACAGGATGGAAGGAAATCAGATGATGGAAGTGTCAGACATGATTATACGGAGGTAACGAGAAAGCTCAGTGGAAAAGAAAGAAAAGGAGAGCCAAGTTTCTGCAATTAATCTTCTTTAGAGCATAACAAGGAAGAAGATGCCAGCCACATGCTACTCCATAAAAGGCAGACAAAAACACTGGCACCAGTGTTGTATAGACATAGTCTGGGAAAGGCTCAAACCAGCACGTATATGTATCCCAAATCCACACAGCAAGAACTGTTCACCTCTAAAAGCCACCAACACTTCTTATACCTCCAAAATACATAAATACACCTGAGATAAGAGAGCTGTGAAAGGCACACCCTTTTCAGCAACTCTTAAAATCCTTTTGCTCCCAAGCCCTTCACTTTCTATGTTTCTCTTCTCTGCAGAACTCTCTGCCAGCTATCTTTTTCTGTCTACTACGTGGCTTCTCTAGAAAAGGCAGGCTAGCACAAACAAAAGGAGGAACTGCTGACTCTTACTTTGAGGGCAATGTGGTGAGGGGAACCACAGTTTCAAGTTTTTAAGTACGGACACACTTCCTTCTGTGAGCCATAAGATCAGGAGACATTGGCTGGCACTCAACATCCCTTCCTCTGGCACCATGAGCAGAAAGTTCCTCGTGGGTTGATCCTTCCAGAACGGACTCATCCTCCTCTTCAGCATCCACCCAAACTCATCTTCTCCCTTACGTTTTCAGGATAGCGTCATGGTTTCTTTGGCACACTGAGACCCCTTCAGTTGGATGTAGTTCACCAACCCAACCTGACATCATCACCATCTCTGCCATAGGCAGGTGTGGCTTGGAAGACAGCCACAGCACACTGCCCCTGCAGAGGCTGGGATAAGCCATCTCCCTGTCTTCAATGAGGCACATTAAAGGGGCTTAAGTCCTCAGCTGCAGCCTGGAATCATGGCTCAGACTCCATGATTCAAGTTACATTGATGTCAAATTAAAAAGCCTGTTCATAACCAGTCCTGTTCACATCCCACCTTCTCAACACATAGTTCCACAACACACAGAAAAGCATAACTAGCTCATTCAGAGTAAAAAACATACGAGACTGAAACAGCAAGCAAACAGCTGAAGCTGCAGTCTGTTGAATTCACAGCAGACACGGATTTTCTACTGTCTGCTGGGGCTTGATGTATGTACATCGTAGGGTACAAAACAGGGCAGTGTACAAGCGTGGAGATGGACAGGAACTGAGAGATCACTCTCCTCAAGCAATTACAATGGTGAGATTTTCCAATGTTTTCAACTATGCTGTTGAATCTCTGCCTAATCCTCCAATCAGCAGGGCAGAACATCCCTAAAGAAAAAAAAAATTAGGAGCATAGGACCAGAGAGAAGAGAATGTAAAAAGATGAGTTGTTCTTTCCAACTCTGTATTATGGCTATTGTCCTCAGGAGAGCACTTTCACCTGGCACCTATGAAGTAACAGTTCCTGGTGGGAGTAAAAATTCCATCAGATATTCACAAATAATGCTGCTTTACCCAACCAGCTAGCAGCTAAATGCTGCTCTGCAGACTGAAAGACAGAAAAAGCTGGAAAGATTTTCCAAACCAAGTTCATTTAAGGCTACCACAGATCATCATATGTAAAACAAACTCTGAAAATCCTTGCCCATAGAAAAAAGCAGAGAAAAGGCTTCTTTAACCCCAGATTGATTAGATGCTTATCTGTGTCCAGGTCTGAAGGTGATCATAAGTAACTGATCACCTCACTTTTGGTGTAGAAAAGCATAATAAGCCATTAAAACTAAATTTCACAGCTGGACACTTTTGTTCAGTATCTCATAAAGCTGCCTGAGAGAAAGTGCAAGGTGAACCTCATTTTCACTTTTCTGCACTGTGTTAAATGACTGAAATACAGAGGATGGCAACTGAGCTCTGTCTATTTGTAGATTACAAATTTGGATCTTGTCTGGAAAACTCTATGGTGACTGAGATTCCTAATTAAATTGTGACATCAGAGGAGATGAGAGTTAAAACGGAGCAACTGTGAGGAACAGACATATTTTGACATTCTGTTTAATGCTCTTTATTTTTGTTAACCTGTAATTACTTCAATGACTACTGAACATAAAAAAGTATGTCTTTTTTAAAGAAGATCCCCCCCCAATGTTAATTAAGGTGTAGGATTTCACAATGCAGATATCTGAGGCCTATTAGAACTGCTCTGATACTATTAAGTGAGACCAGATTTCACTTCCATATTTCCAAGGTTACCCTCAATTCCCCTCAAATCAAACCCCAGTTTAGGGTAAAATGTTTTAGCTGGGCTGTACTTAGAAGAAAAAGGTTCATTTGAAGGTTACCTCTAATGGAAAAGCTCCAGCTCCGTCTCCAGAGCAAGAACTCAACACTTTGAGTAATTCAAGTTCTTTAATAAGGCGAGTTTGCAACAATTTGAACAAAATAGCTACATTACATACATTTCTGAGCCAGTGAAATGGGCACACAGCACTTGGGGGTGGCTGAATGTGGAGCGTGCTTTGAAGGGTGGCTTTGGAAAGATGGCACTGTGTGGTCCCACATTTATTGCCTCTCAACGGCTTCTGGATTGAGTTTTCTCAGTTTCCAAGGAAAATTAAGCTTAATTCTACAGAAGGCTTCTCCAAGCAATTTTAATCTAGAAGTTTAAAGTCAAGCCATCCTCCTCGTGCCTCATATATCACCACTCTTAATGCATGCCAAATGCAAGCAGGCAGCTCCAGGGTGAGAGTATGGTCTGAGGGCAACAGGGCAAGTTCTCTACTAAAAAAAATAAATAAATCAGTAATAATAATAATAAATCAGTATAAATCAGTATTGCTTGCCTACTTTTAGTGGAGGCACTCCCACGTACCCCAACTGTGGACACAGCTAAATGAAGACCCACTCTTCAAGTGGGAAGAGAAGTAACTGCCCCACGGGTGACAGCCAGAGGAGGACTGAGGTCCCTCTGTCCACCCCATGCTGCTTCAGACAGCAATAAAAAGGTGGTGTGGTTATTGCTAGGACAGGGCTGCAAACAGAGCCTGGGAGCAGAGAATGTCTTGAACAGCATTTTATTGTCCCACAGCCAATTTTCAGAGTAAAACCACAGACTGATGTGAAGATTTCACAATGCAGACATTTGACAAAGAAAGGCTATTTCTTCTGGTGTAACGTTTGGGCCCCGACACCAATTCAACATATTTCCCAATGACCAAAAATCTTGTAAACCACAAAACACAAGGATTACAGAAGTTAAAGATAGAAGAAGAAACCAACAAAGCAGAAATATTAAGGCCACCTGTGCACTAGTGAAATGCACAGTTGCCACAGTCAAACAGGATATATCCCTCACTAACATTACATATAATAAATCACACACATGTAGAATAGACAATTCATCTTATTCTAGAGAAGTAGAATCAGAAAAATTAAAATAAGCTTAAGCTTTTGTGGCCAACCTATGGTAAAAAGCTCTAGCTTGAATCCTAGCAGCTCTTAGCAGCCTAAGTCAACACGACACCAGATGGAAAACAGAGGTTCCCACGTAGATCCCTATCAAAGAGGAATTCTGAGGTGAATTCTGAGGTGAATCCCAGAAGAGGATTCTGAGGTGAGTGCTTCCAAGGAGAAGGAGAGAAAAAGAAAACATCAAAGGACAAGTTGCCAAGGTTATAACCTGAGACCTAACACCAGCCACAGACGTTTATTTAACCTTTCAGGTGCTCATTAGTGTCGAGCCCTCGTGGCAGCCTCCATACTGTCTCTCCATACTGCAGCTGGCTGAACGTGGAGTTACATCCCATCCTAATGAGCCACAAGGAGGGCGATGTGCGTCACTGGCTCCTGTTTCAATCTTGGCAATCTCAGTGTAAATGCCTTGCAACAGCTTCTGATTCTCCTGACATTTAATTAGCCGGTGTCATTTTGATGCCATAGCCTGTCTCATCAGGATGATAACTACAAAACAACATGTGGAGCATAAAAGTTCCATGAAAAGTTTTAGGTCTGGCAGCCAAGCTTACAAGTCCCCTGACAGTCACAGTTCCTGGGATTGGTTCCCATTAGCCCTTTGTTTTGGCACTGCTATCAGCAAGAGCTTCTCTGCTAAGGACAGAGAAACAAAAAAACACCAAAAAACTGCAGAGCTCAGCAAAGCCTTGCAAAAAAATTACATCTTTTAGCTTGAAAAATTTTACCTGTCCTACAGAAAGAGAGCATCCTTATTGCACAAACTCACAGCTATTCATCCTGAAGGACAGGTTTATCCTACAGGATAGAGTCCATCATCTTCTGGCCTCAAAATGTAGTCCTGTTTTTATAAGTGTATACAATGCTTTTCTCCATTTGTCATCTGGTACTCGGGAGGACGATCTCCAGCCATACCTGCCAACTGCTTCTTGTCCACATCAGCTGCACAATTTGACAGTGGTCATTGCTACACAAAATGTGAGCCATCTACCTTTTCACTCAATATAACCAGTGGTCTTTTTTCCAAAATCCCAGTCTCATACACTAAAATACTTTTTATTTTTTTCAGAGTGTACTAGTCAGAGATGTGTAAAAACTCAAATGAACCAAGACATTTCTTTCACAAAAGAGAATCAACTGAAAATCTTTGTCATCAGAACCTAGGCACAACCTAATGGTTTGTAAAGACAGACATGCAACTACCTGAGGCAGAAGATGAGAAGAAAGAACTCTCAAGCTTAAAAAATTTACTGAACCAGTGTGGTCCCCGGACCTCAGCTCTTCTGGAGGATCATCACCTGAGCTCAAAGCTGCTTCCCAATTGGATGAGCCTATCTTTTAGAGCAGAATGCTCTGGGAACTCACAGCTCCCACAGGGACAGGGAGATTTCTTTTAGGCAAATGTTATGGGCCAGTAATGGCAACACCACTATCAAGGGTGAAGGTGTTCTTGCAAGACTTTTTCCACTTGTCTTCTGTTCATCTTATTTCCATGATATTAAAATTTTAGCCAGTTCATGCCAACTGCAGGCTGTAATTGGTCCCACCAGTTCCCTATCCTGAACAGCCTCTCAGGTGCTTCTCTGCTGTGTCTTAGAGAAGGTGCTTGTCGATGCACATTATTGAGCAATTAATTTCTGCCTTCTTCACCAACATTTCTTCTTTAAAAGTCAAATTTCACCCTGAATTTATGCCTGACCACAATCACGCTTCATGCAGAACAGTGTTTGGTGAGCCAGGGACAACCCACTCAGTTCAGAAAGCTTTGGAGGGGTCACATGCAGTGATCCTATTCCACATTTGGAGGCCCACATTTACAGCGTTACTTGTTGTTTCCTCACACATTAAACCATGTATGATCTGCACCCATCATTGTAAGTAAGGTCTTGCCATGGAATCCCTCGACCTGGCTTGAATTATATTCAGGTCACAACAAACGGATGAGTGCAAGAATCCACATTTACCTTATAGTATAAGTTTTAATAATTGTATTTTATTTTGTACATGCACACACACACTCAAGGGAAAAGAAGGACGAAGGTCTAAGTGAATCTGTCTAAAAGTTAAAATACAGCAAAGTGAAGGAAATCCAGGAACTGCTCCAAACTACAACACCAAAAATAACCACCCACAAAAAACCCCTTAAGCCTTACAATACCTCCCTCATACACATACACACATTTGCATCTGTTACCTTATGAAAGCTTTTCTTGCCTCAGCAACCCATAATAGTAGCAGCACAGGAAAGTTTATTTGAAAAACACGTTAGCATGTCTCTAAAAGACTTTTGAAGTACTAATGTGCTCTGTGATTATGCACTACCCAATAAATGCCAATTTTCCACATTAGCAAAGTAGCTGGGATGGAGTGAGCATAGGAGGGAAGCCAATGTGGCAGTCACAGCAAAGCACTGGGGATCAAACAAGCCAGATTTGCTTCCCATGACAGCTCATGACTTGCTGCCTTGGTGCCTTTATCTGGAACACCAGCTAATACCACCTACTTAAAAAGGGGCAAATAAAATTAATGAGAGCTTTTAACTGCCCCAAAATCCTGTAAAAAGTAAGATTAATTCTTTAAAAATTTCTGAAACAGTTATTATTGTCATTTCTTTGTTCTGCTGGAGCATGTAAGAGTCCTAGAACCATGCAGTTGTAGGCACAGCACTGATGTGGGAAGTAAAGGTGGTCCCAGCCCTGGGTGTACTCAAACGTGATGAAAGCTACAGAAGGACAGACTAAAGAGAAACCCACAGAAGCAAAAGGCTTTGTACTTCTTAGAAGTTTTCCTATTTGGATAGCTAAATTTTAAAAAACTGACTTTATCCTTAATGAGTATATCATATCCAAGTCTCATTATCAAACTTCTCCTATTTCAAATGTCAAAAATAGTAACTTTTAAAAAACAGCTGGTAGTGTATCTCTACTCCCAAACTATAAATCCATGCCATCAATTATTGCCATTTTGATTGCCTAGTTAGCAAATACCCTTCATCTGTCTATACTACTAAGCAATGAGGTAAACATGGCAGTAAGACATTAGTTTGATAATGCTTGCCAAGTTTGATAAAAAAATCTTGATTCTGTTATTAATATACTAACAAATATATAAGGCTGAATGACTTACTTTGCTCAGCCCATTTAAAATTAGCACCAGGGAGGAATATTAGTGTGTGTCCTTAGCAGTATCTGCAGCGAGAACCTTACAGTTCATAGCAGATCTACCTCTTTTTCCTTGGTTTATTTTAAGAACTTATAAATGGAAGGACACTTCCAACTGTGTTAGTCTATCAGAAGCTAGCCTGGTTCAAACTTGTCTTCACTGCACTGATATCAGACAGTGACAATTCTTCTAAGCTTATGGGGTGAGGAAATATTTTTCATTAAGTTTTGGTGGAACCAGGTAATTGTATAAATATAAGTAGTTTATTTGGTCGGGGTTTAAATAATATTTTAGCTTAATCTCATTAAAAAACCCCAAACAACCAAATAACCTTCTATTTACCTGTAATAAATTTGTGACAAATTTGTGGAGTTCCAAGACCTGTGCTCCTTCTCCAACAGGGCATTTAAGCATAAATTTAAAACTGAGAAAACATTTTGCTAGCCTGAGACAATGGAACGTGCATCACAAAAGGGGTGGCACGCTGGGTCAGTAGCCCTACACTCCTGCCACAGCCTTGGGAACCAGGCAGAGGAGTTTATAAGGCACTGGAAATCTGAAAGTTTTGTTACAGTTTGCTCCCTTACTCCCTCCCCACTCACATCTTTCCAGATCAAGGACGTGTCTCCACAGCTCTACAGGCAGATGAAAGTGCAACTCTTGCCATGCTGCAAGCTGACAAAAAGCTACGTAAAGTTTTTTCCTGTTCTTGTGACCCTCATGAACAAAGCCCCTGCTGAGAGGTACAGAGGATTAGCTTGGGCTCCATGCCTGATTTAGACAGTTTGTGCGAGCTGAAAAACACAAACACTCCAAAGCATTTTCTGTTAACAGAAGCACATATATATTTTATACATATACATATACATATACATACACATATATACATGCAGACTACAGGAGCCTCTGGTTATAATCAGTGCCTTATCTTGCTTCCTAGTAAATCAAATGGATCATGAACCTCATGGAAATACTGCCAGTGAAGTGCTGTGTTTTAGTTTACAAACTTCTGAAATACTTTGTTATGACCGACAGGCAGCCAGCTCAAGCAGTCATCTGAAAAAACAGAGGATTTCTTTAGCCTTTTGTAATTTCTTTCTTTGTGTAACCATTTAAAAACTTGATTCTCCTACACTAATGCTTCTGCAGATAAGGAGGGAGAATGAAACTTTTTTTGTGCTACTGTGTCAAAAGCTTTTGTAATTTCCTACAGGGACATCACATCAAGATGAAGTCTCTTCGTGGACAGCCATACTAACTTTGCAAAACAAAGTGTGACCTGCTTTGACACAATCTCTTAAGAGGACAGCAGTAAAAACACCATACACATTGACTGAGGCTGGAAGAGAAGAGGTGTAATAGGTGATGGCACTGTCCATAACACACCTCTGGCACTCACCCAAGACTACTGCAAGGAGTTAGCAAGGTTAAGGCTTGGCTCTGAGCATGACATTTGAACTAGAGGAAGAAAAGAGAATCTCCTCCGTGGATTTTCAAGAGAACTGTGAACCCTTTCTACCTACCAATAACAGGCTTATTTTCCCAGGATGTGACCTCAAGCACCAGCTCGTGTTCACTGCTCCACAAGCAGCTGTAGAAGAGTTACATCTGGAAGGAGCCCCAAAGCCAGGCTGCAGAGCAGGGCTGCAGCTCAGGGCAGCTCCTCGCGGACAGCTCAGTTCTGCTTTCTCCCAGTGGCGCTCCCTTCTCCCCTCTGCTCATCGAGGAGCAGGAAAAGTGAGCAGCAGCAGTGTCCAGACAGCCTGGGGTCAGTGCAGGGGAAGCAGCACAGCCATGGCACGTGGCAGGCTGGAGGAAGATGAAGAAATAAAGGAAAGACAGGACAGAGGAACATGTGGAAGATGTGATCACTGGCATGACACGGCTGCTGTGCCCACACATCTCTGTGTGCGCACGATGTGCGAGTGCACATTTAGGGCAGGGGTTGGGAGGCACTAAGGAAGATTTACTAACAGAAATCTCAGCCTTGCTTGTGACACATGTACAACTTTCTATGCACCGTGGGTCAAACATTTACAAGAACGCCTCTTGCTTCTGGTAAAATCAACCACAGGAAGGGCAAGGAAGGATGTAGTGGTGGCAAAATGCAGAACCCAGCATTGCCCTGAAGAGCACAACGACAAAAACTGAAAGTCGGAGCTCCCCAAAATAAACTGTCTGTGTTTGAGGGCTGGAACAGCAAAAAGGGGAACTCTGAGTCTTGATTCTGCTATTACAGAGGGACCAAAAAGCTGTAACTAGAGCAAATGCTCACCAGGAAGTGTAAGGAAGGTGACTGAAGAGCCACACTGCTCGTAGAAAAAAGGTAAGTCAGGTGAAGTGCCACAGCAAAGAAATATTATGTAAATCAGGTCAGCTAAGCCAAGCAGAAGGCCCAGGCACCAAAAAGCCACTCTGAGAGCAAAGCAGAGGGTGTTTGGAGACTGAAGCCAGCAAAGGAACCCAGCAACAATGGCCTTACTGAGGAGGGTCCATGCTCGTATCCTGCCCATCCCAGGGCGAGTGAAAGGACACACATGGAAAGAGTTTGGGGTCAAAGATCAGCAGGCCTGTGCCAAGAATTGTGGCTTTTCATTAGCAGAGGATACAGAAAGGCCCCAAATTGCCTGCCCTTGCATTGCTTTGTTTTGATATGGGGCCTGACATGGGTGCAAAGCTATTGTAAACACACGTACTATGTAACAGAAATGCAAGAAAAAGAAAACAGTCTCTTTTTTTTTTTTTTTTTTTGGTAAAAAGATGGATATTTTTACAGCATACAGAGCCAATCATGACATTTAATTTTACAGAACAGGAAGGAGCTCAGTAAATTGCTGTAAAAATATCCACCCTTATGCAACCAAAACACCAGCTATGGATCAGGAATAGCTGTGGAGTGGCATCATGGACCTCTCCAGCACCGTGGATATGAATCTAGAGACTGAGCTTAACCTACACCTCAGCCAGCTAGTGTACCCCTGGCAGTGACCTCTTGTGTAAAATGACCCCAGCAGTCACTTCATATATAGCTTTAGGCCTATATTCCACTCCCCCAAACAATATATTCGATGTCACAGACCCTGTTAAGTAATTTAACACAAACTGTAGGCAGAAGACAGAAAATACCGACATTTCGATTTGGGAGGCATTTAAATTTTCATTATAAGCATTCAGACAAGGAGTAAATAGTCCTACAAGGTAAGGAGCTGCAGATGCTTTCTAAAAATACCATCATCTCTGATGGGTATCTTATGTACAGCCCCACACGCAGCACAAGAGCAGAACATGGTCAACCGCACCACCAACAACATAGTAACAATACTTACTTATTTAAACGTGCTGCAAGCACACCAGCATAAGTCAGTAACTGGTTTTTTGCATTCCTTGCTTGAAAGAAACATTGCATAATACTACTGTATAGATTGCTTTCTTTTCTTTTTTTCCTCACTGAGTATTCATTTCCTAACAACACTTAATAAACATAATGAATGGGGAACACTCCCTATCCCCATCTGTTTATTTCTTCTTACTTAGGGAAAAACTTTTTTTTTTCTAAATTTGGCCCTTATATGAAATATCAAATGCTGTAATTTATGATACAGCCGAGAAGTTTGTGGTCCTTACTCTTTCAATTATGAAAAACGTTTCAATACTCTGAACATATCTGAAAGAAACTATTTTTGACACCAGCTACTCTGAAGAATAAATAGGCCATTAAATAACAACCTTCAGTGTACATTCTACCTTTACCAGTAGAGAAGTAAAAGTGATCAGAAAAAGCTTGAGGGCACTACAGCATAATTCAAAAGGAGAAAGCAGTGAAAAGGCACAATTATTCTTATTGGCAAACTAATATATCTGAAATAATAGGAATCTTCTGAAATCAAGTTCACTGGGTATCACGACTGAAGGCACTATTTAGAATACACTGGTAATGGTAACACAATTTATGATTTGATTGATATAAATGATCTGTTAGTGCTAAAAGAAGACAAAGCTAAGCAGACAGTCACTGTTTTGCTCTACACTGTTACTTCACACAAATAACCATTTGCGTGAAACTTCTCCTCAATGGGAGGACCAACATATTCAGGATCTCCCCTTGGGCAGGGGATGGATCTCAAGGTTGCTTCTCTATACTGAGAGATTCCTAACCACAAGAGACTCTTGGTAAGCAGTTAATAGCATGCTAAACTCTGAAATCTTGACAGCTAAACGATATAAAGGATTGATTGTGTGCAGATAATCCTTTAGACGTAAACGGCTGGGCAAGGCTGGGACCAAGTCTGGATCCAGCTGCACACTAAACTCCCCTCTGAGAAGGAGTTTAGTATGCAAGGGGATCCTTCCTTTACATCATGGCTCAACAGGAGGGTCTCCCTGACAGTGTTGGCTGAGCCTGTCCTCTATGCAGTAAACAATCAAAGTGCCTTGCTACTGAACCTTTGTAACCCACTATCACATTTGCTATCAAACTTTTTTTTTTATCAATAAACACATTGTCACTTCTCTCTTACCACTAAAGTGCATCACTCCACCCGCAACTGTGTGGAGTTTAACCATGTAAGGCTTTTCTGGAAGCTGTCACAAAACAAAGAGGACATACCTGATGTGCCAAAATATAGATATTATGGCCAACATCTTTTGGGGAGATGCCATCATCTCCATTCTCCTCTTCGTGGTCACATTCCAGACCTTGGTTGTAGGCATTCTTCATCACATCCACCTGCAACACAAACCCAGCTAGGGAGAGATGAAATAAATATGGTTCTTGGGGAAAAAACACACAGTGTTTGAACACAGCCACTTTGTTCAGCTCCAGCCTGGATGGGTGCCCTGCAGTTCTGAAGGAAGAGCGAGCAGCCTGAGAAACACTTTCTGAATTAAGCTTGAAGGATTTATGAAGCTCCAAACTGCTACATTTTTCATCAGCAACCATGAGAAAAGAACAGGAATGCTGAGCCTTTATGAGCAGGTATTTTCACAAATGCTTCTAAAGACTGGTCTAGATATGGCAGGGAGTGCTGTGCAGCACTTAAGAGTGCAGCCATGATCCTCCTCTGGCCAGAGCGGGCAGCAACACAATTTCACAGGAAAAAACCACACCTAAACCGAAAAAGGAAAGGAAGATCTCGGCAGGGTCCTGGGGAAATTCCAGATATTCAAAAGCCTCTTACAGGACCACCACAGGGCTCCCCATACAAGGCCTGATCCTGCAGTTGTACCCTAGGGATGGCCTCATCCTGCTGAGATGCCAACTTAGTGATGATTCCCTGAAACCAGCAGGCACAGGGCTCTGCCTAAGGGCAGGGACGATGCCTCCAGATACTTTCCCAGAGCCCCTCAAGAATTCCCAAATCTCTCAGTCTCTATTGTTACACAGTCAAGTTGTATTGAAAATGACTTCTCCAGATTTCCAACCCATTTAAATTTTCTGGAGACCTCCACAAACATCAGGGTTGTTCCAAAGCACAGCAACAACTGTTCGGAACTCTCTTTGTTCCTGAGACATAAATATATAACATACATGTATATTAAATATATTCTATGCCTACACACACATTTCTGTTAGCATTGCTTCACAAACTGTACAAGCTTAATTTGCCAGCCCCTGACAAACTGCACTTGAAGACAGTCTACCAGAATATGATAATTTAGTTAGGAAACAATTACAGAAAAGTGCTTGGAACGGGTAAAAATAATGAAGTCGTAAAGACTGAAATCATGCATGCTCGATCCTTTTAAAGTACTTTTTTGTGAATTAGTACTATCCTGATACATTGTGCCACCATACGCTGCCAACACTTCTCAGCTTAGATACAGATAATTTTAAAAATGTTTTAATGACAGGTTTTTTTTTCAGCCGAAAGATTTATGAATATTCACAAGTTTTCTCACCAGTTCTCTTGGTCTCATGTTGAAAAGGATTCTTTCCGCATTCTCACTGTCTTGCCTGCTTTCCATAATAGCCAGCAAAAGCTTGGAGGCATTGTTCTAGAGATACAAAACCAAATTAATGCAAATTTTAAATCTGTTTCATGGATTAATGACCCTTGCATTTGTTTTAATTGAGATTACGAGGACCACTTTTTTAGTGGATAAGATTTTCAACCGCTTGCATCTTTTATTTTACTGACATATTTAATAGGGTTTTTTTTAACGTCAGCATACTGTAACACTAACTCTGCATGCTGAACTGGAAGGAAAATTTTAAACACTGAAAAATATTTGACTTAAATACAGAGTGTTGCTGCAGACTGTGCCCAAGAAATTAAATTCTATTTCCTTTCCTTATTGCCCACCTAGCAATTTTTGCCTTGGCTTTCTGTTAAAACAAGATTCAACAGAGGTAATTACAAAACATATTACACAAAAGGTTTTATCATTAAGGCAGGTTTCCTTCCCCTTTGGTTTTTATGAAGTCCAACTGGTTATTATTTGAAAGGCTGTAAAATAAACTGTTTTCATATGCTCCTGAGATTTTTTTTTTACTACTAAATATTCCTGGGGGAATATATAAGAACAACCTTTGCTTTGTCAACTGGCTGCTTTTCACCAAGACCTCTCCTCAGGATTGCACAGCATGAGCTTTAGCAGCAGTAGCCCAGTGGTGTCTCAGACTTCAGAGACATGTCTGTCTTCCAGTTAAATCAGCAGTGGTGAAGTGGAGAGGAAGAAGAGTTCTGGAGGTCCGGATGCTTTCTGGAAGAGCAGGGTTGCCTTGGCTGACCTGTCACAGAATCCCCATATCATCCCCCATTACAGACTGAGCTGTTGGAACGCTTGGAAGCAGGAGACAGTCCCAAGGGAAGAGGCAGGGGCCAGGAAGACTCCCAACTCACCCTACAACCTCATTCTCAGCTGCTTATTGCCATTAGCAACAATTCCAGATGAAATTTCTCCAGTGAGGGTGTGCCTCAGACAATTGGCATGGGCAGTTTCAGAGGAAAAGGGTTCAGCTGCTTTTGGGAGTGGGGATCAAAAAGAAAGATGTTATTCCCTACATGTTCAAGCAACTTGTGTTTTAAGCAGCCTTTGTATCCCCAAGTTTTGATAACAGAGCTGAATATGTGGAGCACTAGAGGCCAATAGAACAATCACATGAGTTGTAGTCTCCCAGCCAAACTCGGCCAACTCGGAAGCATTTTGTAAATTACAATTTGAGTACTATAGAGCAGAAACACACTAATTTCACCACTAAAAGCCCACAGGGGTTATTCTTGGTGAGCACGGAATCACAAAGCTGTGCAGGCTGGATCACAGAACCACACACTAAAGGCTGCCCTCTGGACTAAGGTTCCAGCACTCCAGCCCCTGCTCAAAGGAGCTTGCTCAGGGCTGTGTTAGGCTGAGGATTAAACACCTCTGACTGGAGGACTGAAGGATGAGACTCAAGGTAAATGGAAGGAGAGTAGATTAGAATGAAGACTTGTACATAATTGGGGAAGTAGAAACTTCTGGGAGAAGAGACTGGGAGCTGAGAGAGAAGCCAGGACTGAGGAGCCGAGGCTTGCCAACACAGGAATGAGATGAGGACGAAGAACAACAGATGAGAAGAAAAGACCTAACTGGGACTGGCTCAAGGAGAACAGCACTCCGTATGAGTTCTGCCATGTCCCTTTCCTTTGGCTTCCAAATCAAATCAGGACTATCCATGGGAAAGGTCTAGTCAGACTCTTTATCTTGTGACCAACACTGCAGAAGTTTAACGTGCACAGTGAATGAGAACAGGTGGAGGGAGAGGACAGCATTTTGATGAGGATTCCTAACAGGATGCTGCTCTGAAAAACAGGATGCTTCCTTTTCTGCTGCAGTTTTCCCTTACAGTAGTGACCAAGTCAGTTGTGGTAGCATTGGTAGGATTTCAAACTGAGCAGGAGAGAAGGAGCCATGACAAGCTCCCAGGTATCTTGGTAAGGAAAGGGAGGAAGCAGGAGGAAGGCATCAGTCCACTCACTCATGGGTGAAGGAAGATTTGAAGGTATTTCCCAGTGCAGACAACCCTGGGGATGGACAGAAGCTTGCTGCAGCTTCCAGGAAGCTGGGAAAGGTAGAGGGTTAGTAGGACTTGGTGTCAGCAACAGCCAGCTTCTTGCTACTGACTCAGCGTAAGTGCCATGCCATGGCCTAGAATTCCAGCAGGCATTTGAGATGGTTATTTGACTACTTATTCCTCACTTTCTGCACATTTGGAGACCCTAAGATCTGATTTCTAATGCCAGACATCAGTGAGGAAAAGAGGTCCATCACTTGGAAAATACAGCACAAAGTTTGTAACACATTAGTACTGTGAAAAATCAGTTTCCAGGTGCTAAAAACAGGACAGCCCAAAGCACTTCTACTCTTCATTTCACCCTTACCTGGGCTCCCATCTCATCTCCTGATAAAGATTTTGGAAAACTAAATTAATGAGTGAAGCAACTTGATACAGCTATGACAAAAAAAAGAAGACACTTGTATTAGACTCTCTCTACCCTTAGACTGACAATGTCTCTTCATCCTGTCACAGATGTGGCAGATATTGAGGTCTTACTGTGTGCCAGGGCTTACACACTAGTCAGTAAGGAAGGCCAGGACGTCACAGCCAAAATAAAAAGAGGCAGAATAGAACACTGGCCATCTGTGCACTCAGTGAATGCTGTCTGCTCTGCCCACTAAATGATTTGGGAATCCACTGGAAAATATAATCCATGAAGATGTAATTAAAGACCACATCAAAAACTATGTGCAAAACAAGCTAAACTAAGATGGCATGGGAAAATATAACTGCATTGCCTTTCCTTTGGTTGGGGGGTGTAAGTTCAATATACAACGTTCCCTGAAAACAGTGTCTGAGCTTGTTTCTAAGTGTAAATGTATGGCCCTATATACTTTGAATTCTGTATTTTCACTGCAAAATGTATGTATTTGCAACTTTGAAGTTGCCTATGAACACTGACAGAGTGTCAATGTTAAACATTACTTGGTAAACTCATTGCTTTATTATTTCAATGTGTTGCCACTCAAAATCAAAACCAGCAGCTTCTAAATTTGGATCCAATTCTTGAGATCACATCTTGCCCAGCAACGTTGTCCAGTTCCAGTAAAAGAATGATATGGACATAATGGAACAAGTTCTAGCAAAAGGCCATAAAAGTGATTAAGGGAATGGAGCATTTTTCATATAAGGAGGCACTGAAAGTTGTGACTCTTCAGCCTGGAGTACTGATGGCTTAGATGGATCTTATGAATGTGTATAAATACCTGGTGGGAGGAAATGTAGAAGAGGGTACCAGACCCCTCTCTGCAGTGTCCAGTGAGAGGGCAAGAGACAAAATAAAACACCCATGAAATTCTATCTAAACACAAGAAAACACTTTTATACTGTGAGAGGCATTGAACAGTGGGATAGGCTGCCCAAAATATCTCCATTGTGGAGATATTCAGCTGGACATGGTCCTGGGAAACTTGCTCTAGCTGACCCTGCTTGAGCAGGGGGCTTGGACAAGATGACCTTGAGACCAAGACATCCCTACTAAAGCAAATGATTCTGTGATTCTGTAAAATCTGAATAATTTCCACAGTTCGAACCTCTGCTATCATTGACCACAATTTTTGCTAATTGAGTGAGTCTGAAAACAGCCAGCCTCCTGAGAACAGAGTCACGCTGCTAATGCAGAGCTGTCTCTAAACTCCATTTTTGGTTACTACACAGAAAAGCTGTTCTACAAGCATTTGCTAGCCTCATGACAATGGCAAATCAAAATGGCACTGGAGTGAACGCAGCTACATCTTTACAGAGATTGAAATTTGGACTTCAAAAGAACTGTCTGCATGTTCAAAGTTAAATGTCTGCTTAAGTGTTTTGCTAGAGGGGGGCCTGAATTACATTGCCATTCAAAAATTTAATTACAGTTATTAAAATCATATGTAAGGCACTGTTGATTCAATGTTTCATTGTACATGATATATAGCTATATTAATTATTTTATTAGACAGATATAATGTTGCCAATATGATGCAATGCAGCTACCACAAAGTATTTGCTGGTTTGGGGAGGAAACAGACCATCTGCAATGGAAATACTTAATTTGGGAGGCAAGAAAAGGCAATAACCTAGGACTCCTCCTGGACAGATTCTACCCCGCTTGGCAGACAGTATAGCTGCAGAGCACCCCTCTGCATGCACTGGCACACAGGCAGGAGAAACTTAGCTACGAGCCTGTCCAACTCTCCCCAGAATACAGAACAAAATTACATTACAAGCCCTCCTGCTCTAGGCTTTGCCCTCACACTCAGCACTTTGTGTTTCCCCTCAGAGGACACTGAGAAGGGAAACAAAAGTACAATTTACTTGAACCTTGTTTTCAACGTTATTTGACATTGCAGGTCATCTGATGTATTATTCTTTTTCACAGCATTTCCTTCTCAAATAATTTCAGTATTTAGAGAGAATGCCTGACTTGTTGCGTGCCTGTACAGTGTGGCTACTTATCAATCTTGAGAGATTTTACATCCACAACACAGACTTCTCATGCTAGCTGTGTCATGCCTGACTGATAGGATTTTTGTTTAAAAAAAGCTGAGGACATAGTCCCAAACACAGCAGTGGGTCAAAAGGCCTGTGGCAGAGGGCCTGATAAGGATTCAGAAGCTGAGATGAACTCATTTGCATGCTTTTTTTTTTCAAAGGCTTCTTAGTATATTGCGCTATGGTAAGATTAAGTAAATGTCAGGCTGCCTAGAGCTCTCACATAGGTATGTCTTCTGTTTGTATAAATTACAATACCCAAATTCAAATAAACAAATTTACATATACTGTACCTTGAGCTGAAGCACCAAGTCCATGCAGTATTTGCCAAGAGGGTTTATGTCATTCAAGATGAGAGCAATTATAATATCAATCCCATTAGATTCATGGGTGGCTATGCACGTCTGCAAAATAAGAGAAGAGAAGGGAATGGTGCAGGGGTGGGAGGGAGGGGAGGAGAGGGGAAAAGAGGGAGATGATACAGCCAGAGGGAGGGAGAGAATATGCACATCAGCAAATTTCCAAAAGGACCTAGAACTTAAACCACCTTGCAACAGTAATAACCTTTCAGCCAAAGCAGAACAGCCTGAAAACATGCCACAAGAAGTGCTGGGGGAGACTTGTGTGTACAGAACTAACCCAAACACTGCCAGTAGTGAAATACCCAACTGGAAAAAAGGTGGTGTAAGCTAAAATCTGCTCCCAGTGAATCCCGCAGGGCTTGGCACCAAGTGGTACAAGTTACAGACAGCAGCCCTCAGGAGCACTGCCAGATTCAGCTGAGCACATGCCAGCCTCAGACATAAAAGACAAGCTCGACTGCAGGCACAACCAAATTTGCACGCTCAGATTCTTCATTTGCCCTCAGCAGCCAGCATTAATGTTGCTGTTATAGCATGAAGCGTTTGTGAAGATCAAGGTGCTCTCTGTGCATCTGGACATGTCCTGCACAGAAGGGTATTTCTAGATACGGAATTCGGAACTGTATCTGTCACCAGTGGTACTTCCCAAATGCCTTTACAGCTGGAGTTTTGGACCTTCTAGGTCTTGTGCATAAGAGTCAGTTACAAGAGCCTATGGCACTTTTTCCTCTGGCAGGTTTACAGGACAATAGGAAAGGAAAAGTCTTCCAGAAAGACAGAGAGAGGGGGAAAAATGAAAATGAGAGCATGGGGCATTTGCCCCTGAAATATAATGATTTAGACTTGCAGCTGGTGTAAACAAGTGTAACTCAAATCCTGAGTGACTTCTCAGCAGATAGGTCTAAGTAATAAAGTGTAATTTATCATTCCCTTCTTCCCTTCCATTTCAGTGTTCCTCCAGTGCTTCTCACATAAATTTGGTGAAGAACACATTAACTTGTAACATTTCTTTTCATCTCCAGTCCTGTAGCTATACTTTTTTACAGTTGTTTTTCCCATTCATAAGAGGATTGAATATGACTGTTCAAAATTTAGTCCACTAAAGGATTTTTGTTTGTGTTTAAAATATTAAGTAAAGGCAGCTGATCACCAGCAATGGCAGTAATAGCACTTTAAATTTCATTGGTGCACATTAATGAAGAAGCATTAATATTGCGTGTATTTCTTCAGCTATTTCTAGCATAGAGAACAGATTGCTCCTGTAATTTCGCTCACCACAATTTTCCCACTGCTAATCCATAGCAAAAATTCTGCAGTTTTGTCCACTATGACAACTTTACTGCAGTTCTCTTCAGATCCAATATGGCAGCATGTAACCACATCCTTTACCTTTTTGCACATCTTCAGCACAGCACTAAAGAGACTTTTACCAAAAGTCACAGCTGTGTGACTTCAAAAGACTGCAGTGAGCAAGGCACAGGAGATCAGAAGTGTGGTCTTTAGTCTCATCCCTTTCACTACTGATACCATAATTAAAGATGCTGCTAGGTGGTATGGCAGGATGGCAACTTAAACTTTGTGGCAGTTACATGAAATAAGGAAAACGAAGGTTAGCAATGTGTAAAAACACCAGCAAGGGCAAAACGTGTGAAAATGAAAAGCACTAGTCTCTGTTTGCAGTATACTTCCAAAACTGACTCCAAATCCAGTCTCACAAAACGAGGTTTAAGCCATTGGCTTAAACATGAACATGAAACATGTTCATAAACAGCAACATGAAACATGAAACTGTCTCCAAAAGGACTGCAAATCCTCAGAGGAAGAAGAGGTACTACAGGAAGAGTCTGTTTTGAGTTCTGACTTTAAAGGGTCGCTCAGGCCTCATGAAAGCTTGAAGCGTGTTAAGTCTAGTCAGAGCAGCTAGAAGTGAATTTATGTTATCAGGAATACTGAAAGGTTTGTGATAAGCACCCATACACCAACATTCAGATATAGCCTTCTGCATCCAGAAGTTCTTGAGCCCTACCTGGTTTTCATGGCACGGGCCCTGGCAATACTCCGTCAAGCTTTCCAGAGTCTGGTTGACGAGAGCCACGTTCCTCTCATTGATATAAAGTCCCAATAAGCCCAGCCCACCTGTGGTGCTCCCACAGATGCAGTCCAAAAACTGAAGGGTCTCACAGACGAGGTTGTAATTTGTTTTATTGTTTTGATGTCTTAAAAAATTCTGGTGGATGGAGGAAAGGAACACACAGAGAAAAAAAAAAAAAGAGAGAGTCAAGGCAAACAAAATCTTTTTTCCTGAAAATACTGAAGGATACAATTTATGACCATATGACCACTGTGTCTTAGGTACTGAAGTACACTGCACTACTATAGAAAATATATTAGGCCTTAATGCAGCAGCTGAGAACTATTATCTGATTAAATCATAGAGCAAGAGGGCTTAGGAAAGTGAACTTGGCAAACATCTGCACTGGCCTTAAATGCCTTTTATATGCCCTGCATACCTGCTCCCATCCATGCGCTACAGCCCTTCTCTTGGAAGCTGCTGCCCCACAGCTGAGCAGGTCTGGTGGCACATTATGGCTGGTCCTTGACAGAACAGGAGCTCAGCTCAAACCCCCCCAACCACTGCTGGAAGGGAGGCTCCTGGCCACGGCACTGAAGTGTATTTGCAGAAAATACATTTTGCAGAGGTTGCTATGGGGACAGTAATTTCTACCAAAAGAACTGATAACAGGGACACACAGAGCATCTTAAAGCTTTCAATTGTAATACTTTGGGAAAAGGCCAGTACGTAGAAAATTCCTAGGCTCTTCAAGTCTGTGGTAAGTGATCCACGAATTGTGCACAGGAACCTTACTAATAGGGACATTCAGACCCTTCTCAGTTCCATGTGGCTGTGCTGAGATCCCCAAGCAATTCTGAGGATATAGACGTGTGGTCCTCTACCACAGTGCCCAAATGGTTCTTGAAAAGGGTTATTTTATCCCTTGGACTAAAAAACCCCAACATTTCAGACACCCCTATTCTGTAACAGGAGCCAGGTACAGGTGTGTTTTTCTCCCCTCATGAAGGTGTAGCCCCTCTAATAACACCCCTGTAAAAGCTCAGCTCAAAACACTTTACCTGGAGCTCTCGATTGTGGTTCTCACACAGCAGCTGAAGAAATCTCAATATTGGCTGCATGATTGCAATGGCAGGGCTCATCATTGCTTCTTCTGCAGACTTCTCTTCTGCATTTGCAACATCTGTTCCTGAGCCCATCAGATCTATTTCTGGGTCCATTTCTCTTCTGTATACAGAGTAAGCCTTGGAGGTTGCAGAAGATGCTTCTGCTAACTGTCCTTTCATTCCCTCTTTCAGATGCAGGGTTGAATCCTTAACTGAAAAGAAGATAATTTTCCTTCATTTTTGAAAGTCTTTCTCCCCATTTGATTAAACAATAAGAAAACAATAATAATGAATGCAACTTTTTCTTTGTTGGTGCCTAAGTTTTCAAAGACCTCTAGGCAACTCACAAAGAATATCAAAGCAATATTCATGCAGGGACAGCACGTTCCAAATAAACCACAAACCAGAGTGAAACAGAACATTAACACAAAAAGCCCTACTATTTCTCTCCCTTATACAATAAATGATGAGAACAATGGGAAGACCACAGGGTGGGAAATCAGTTCCTAGGCTTGCTCTTGTGAAATATCCCCATTAGCAGCACCCTCTGCTTCTGCTCCTCTAAAAATATGGTTCTATATCATTTATTGATGCAAACTGGCAGAGCTTCACTGATTTCATTAAAGCTAATTCCTTGTAGCCAACCTGAGATGGACTATAATTCAGAGAAAAACAGGCAAAATATGCAAATTGGCAATGATTAATATTAAATCTTATTGATCAACTCAACAGAGCATCAGTGGTGCAGTCCATGCAGTGTCAATACAATGCCCTGCTCCCCTCTTTCACAGGGGTGCCTCCTTACCTCTCTTTTTGGGAACAGATATGGTGAGGTCGCTGTCATCCTCTTTCTTTTTGCTCCCCAAATCAATAGTGTTCACTGTCACTGTGGACCGTATCTCCTGCTGAGCAGCTTTCATGCGATCATACAGCACTTTAAAGAACCTTTCTGACTTTTTCTGCTCCTTTAGTTGCTGGTAAGTCGAATACTGCAAAAAAATAAAATTCTTTAGAACTCAATCTTCTAAGGAAGAAGAAACACAAAAATACACTTTTTTTTTGTGAAATAAATGATGAATAATTACTTCACTTACACAGAACAAATGCTGGCCACTGCTTGACCAGTTCTTTCACACAGTGATAAACAAGGCTGGTAACAAAGATTGATGATAATGTTTAAAATTTGGGTAAAATGGTGAGCAGTGCTATTTGCAGTCTTTTAAATGTCACAATATTGTACTTGAAGTTAAATTACTTTGTGACACTCTCCATTTCTCCAGGCTTACTAGAGTCATGATATTCTATCTACAAATAACACTGAAAAGTAACTTATTACATAACAACAAGAGGAAGCATGGAACATCTAATATGCAATATTGTATCTTGGATTATATTCTTTTTTTTGTGCTACAGAGTTTAATATTAAATATTATTTTAGGTTATTAATTCCAGTCCCTTAGTATAACTGTCAAGCAGGCTGAGAACCATTTGCAACAGTTTACAAACAATTCCAATTCTCCCAGCCTTCCCTCATCATATCAATTCTCTCTTTTCCCTCTATCATCTGATTTGGCTAAATCTGGGTGAGAGGGATATAATTCACAAAAAAACCTAGAATCCATAGTTTAAAGCAGATACTTTCTACGGACTGGGATACTGGTCTTCCCAAATGACCAGTATTTTTTCTCTTTGGAGATTTTGATGAAAGTCTCTGATGGTTTCCAGAAAATAATTTGTTATTATAAACTTAGAAGTATTATAATTTTTAATTTTACAAAGAGTGACATAAAATAACTCGCATGGCATAATGTGAGTTATTTTTATGTCAAGAGACATAAAATAACTCACATGGGATAATGCTCACATGGCAATGACCAGATTAAAAGCAGCACGGTGCTACATAGAAAGGAACAGCTGAAAAACATTTTCTTCTACTGAAGAGCTACTGCATAGTAATAGGGCATATTTACATTTGTATTACAGTGGTACAGGTTCTAGTGACAAACTTCTCACAGAACTCATAGCAAAAAGGTTCACTTTATTTGTCTCCAGACCACAGGCATCTGAGAATCAATATGTGAATAAGCAGATTAAATAAGTACCTGTGTTTGCGTATTTCCACCTTCAAGCAGTGCAATACCAAGCAGAATGCCTTCTGAGAAAATCCTGTCATTTCTGGTGTTCACTATCACGTCTATGACCAGTTCTGAGGCACCTTCTTTGTCCAGGAGGCACTGGATATCAAACATGGTCACCCCAGACTTATCCACATCTTGTCCCGAAAATCCACCTGCAAATTAGACAAATACACAAATACCATTCATGTTTGCTTCACACACATACATGAAAACGAACCTACTAGTCATGATAAAGCACACAATAGCAACGTAATAAATTTAATTTTGAAATTCTGTCAGGCAAAATTCCTTTTGATAAAAACAAGATTTTTATATGAAACTGCAATGTTGGGCTCTAAGAATAAGAAATAAATCCCCAAGCCATTGTTCTGCCATGATATTCAGGTAATAAATAAGTTGGAAATGACACTGATTTGTTCACTGAACCCTTTTTTAACTCCACTGTGGCATACACTAAACTATGAGTAGGGTCAGTGTTCTGAGGTCACTTTTAAGTCTGCTCTTCAATCTCAGGCCTAATCTATACAGGAATTGTGTCCTGGTAAGTCCACCCTGGTTATGGGTCTGACCTTCCAGCCAAATGCTTTTGCCAACTCCTAGATCATCATCGTCATCATCATCATGACGTTCTTTAAGAACACAGACTTGAGTTTATCCAAATTAAAGGTGTGGGTTGAAGAAATTTTGGTAAATTGTATTAGCTCATTAAATCAACCACCTTTTATTATCGAAGATGATCACCTTTCCTGCTATACTTACTTCTCTAAAGATGTAACTGCACCTACTTCATTAGTAAAAATACAGTACTGCTTTAATCAGCCAGTACTACTTTGATTAAACTGATTAAAATGCTTCAGACTTTGTGATGAAGCCATACACACGAACACTTTTTAGAGAGAACTAAAAAAATAGTAAAACTTCAGTCTCTTGTTTGTTAGGGAGCAAAATCTGGCATATAGGCTATTAAGACTGTAAAGATTTCCAGTGTCTACATTGAAATAGTTAAGGAGGAACAGCTGGGTAACATCTGCAAAAGCTGACAAATCTGGGCATGCCTTTAGTGTGCACTGAAAATGCAAAATGCAGTTTTGACCTGGCTCTACACCTAGCTCCTGCCTCATTTCCTATGACATCCATTATTATGGATTTTCCTAGAAACCACCCTGCAGTAACTTCCTGTGGCTTCTACAGCAGAATGACACAAAAAATTACGTTATAACAGACCTACAGAGATACCTACTGAAACTTCCTGCCCACAGGAGGATAGGACAGGTTCATCAGAGTCTCGTCCAGTAAAGCTGTAACAAAAACTCACACATCCTACAACCTCACAGGAAAATGTGTTCTGTTGTCTAACCAGTATTTCTGTGAGAAGCTTTTCCTTAGATCTTTTCTTTTTCATATATCAATAAAGGACCTGGAACATCAAAAAATTTTTTCGTTTCCAGAAACAACATCATCTCTCTTCAAAAGTTTTGTGCTTTGCTGAATTTCTGGATGGGGATTTACTGGTACCTACTTTGGTACCTCCAAACGCACAATCTGAGACAAGTGTGTGCAACTTAAAAATAGGAAGAGTCGGCTACTACCTCTCTTCTAAGTGGTAACAGAACATGTTTGATTTATTTACCAACTGAATGCCTGGAGCATGTCCAATGTGCCTATTAGAAAAAAAATGGTGCTGCTAATTTTGCTCTCTCGAAATGATGTGTGTTGATTTACCTCCCACTTGTGCAGTTTTGCTGTAGCTGGCAGACAGGGGCCCATTCATACCACTTCCATATTCCCCTTTAAAGTACCGATACAGGAGGATTTTCCTTAAAGTGTTGCCCTTTAAGAGAAAGATAAAAATAGAAGAAATGAGAGTTGTGGCCAATTTCCTTTGTTTGAAAAGCAAGCTGTTTAACATAGATACATAATTTAGTAGGTCTTTCCATTATAATTAGTAAGCACACAAATAGGAAAGTTGTCCAGAAAACAAATATCTAATGGTTTTATCTAACAAATCCCAAGGGAAAAATTCTAAAACTATGTTGTATAAACTTTTTTTGAAGTTTGTTTTAAACTTACAGATTATAAATAAAACACCTCCACCTCAGTAATTCTGACTGGCTATCTGTGAGATGCATATATCGAAACAAGTTCCACAAATAGCCAGTGCTCTGCAGTCTGTGTGTCTGTGCCCTACCCTGCCATGGCAGCACTTTCTTCCTATTTTCTGCAACTGAGTGGTACCACTCCCTTTTCTCTGATCTCAGATAATCCAGCTGATCGTCTGAAAGAAGCCACATCACATAAAATATTAAAACAGAGATATGACATTTGATAGAACAGCTTAAAAAGCATTCTCTGTATCTCCTTGTTCCTTGACTTCCAAAACCACAACCAGTCAAAATTTGCATGCAGCTCTCTGAAGATCTTCCCTTTCATTTTACTTATGTTCTGCAACACAAGACACGCTGGATTGAGAGTCGGGGGTACCAATTACTTGGCATTTTTATTTTGCCTTCAGTCTCCACAGAACACCTGCAGTCAACACTCAGCTTTACAGAGGCAGAAGGTGACACAACAACTGTAGGCGTATGTGTAACCTCAGATTTCATAAAGAGGAATAAGTAAGGTCTCCAATGCTCAACACAGAAGGGGAAAATTGGTAATTTCAACAGTTTGGCAGTAAAATTGAACAATTTTTTCCCTATTTTTACTAAACTGCCGGTTTTAATGAAAAAAATTCTAAAAAATATGTGCACTAGAAGCATTCTCAGCATTCAGCAGCTCGCCAGTGCCTGCACATTAGTGCAGCAGTCAACTTTTCAATCAAAACATCTCTGTGGCCACCACAGACAGCAGGCAGTAGGGAAGCAAGCCCCAGGCACTCTCACACTCCCACTTCTCTGTTAACTTGGCAATATTTCCAGTGGCAACCACACACTGCAGTGGGGCTTCACTGCTTCATGGGCCTTGAAGACAACAGCCTTGTTCACCTGAAAAAAAAGTGCCAAAATGCAGGATTTTGTGTGCTGCCTGACAACACCAACCATTCTTTCCTAGTTCTCACATTTTGGTGTTTTCATTTGATAATAGTCTGTACAGAACTCCCTCAAACAGCCAAGGAAAGTACAAGGCCTACAGTAAAAGAGCAAAAGCTATAAATATAATGGCTGTAAGAAAAATAAGAAGCAGCACCTACAGGGAATTTACTGGGTGGATTTTCCACGTGAGCTTAATCCAGTGTGCTCTGCACTACAGAGGAAGGCGAAGCACCAGAAGTCTCTGAGGAACTCACACAGAGACAGATTCCTTCCCAGCCTGGTTGTGATGGGGTTTAACCCAGAGTGCAAGGACAAGGTACAGTAACCAAGCTCATAAGAAATTTTAAGATGGTTAAGAGCACCAGCTCCTCCTGCTCAACATCCTGTCTCTAGCTGGGACCAAAATCCAGTGTCTCACAGCAAAGTGAACCTCATTTTCCTTATCTCCTGAAGAAGAAAAAAGTATTATTGATGGGAAAAGAGTTCCCACCAGAACTGCTAAACATGGCCTGAGAAGAAGGCTAAAGTCCCTTTTCAAGCTTTCTCAGGCATATATATCACAGAATCATAAAACCGTGTTGCACAAATGGGATCGCAAAGCAGAAACCCTTCCTTACTCCAGACTAGGACCCAATCCAGAATGGGCACTGCCTTGAGACACGATCTTTTCATCAGAAAGGCTGGCATTTGCCATAGCACTTGACTAACCACTCAGTTTGAGTCAACCTCCTCAACCAGCAACCTATGCAGTCTGTTGATGACTAATGGTAAATTATATAAACAGTCACAGCGCAGTCACGGGAAGAAACACCAAAAGCCATCTATATATAGTTAAGAATACTACCTGTGGTCACAAGCTTTATTGTTCAACCAAAACAGCCCTTATTTTATCAAGAAGAATGTTTAAAACCATAAAATATCTGTTGACTAATAAACTCAGTGATTTAGCACTGGGATCTGATTACCTGGAAGCAAGTAACTACCATCACATCTCAGATCTTCCTCCTGCCTCATTACCTTCAAAGACACCAGGGGATATGAAGATGTTTCTCCAGCTGCCTACAGAAAGGGGAGTCCTGCTCCACCCACATCCAAACTAAGGAACAGATTTAATTTCTTCTTCCAAGAAGTCTTAATTATTAGGATTCCTGCTCTCTCTCAACATCCCATGAATCCAGAAACAGTTATAGCTCCCAGAAGCCAAAGTGTCAGAAGTCAAGGATTCCGTGTTTGAAAAGTAGAAATGTGGTGGAACCTCTGCTTTGCCTGACAGCTGTGTCAGAAATACACCCCCAGGCTCAACCCACATGTTTGCAAACTCGGGATCTTCATCCCCTCTGTGATGACCTCAGGCAGCCATATGACTTCCATGAGTCTTGTGAAATGAGCTGCCACTACAAAGAGCAGAAGAGCCCAGCCACACGAACCGGGGCTGAGAAATGCACAGAGAAATGCCCGAGGAATGTATCAGAAACGCCTGTCACTTCCCGCATGTGACTGTGAGGCACCATCCTAGAAAAAGCTGGAAAGACCCTGCTTCCAGAAAAAGTGCTGATCCCCCTGGTGTAGGTGTATGGGAATGCTTTTATGGGAATGCCAACAAACAGAGTCAAGAACAGCCCCATCACACGGACGAGACCAGCTGTTGCCAGGACAAGCGAGACAGCCACGCCATTGATGTCCTTGGAAATGGATTCCTAACTTAGCACAGCCACAAAATTAATACTGCCCAAAAGCAAACAATCACAGCAGCAGCATGAATAAGCAGCTTGCAGCAGCTACTACTGACACTCGTGGCACTAAAGCAGAGGCCAAAAATAAGAGCACACTAGGCAGTGCAGTGCTGTCTTCCCCAGCTGCGTTTCTATACGAGGCAGAAGTCCTGGCCTTCCAAGCTGAATCTCTCCCCTGCTGACTACAATACACTTTCTTTTATACCTCTTATTAGGGTATGGAAGTGACATGTAAACATCACTCAGCTGACTGCAACCCTTCCATAATGGCTAGAACATTGTATAGCTTTGGAAAAAACACAATGAAACATAACAGTCTTATTGTTGCTGATGAATACCACTGCATTGTCCCTAACAAAAGCTAGGATAAAGACAGAGGACACAAGAAAGCAACAACTGGATATTGTTGTTGCAGTTTTAAATAGCTGGAGACGGACAGGCAAAAGTTTCCAATAGCGAATAATTATTCCAGTAGGAACATGTAGACACAAACAAATTACATTTTCTCAGTCCGTATTTCATTATACTTGTTGGTCTTTAAACTTGATTTAAATGCCTTAATACAATGGTTTATTCACTTGCCTTCTCAGAGCCTGCAAAAGGCTGGTTCCACATGAGGATGTGCCAGGAAGCAGTGGCTGAGAAAGGTACCTAAGGCTTATCATGGATACCTGCAGCAGCACCAGCTCTCCCTATTACACCACCAAAACTTATCTGTCCTGCTTTATATAACTCTGCACTCTTCTTAAGGAATTGGAATTATACTTATGACATTCTGGAGACTGAACTAGAGGGTCCGGTGATCTCTTCCAGTTCTCATTCTGTATCAAATTAATGAAGTGGAAATGCTCAGATTATCAGTGATTACACAGAAAAGGCAGCTACATCCAACCAGTATTTCTGTGATACAGTGGATGATGTGAGCATACTTCAGCATTAATCCAGGAAGAGGCATGAAAACTAGGCTTATTAAGTCTTCCTATTTGAATAACTTGCAGCAAAGTATAAAAGAGGAGCTGTTGGGGATCTCTGGTCTACTAATACAGGTGTTCAGAAAGTTTAGAAGAGACACAAAATCCCAGAGAACTGTGAGACATCTCACATGGAATGATACTTTTCCAAAAGTACCTGGGAGTACTTCTTACACTTTTTAATTATATTCAGCCCTCTGCTGTGAGTTTGATATCAGTTCTGGGAAAGGCAAAGGAATGGCTGATTTTGCATTCCATTAACACAAAATTAAAGGAAGCTACTATACACTGATGGCAGTTTTAATATTGGCGTAATGTAATAATTGCCTCAATACAGGTTTGCCAAAACAGACCTTCTGAAACTTCTGAAGATTATCTTCTGCTTTTGCTAATACTGAAAATATCATTCTGGTAAAGTTTGATAAACTGTGCAGTGTGACATAATCCTGTCAGGCAAAATTCTTGATTAAGTAAGCCCAGAAGGATAGTTATCAAATGGCTTAACAACTCAGTGACTGACAGAATTCTATGTGCAATTTAAAGCAAGGAATCAGAAACAAATGTATGGGCTTCTAATGGGCAAACTCATGAAGTATGTATTGTCTGCCTCATTTGGGGCTTTTCTTAATGAAATGAAATAATACAGAAAATAATTATTAATTGTGTTCGGAAAGGATATATAAAAAGAGAGGGGATGAGGTCAAGTCACCACTAACAATTTAGGCATCATTTATTAAACTGACTAGAAGCAAACAATATGAGTGTCATTATGTCCAAACCTCTGTATGTCTTAATGAAATACAGAACGCACTAAAAAGTTGAGGATTCTCTTCTAGGAAGTCATGACTTTGGGGAAGAAAAAAAGGCCTAGGAGAAAAATCAGTGCAATGACAACTCCCCAAATCCCACAGTTCTGCAAATGGTAAAAAGAGCTGTTATGTGGGATTTGTGAGACTCTCTCACTTATTCACATGCAGGGGCACGTTACTGTAGCAATACCACATCACAAGTTGGTGTCCACAGTTCAAGAAGAATGCTGACAAATTGGATCAGGTTTGGAGAAGCTCCATGAGAGTGATTAGAGAATCAAACAAACCTTTTCATCAGAAATTCAAGGCTTTCAGTCTACTGAGTTTATCAGTCTAAGCATGAACTCTGTTTCTTACTATCTACATAAGAAATCTGATATAATGGATGACTTCAGTCTAAAGATAAAAGGTGCAAGACATGCCGGTGCAAAGCTGAAAATGGAGAAATTCAGCTAGAAAAGAGGTAGAGGCAGCTGGGTTATTCAGTTTGTGGGTTATGAATTTCATTTTTATTTTATATAACAGTAGTGGCATTTAGCTATTGGAACAGCTTAAGAAGAGGTGTGATAGTCTGTACTGCTGGCAGTTACTAAACCACGACTAGGTGGCTTCTCAGACAGAAACTATTTGAAGATCTTGTGGTCTACATTAGGAGAACAAGCTGGGTAACAAAAATATGTCATCTGACATAATCTGTGAAGACATCATGCCACCTTTTCCTGTAGCAAATATAGATGAGGTTAGAAGTCTGGCTTTCTACAAAGGCTATTTAAAAGACATCTACTTCTATATGTTTCTTGTCATTATTGATAAATGAAATTTCTATTCTGCTTGGTCTGAGTGCCTGCTTCAGGATGATGGTTTTTTGTTGTTGTTTTTTGTTGTTGTTGTTGCTTTTCACCCATTTTGTTCCCTTATTTCTCTTGGAGACAAAACATGGCGGGAGAAGGAGTTTTGTGCAAGTGGCTTCTGTGAAGATACCATGCGTGGTTTTATAACCCTTCAAATTATGATTCAACCTGCTCTTGAAATGCAAGATGACAGAGAAATCTCCCCGTCTCCAAAAGGGATCAGCTGAGGCCACGGCTACCACACGCATGGTGTTGCACAAGCACGGGCTTGGAAGGGAGTCCCGGAGTCTTGACTTCTATTATGTCTACAAAGTGGAAAATTTCTGTTTTCACGATGCCAGCAACTTCCAGGGGGCTCACAATTTGGGGGAAGTTGTTTGTTTTGGGGAGTTGTTTGTTTGTTTTTACACAGAGTGAGCATTTTCTCGGTTTTGATCTTTTTGCAACAAGATGCTTTTAGAGCCAACTGATAGTTGAAAGTGATATATTTTCACCAATAAAATATGACACCCAACAGCAGAGTTATTTGCACACTGGGGCGTTTATTCACCCCAAGGAAAAAAAGCACTTTCAAATATGAAGTTGGGTCCAGCTGCTGTCCAGTTCTGCTTCCACTAAAATCAATGGGAGATGTGCCAGCAACTTAAGTAGGAGAAGGAGCAGACACGCACTTTGCCAGGCAAAAGCGTTTTATCCAAGTCTAAAAAGAAAAAAACCAACCCAAAATATGCACCAGACTTCATGACACAGTTCTCTTAGGAGAGCAGAGCTGGCCACCCACACCTCTCAGCTGTCTCTCATTAGGCAGAGACACCCCACATTTAAAATGTGCCATTGTTCAATCCTACACAAAACTGGGAGGAATCCCACTTGTCTCAATACAAATTGCCTACATCACAAATACTAACTGGTAAACTTGAGACTGTAACTAATGCAGAGATGCGTTAACAGGTTCAGATAATAAAAACCCAAGCATGACCTTCTTTAAAACCAAACTACAGCTGTTCTAAAAAGGAGTTCATTTTTTAAGCAGTCTTTTAATTCTTCTTTCCTTTGCAGTTCCAGGTTCCATAGAAAGCTGGAAGCTTAAGTGCCAAACTATTGCAAAACAACTGCTATTGCCAGTCCATTTTCAATATGGATACAGAAAAGCATACTGGATACGCTGCAAAAAAACCCACAGGTTTTGCCTGATAACTGTCCAATTTTGCACCCTGAAGAAACTCAAGAAAATGTCATATTAAAAGAAAGATTTTTTTGGCAGTACCTCTAAAAAGTGTCTCCACTAGGAATACAGCAAGAGAGAAAAATTGTTCGGGTTAGTGAAAATCTCAGCATTGAGGCATTTAGACTTAGACTGAGAAGAAAACACTTTGAAAAACACAGTCTGACTTTGTAATTGTATAATTTTTCTATTGGGCCATAAAGTATTAGTAGTTGCTGAATGTCTTTTTTTTTTTTATTCAAATATCAGATCTCTAGATATGTATATATGCATTTATATAGAGAGAGAACAAGTCTTTGCTGTGGGCAAATATTATTGTTTATATCTGCCACTTGTGCATATAAACTGTGCACTTACAAACCAGGTCATGTTTGCACCTCTGTAATTTTTCCTTTCAGACTTCCTCCAGTACAAGACAAAGCACTGAGACACACAATAACTCAAGTTCTCCACCACCGAAAGAAAACAATGCACGATTTGATCACGATTATTCAGAAGCATTTATGAGTGCACCATCAATAACAGACTGTAGGAAAAGACCAGATCTGAGAAGCACAATTTTCAAAGACTAAAATTATCTAACTCTTATGCTGCAGGGGGTAAACTTTCAAAGTGATGCACAGAGAGTTATGCACACAAATCCTATTATTTGTTAACAGGATTTCTGTGTGGAGCTCCTCATGCTCTGCAAGAAAAAAAATTACCCCTAAGTGCCCTAATGTGAATATTTACCCAAACAGACACTTAATTTCCAGATGCATACTTATGAGCACTACTGTGCTTTGACTTTTTATGAGCAATTTGAAATAGGTAGCAAGTGACAATAACAGAAGTGGCCAAACACCAATTTCATGACATTATTCTCTTTTGCCGCGTTGCTATTATGTTCAACTTCAAAGCCAGGAGCAGTACAGACACCTGATTTACTAGCTAAGGGATGCTCTGCAGATGCAGTGCCTGCCCCATTTTGGATCACATTCAGCAGAATCTTCACCTGTTGGCTTGGGGCTTTAAAATTGGCTCAGGAGGCACTTCTGTATTTCAGTCTTCTGTTCATTCTTACCTGCCACCAGTTACACTGATTTCTCAACTTCTTCCTTGCCTACTAGTCACGAGCACAAAATCATAGAATGATAACTGGTTTGGGTTGGAAGGGACTGTAAAGATCATCCAGTTCTACTCCCTGCCATGGGCAGGGACACCTTCCACTATCCCTGGTTGCTCAGAGCCCCATCCAACCTGGCCTTGGACACTTCCAGGGATGGGGCAGCCACAGCTTCTCTGGGCAGCCTGTGCCAGGGCCTCAGCACCCTCACAGGGAAGACTTCTTCCCTCATATCCAATCGAAACTTCCTCTCTGTCAGTGTGAAGCCATTCCCCCTTGTCCTGTCACTCCAGGCCCTTGTCAAGAGTCTCTCTCCATCTTTCCTGTGGGCTCCCTTCAGGCACTGGAAGGCCACAGTGAGGTCACCCTGAAGACTGACGATGACACTTCAGAAATTCAGAATCTGTACTTGTGTCACTGCTTTGAAGGAACCTATGCACTTCCTAAACCAAGTAATCAGAATTATTTTGCAATCCAGGTTACAGGCTTCTGGAAATTTTTCTTCAGATTTGACATGAGTTGTGGGTAGTACTAAGACAATACTAAATGAGTACTTCTCACTGGTTCTTAATGATTTCTAGTTTTACTGTGTACATGTCATTAAACTGTGTCCTGTGTCACTTTCTCCAACAAAAAGATATGTTCACAATTAATATGAATTATTCTGTTAGAAGTTCTCTATATGTCTAATTTTTTTTTAAGTGATATTAAAAGAAACTATTCTCAGGATTCTTGCAATATAATCAAGGGGCATATGAATTGTCTCAACACAATCCCAAAACCAAGTCAAACTGACAGTTTTTTCCTCCAGTGCCACTCACCTCTGCCTGAACGCCACTATATTCAACACACGGAACTGCCAGATTCTGCCTTTCCATGATTTAAAGATACACTTTGGACAATGATCAGCAACCCTGTATCCAGAGTGCCCTAAGAGCCCGCCTGACAAAATGATCAACACACCTGATGCTTCTGAGAAATGCCTCTTGCATTCTCAGATGGAAACAGATACCAAATTGTTGCTGATTTCTTGGATTGCGGGCATTAAGGAGAAAAAACCAGGTTCGTATATGTGTGTGTGTCAGTCTCCAAATACACTTGTGGCTACTGCGGAGGAAAGCAGCTGGCCAAAACATATTCCAGCAGCTTCTGTCCACGCAGCAGAACACGAATGGCAGAAGGGAACCAACTTTGCAGCAGTTCAGGGCAGCAAGTGTTATCAGTGCTGTGTGGGAACACTGTCTTAGTGCCCACCTTGCCGGAAAACCAGCACAAATCGGCTCCAAAAAATAATCTGGGTGGGGTCAGGATACAGCAGCAGATGTGCTAAGTGGTGACTGCAGTGATGGGCAGATTCTCGCTTTGCTCTGCGCTGCACAGCACGGCAGGGAAAACAAAGAATCCGCCTCCTTTTCTAAGCAGAGGAGAACAATTCCCACCCGGAACAAAGCCAGCTCCTGCACTGACTCCACTACATCTACGAAATTAGGTGGCATTTCAGATGAACGGAAAAGTAGAGCAAAGTTAGACACTACAAGTCTAGTGCTTTATTAGCTATCCATTTTGACAGGGATAATTTGAAAATATTTATAATTCATGTTCCTCAGTTAAAAAAAAAACAAAACCAAACAAACAAAAAAGAAGTACTAGTAGTAACAGCTTGAATAAATTTCCAGTAAACTTGATCGGGAATTTTCTATTCATGTCAAGTCTCCCAACCGTAAATCCTTTTCATGATAGCTGGCACCTGAAGTTCAACACCTAAAGTTTTGTGCTTGTATGAGAATTCCAGTTTACATTAAAAAAAAGTCCAGAACAAAAACAACCATCCCACCACCACGCTAATTTCTACTGCTCCTGGTCCTGGGAATAGTACTTGGAAATGCGAAATCTGTGTGGCCAGAGCCAGAGGGCCAGGAAAAAAAGAAAAGAAAAGAAAAAAACCCCTAAAAGATGTGGATGGGGTTTTGATTGTTAAGAAACCAAATCAAAGTAGTTTCATCACTTCTAGGAGCCTGACTCATGACTTTGATCGCCGGAGGTGGCAAATATCAAATAAATATTAAGCAACCTCCTCTGACAGATTTGTTGATTTTTGTCAGATCCTTGCTGCTGACTCTCAGCAAGGACATAGCTGCTGACACTTGGCTGTCACCACAAGGAGCCACATCTCCTCTTCCTCAAACAGCAAATCCACTCCCAAATAGCTAAGAATTAATGGCAATACAGGATTAGGAGGTAAGGCCACAACAAAAGGAAAGGACCCCTTGATCAAGCATGAGAAATGGATCATCTTGAGACTAAAACAACGTCATTCGAGATCTGAGCTCTTGTTCCTCCCCTAGCAAAGGCTGTGCTGCCACAGAGAAGAGCTGAGCTCTATGACATCTCCAGTGTTGAGTTCCTCAGGAGGCTGGAAAAAAGGCCTTTGGCAGGTTTATTCTCCAGGAATGAGGGATCATGTCCTGGCTCAGACCCTGGGCTAGGCCAAGCTACCTCATCTCCCATTAATGTCATTAATAAGTGACCTCTCCAGGCTCATTCAGGGATTATCCTGGATTTCACCCACTGGTTCACAAACATGTAGTGACTCAATGAGGGAGCTGGTCTTTCCTGGTATATCTGAACTTTTCATGACAGAGCTTCTCTTCAAATGACAAACAGACATTCTGATTTTTTAAGGCAACTTTCACTAGGAAAAACCTCTCTGTTTCCAAAGCAGTTCTCAATCCTCCCTTTTAAATTAGAGGTCAATATTAGCTTTTCACTCTTGGAGTCTAAAATTTCATCAGTTCAAACAAATAAACCAAATAACATCCTTTGAAGACTGCCATGGAAATAATTTTGACTTTGTGCAACACTGCAGCAGAAGGTTCATAAACTATTTCTATTAGCCAAAGTTGCTGCATGAAACTGAAACATTGTTAAGAGAATAACCTTTTGTATTTAATAACTTTCAGAGGTGTATTGGCTGTCACACCAGAGCTCAATAGCTTCTTGCTGTCATCTTATTTCAGGAGCAACAACAATTTCTAAATGCTAAATTTCCCAAGATCAGGGAAAAGTTATCTTCTATGTTGATAAATAGAAAAATAGTAACACTGAAGCCACTCCATAACTGATTGAAAAAATGACCAAAATTTGCTTGAAATTAAATCAGCAGTTCAAAGGTACAGACAAGGGGGAGATGAAGTCACATTTCCATGAGCTTGTCTCAGCTTTTCAAATTCCCACTACTAAAAGACAGATTCATGTTTATATAAAATTTAATATGCAAGCTGTTCACCCATAATATTAAATTGCCCCTTTATATTTAATATTTGCTAAAATTGCTGAGTTATTTATGTCCCAGATAAGACTGCAGCACATGTGCATTAGCTATTTCATCCTACCAGATTTTAGCATACATTTATTATGAAGCTGTTGCCATTATAATGCCTAAATGTCTATTGATTTCAAGGAGAAATATATTATCACTGGAATGTTCCTACATGCACAGCATGTAGCTATGGAAATACAATGTCATATACTTCTTTAGAGGTGTTAAGTACAGCACAGATTGACTGGGAGCCTGCAAGGAAACCTGCTCTGGAAGTCCTGTAACAGCAATTTTTTTCTCCTGTTTTTCAAGGGTACTGATATCCCCACTCCTGGCATCTCTCTGATAAGTGCCATGCAACATCCCAACATCAGCGTTCAACAGCATTATGAAAACCAAGAAGAATTTTACAGTTCCGGTGACTGGGTATTAAACTACACAGGCGTGGTACCAAGTAAGTGCTATTAATGAACACAAACCAAAACTCACCAACAGTTTTAGGGGCTACAAAACCAACTGCTCAGGCTATTCTGATTATTTGTAAAATCCTCTGTTCTGAATGAAGCAAAAAGCCTTGTGAAAACATGGAGTAGGGTGGGAAATTATATAGGCAAAATTAGTGCTTGAAGTTAGATCAGTGACACAGTTTCATCTAAGTCCTGTGTCTTCTACAGGTTGCCATTTCCTAGAAGGCTCGGAGAAGTGCTGGGAGCACACAAAGGTATGGAAAAACTCTGGTATTACAGACTGGGATTGCTCACCTCAGAAAAGAGACGGCAAAAGTACAGCAAAGCTTTAATGGGGTGGAGATGGGGAGGTTGGGAATTCCTGTTTCTTCTCTCACCCAAAAAGTGGCCCCCAACGGAATGTAAAGAGGGTCAATGAGAAAGTGATAAAGAAGCAACTGTTAGCCCACACATAATTAGATGGCCATGGGAAGTCACCAAGGCCAAGAATTCAGCAAGACTCAGAAGAGGATTTGGCCATTTCTATAGACAACAAGTAAAACCAGTTACAATAGCAAATGTTAAAAAAACAACTATGGGAAAGAAGACAAAATCTCTTGCTTTAGGGCCCACAGATTTATGATCTTACTGTTAAGGATTATCCCAAGACTTCAGGAAGAATAGAAAACTTGAAGTCTGCCTGCGGTGGGGGTTCTTAGACCTTCTGAAGCATCTGGTGATGGCCACACAGCAAGAAACACTCTTAATCCTCTGGTCTGACCCTCTTTAGCAATCCACATGTGTTTAAAAGAGAACATTAAGTGTACCAAGTCTATTTGTATTGGATCCAAAAAACAGTGCAACCCAATGTAGATTCAAGAGAAAAACAGTTTTTATGAAATCTCTGATGAGGAGACATGCAGAGCGCTACAGTGACCCAAAATATCAGCTGGAACCCTGACTCTAACAGGCTAAACACAGAACTGACACAGCAAGCAAACACATTATGAGAATCCTAACATGAAAAAGGACTGCATTTCATCTGTCTGATAAATATCCTTAGCAAAATACTACTGGTTTATATAAAAAACAATGGCAGGTAGAAACACTTCAGCTTTTGAACAAAAGGCAGCTTCTTAGAGAGAAGCTCCAGACTCCCTTCCCCAGTGAGACATTCTGCTGGTGTGGACCTGGGAACACACACTCACTTGCTCAGCCAGGTGACTCCAAATTGTCCTTCTCACTCCCACAGAAGACTCTTCTGTTTTGTACTAACAAAGTCCAAAGCAGCTCATCCTCTAAGACACTAAAGAATGCCTCTGCATGTCAGAGGCAGCCACAGCATCAGACTTCTCAGTTCTGATGACAGCCTATGAACACCAGATCCCTCATTTAGCCCTAAATAACATGGACCAGAATGTCACCATTATTTAGTTCCTTCAATTAATTACTACTTTGCAAAGGCTTTGTTACATAGATTGGTTTCCTATACATATTAGGGCCTTTCCATCTCCCTATGGGTCCGCTTGGTGATGAAATGGCTTTTTGACTGCAAAGGACTGAGTGTCACCCAGATGCCTCCACCTGCATACTTAATGTCCCTCTCTGGCCTAAAATTCCCTGTATGTAGAAGCAAGTATTAGTATTCTAACTGTGGCACCATGTGCTGCTGGCACCATGAGACTCAGCCAAAAGCCTGACAGATTTACATAGTGCAGAAGGGATGATGTGGGAGACCAGGAAAGGATCTGGATTTTGTCTCTCCTGCTTTGCTGTCCCCCATCTTTTTTTCTTCCTCCTTATTCCCTCTGAATTTGCCTTTTTCCTCCCTGTCCCCTGGCTGTACCAAGGACACATTATAATCCATGTGACAGTTGATTTGTAGCTTTTGCCCCTCAGTAACTCTAGTAATCATGCCTCTTGTTTAACAAAGCAGCTCTGGAGGAGACTGAGAAAGGGCAAGTGAGCATTTGGGAAGGAAGCATCTGGTAAAAACCTGAGCCTTAAAGCTGAGCCTTTTCCTTCTCCTCCACACTTGAGTCACTAAGCCAAATTCTCAGAAGAAACACACCTGATGATTCACTACAGCAAAAGCATTGGAACTGACAGAACAAACCAAGACTGAAGCAAAATGATGTCCAAAAAAATAGGACAGGAAAAGTTTAAGATGCAAGCAAGCTGGCAGATGAAAAAGTTCCAAGCATGGCATCTGGTTTTGCAGAGAATTTTCCTCAGGCTTTGGTATATGCAGATAAGTACCTCAGACAACTACAAAAAATCATTATAGATAAGAACAGAAACTCATCTTAATGAACATGTATTCTGCAAATGAACAAGGAGATGGGAAAGGAAGGACGATAAATTTTTGGAGTCTAATCTTGTACTCAACTACAAGAGAAGTCAAAGGCAACTGAGTATGCCAAGTACTGACAGAGGACCTAGACGAAAAAAATGCTATTGTAAACCTCACAGCAGGATGTTTCTGCAGTGTTAAGTAGGAACTTTAATTTGGAATTTTCATGCTGCAAAGCCCTTAACGTTTTTAGCACAAGACTTAGGTTTAATCTGAACAGGTCTGAGCAACAGACATATTTACAGTGGCAAAGGTGTTTTATTTTGTTTTCACCAGCAGAATGATCGAATGGCTAATTAAAATGAAATTCTATTACCAAAAAAAAAGTAAAAAAAATCAGAGCCAGTGTCTTTTTAAAACTACCTGATGTTTAAGGCAGACTAAATTGAGTCAGTTTCTGGGAATGTGCGTGCTCTGACCTGTGTGAAAAGGCTGCCGAGGGACTGTGTACAGGCAAGACAGTTACCATGGATACCTCACTGCTTTAGGTGTAGAAGCTTAACATTACAAACAACTTTGCAGCATTAGGCTACCGGCCTCATAAAAACACTGCAAAATAACAATGAGCTCTGAGACAACCATTATGATCTGCTTTGTGACATGCAAATATAAATCTTCTATCCTAAGGCAAAAGACAAAAGTCGGATTGAGGGGACGTGGCCAGATCCTGCAGGCCTTAATTTACAGCCTGCTTCTGAAAGATGCTACAGTCCTTGGCTTGCACTGATGATAATGGGACCCACAAGTAGGCAGCTTACCTCAGAATATTGTCCTCCTGCCTAAAGTTTTACCTAAATTAGGACTCCAGACTTGAGCCAACAGCACAGGCACAGGGAGATGCAGTCAGAGTCAAAAAACCACAACTATTTTACATTTTCCCTTTAACAGTGCAAGTTACTCTGTAAATACTACCACAGGATTTATGGTGTCACCCACACTGCACTGAAGGACAGATCTTTCACATGAGATAATACAATGTATTCCCACATCCTTCCAAGAGCACTGGGTCTTTGTGGGGAGATGCTGACTGCGCCTGCTGGGCAGTGAGCTGTGTGCCTACCGAATGCCCTCAGCCTCGAGAGAGGCCAGAGATTTTGTAGCTTTCCAACTGCAAGTCCATCTCTTGGCCTAACTACCACTGCACTTGTCAGACGGACAGTCTCCATGAGAAAAGGAAATCTGCTTCATACCATTCTAATAGTGGCAAAAGAGATTCACTCCCTCACAACAAACTATCTGATCTATTGATCCAACAGCCAACCATTTTTCAGGCAGTGAATGCGTCTGTCTCCTCCTTCACCTCGAGCAAAGGTTCACAGGAAATCACTTGAGATGCTTGCTCCTGCTTCTGGTATTAAATTACACACAAGAGAAGTTCAGGTGCAGGTGGGGCTGAGGTTACATTTCAGAGGATGAAAAATCCATCTCAAGGAGATTTATGATCATTTCAAGTATTCCACAGCCAGGAGCTCCCGTGGATCAAAAGCAGTGCTCATAGCTGGCTCTTACAACATTAATTAGGATGCTTCGGCAACAAGATTATAGATGTATTTATTGCAAAGCTGTGATGGCCAAACCCTTCCATGAGGCAGGACAGCAGAACATCGCGCTGGGAGAGCTGCAAGTTACAGGCTAAGGAGGAATCAAGAAGCTGGAGCTGATGTGGGATGCAGAGGGGGGCATTCAGCTCGTGAGACTCAGCTGAGTACAGATGCGCATACCTGCAATGTTTCATAAGCAAATAGCAAGTACCCCTCCAGCTTTTTGCAGACATACCTAACAGAGCAAAGTGGACTCCTTTCATGCTGTGTCAAGTATTTTTGGCAGTGGGTGCGTTCCCCTACACTGTAATGAATTTTGCACTGAAGGCACCCTGAGTTTTCGCCAACACAGAACCATCTTTCAGCCTTCGTGGCACAAATCAAAAGGGGCTCATCCAAATGACTGAAACCCTAGATCTGTGCCACAAGGGACTTTTTCAATATCAGCCTTTCTTTGTGCCCATAGTTACAAGTAGGAATAATACAGATCACATAAATGGCAAAGTAATTGATTCTATCTGCAAACCAAGTAGGCAGATTTTAAATAACACAGCGCCAAGGGCCCACTTGGCTCATTTGAGAGCACTGTGGGTGCTCAGATCCCCTTGCAGCTCTCCCCATCAGCATTTCTACTACAGCTACACGAGTTTCGTAATGGTCGGGAGCAGGTGCAATGACTGGGAAACCTTTAAACCAGTAAACACCAGTTTCCTGGTGGGTAAGGGTGGAAAACTTCCTGCTTGTTGTGACTGATCCCACTGGGAACACTGAGCAGGCAATGCTAGCAGCAAGGGAACAAGGAAAGTGTGGCTGGAGTGATCCCATCATGGCTCTAATAACATTAGAAATCTTTTTACTGGCTTTAATGGGATTTGGATCAGGTGCAAAGGAAGCCACCTTACATTCCCCTGATCTGTTACTCCTACCAGCACAGCAAAACAATCAAATCCCAAGCATCTGGTTTTGCATGTCTGCACTCCATGAAGGATACAATCCCCCCACATCCACACACAAATAACCTCTATACTTGTAAGACAACTTGTTTCTTAATCTGTTAATGAGAGGAATTAGTAAAGTAGGTAAGAAGAGGAAGTAAAGAATTAAATACAAATTTTTAACTTGGTGTTTTCCCTTCTAACAACACTGCTGCTTATTTTAAGCAACCAACCATCCAAAAGAGGCCTCTAAGTGGCTAGAGCTATACTTACAATATTATTAATTTTAGTATCCGCAGAGAGGGAAACGAAGCACTCAAAATGCACATTAAAGCCTCTCATGTAACAGAGCTATGCTGCATGTCCAAAACCACTGCTAATGCTGTATGAGCTGCAAGAAACGCCACCTGATTTTTCTGGATTCTGCCTGTGCTATAGTTTAACATCAAAGGGAGTATTTTAAAAATACTTCATTATGCACAGTGTTGGCTGAGGTTCGTCACTATTCCTTGCCCTTCTAATGAAGAGATTAAGTGGATTTACAGAAAGACATAAACTCTTTGGTGTTTTCCTAGATAAAGAATCCCACTCCTACTCATTTAAAAGCTGCTAGCCTTGCTGTAGGTGGTAATTATGTTGAGGGTGAATTGCTGTGGTTTCTGTCTGGCAACACCCAGCACTGGCACATGCAATCCCCACAGTGTCTGGAAACAGCATTACATCAAACCATCCAAGCTAGTGGCTTACACAACCAGCTACAGCCCTTTGAAATCTGCCAGCTCCAGTGACTTGCTGTGTGCACTTCTGCTTCTCAGACATCAGCTTCATCACTTTTATCACACAGGTATCAGCCTCCTTCAAAAATAAAATTTGGAAGCATTGACCTTTAGCCGAACTTAAAATCTTAGGATGAAAAAACAATCTACGTATCAAACAGCAAAGAACGGCTTGATTTTAACACCAAATCTGGCCTCAGTTCATAAGAGGCTGCGAGTGCATCCATGCATCACTATAGAGAGGAACCTCAGAAAACACAAAACAAGACAGCACCAGTAAGGGAAGCTGCAAAATTCTGCTTGTGAAACTAATTCGTGAAATGGGTTAATTTGGAGCTAGCCTAGAGATCCCTAAGGCAGGGCAGCACTGCACACTGTAAGCAGGCACATCCCATCATTAAATCTAAGAGCTATGGATCAGGTTCTTAATTAAAATCAGTTCTGCTGGGATCCCTGCACCAAAATTAAAAATCACTGAGAAATCTCAAATCAAACAAGGCATTCATGTCTCCAGCTCTCAGGCAGCCATGTCATAGTATGTGAAGACCTGTGAATAAGAATTGTCTCCTGAAATCAGTGGGACCAGACGTCAAGCAGGGACTGCTCAGCTCAGAACAGCTGTATCTGCAGCACAGTTGTGTGCCAAGTAGGCAACAGCCTAAGCCACAGAATCACTGCATTTTCTACACGATTTGAAAACAAACACATTGTACTTTAACAAGAAATACTGTAACTATGTCCTTGGAGGATTGCTGTTCTGTACCAAAGAATTATTTCCCTTCCCTCTCCTCTCCTCTCCTCCCCCACTTCCCTCCCCTATGAATTAGTAAATGAATTTCTGCCACAAACCCTCAAACCATATTCTTCCCAATCAAAGAGTCAAACGATACCCAAGAGAGCAAGGCAGCACAGAACCAGTGAGATCCTGCAGACAGCCAGACTGGGTGGAAAGCTCCTGTCACTGCCACACACAGATGGGCACACACAGAAAGCCTATGGGGGGAAAACAGGACAATACCAGAAAGAGGATTACATCCAAACTACGTTGCTGGAAAATGTTCTCCTGCAACTGGACAGCTGAATCATCTGTAACCAGACCAAAAAAAGATGATATGCAACAAAAGACAGTCCATGTAATTTAATAAGTAAGCAGAGTTTTGGTGTTTTGCGGGTTTTTTATTTTATTTTGATGCTACACCACAAGTTTGGAAACAATTCCTTAAGGGCAAGGTCCGTATTATGGGAGAATCCAGCATGGGCACTTATGGGCAAATATATTACAATCTGCATATATTTCCAGGGGAAATGAAGCCTGCAGTTTAGCTCAGGGTCTGCACTTCGGTGTTTTAGCAAATGGGGGACATAATGTGTGCCTGTGAACTCAGCCAGAATACAGATCCAAGAAGATGGGATTCTTATAATGTTTTTTTTGTAAGACGCAGTGCTACAGGGGCTAAATAAAAAGCTTTTGAAAAAGTCATTGCACATAGCATGAGAATAAAGTGCCAGTCCCAGCAGTGGCCGCACAGCCGGCATCCACATTGTACAACAATCGCACAGCTCAAATCGTGACTATGAAAGGACAGCCCAAGCAGCAGGTGGGATGGAAGGATGGCAGGGGGCCATACCCCAGCACCTCTCTCTCCAATCTCTCTGTTCATCAGTCATGTCACACGGGCTGTTCCCCTGCAAGGAACATCCAGAGGAACAGAGAAACTAGAAATGCGTGTCCCGGGCAGGGGAAGCAGCTGGCAGGCATCTGTAATTGAATTCCAGGAGGACTTGGGCTATTTTTAAAACTCTCTGTAGGTTGGCTTTAGTTTTTTTTTTTTTTTAAAACAGGTGAACATTTCCAAAACTCAATGCAGTTTTAAAGTTTCACTGCATACATCTCTGAGTTCCAGCACCGTGTAAAAATCAGGCGATAGCAGCAAAGCACAAGCAATCAGAACCAGATTCTAAAACTCTGCACCAAGCAGGGAAAAAAATAATCAGTTTTCTCTCTAACTGCATACTTTAAGGATAAAGGATTTTTGTCTTGAAGTGCAAACGCACAAACCCTCTTCTACTGTATTTCTACCCTACAGGGACACTGATTTTCTAACAACTCCAAAATAAAACAAATGTCATAATTTACGTGCTGTGCTTCTGCAGTATCTAGTAACCCACAGCTCTGAGGGCACACTAGTATTTAAGGAATGAAGCCCTATAAAATGTAGGCTACAGAATGGGAAGAGTTTTGCTGTTTTCTTCCCATAAGTGGTACCTGAATAAGGTGATTCCATTCGACCAGTCAAACACTTAGCACTGGCAGAGTCAAGCAGGACTCCTGGCATGCTTTTGTTGATAAGCAACCTGACCTGCACAAGCTGTAGTCAGAGCTTTCCACACCTCTGGAGCTCCTTTATCCCTTGTAATGCCTGTTAGATGATAACCAGAGTCTTAATATTCCCTCTCCACACCTTGGGAGAAGAATGGCCCTTTATTCTGAGAGGAGGCCTGCTGTTAATCTCCAGCTGTCAAGACCTCTGAATCTGTTTACCTGTCTGGGCACTCCCTCTGCTCAGGAGAGGCAGGGTCTGGCACCACTTGCATACCCATCCTTGGAAGGATCAGCAATGGATGGTTAAATGACCTGAAACACAGCTCAGCATGGCTGTTATGAAGCAGGAAAAACCAAAGACTGCTAAAGCTGCCGAGAGGAAAAGTTCTCATTTCACTCACAGCACAGTCCAGTCTGAGCTGTACTCATTTATTTTCTGAGTTGCTGCAGCAAGTTAAATTCTCTGATGATAATGAGCAGTCACCAACTGCATCACCAACTCATTAAATCAACTCAGTATCCACTCATTAGCAAACACATTTATACTCTCTGGTTTTAAGACTCACTGGCTAGCAAAAGCACAGCATATGATATTTGTTGGGATATAATTTCTATTATTTTTGTTCTGATTTGTGGAAAACGATCCTTATGCAGCAGCAGCATGCCTCCCTCTGTCTTTTGACTGTGCTAGATTATACACAAAACCTGTTACTTTAAAAAAAAAATTCAGAAGATAAAGCCAGGGATCGTTTTTCAGCACTTTGCAAGACGGGGTTATGTAACTATACATAACAATGTATATTTAAACATGGGTCTGCTGCATACAGAGAGGTGAAGTGAAAGAATAAAGGAAGAGCAACAGAAGTGAAGACCTCTTAACCACAAAAAAACCCCAAAAACACTTAGTGATGCTTATTAATACAAAAACAACTTCAACAATAACTTCCTCTTGGAAATACAATAAATACAAGATAACAGAATGTGCATCATATAAAGTGATATTATTTATTGAATATTCCCCAGATGCACAACCAGTACACCTGATCCTATCAAACAGCACTGGAGTTTGTTGCAAGCACAGCTTTATAAACGGCTGTTTTCTTACTGTAGTGGTGGCAAGGGAAATGTTTAAGAGGAAAATGCTTTGACTGCCATGCAATCAGACTGCCTGTAAGTAGTATATTCTGGCCCTTAGAAAGTAGAGGAGATTTAATGCAGCTCAAAATTTTGGAGGGTTTGGTTTCTTCACAGCTCCTGGGCAGCACTATCATTCTTTTCAAGGGCAAGACAATGAACATTAGCTTCCATCAGAGGAGGAAGGATGGGATTTCAAATGGTACTTTGGAGAAATGGTCAGTGCTGCAGGGTGGGGATGGGGGAAGCACTTCTCTGTCTTTCAGCTCTGTTATGTCAATTTGCTCCTCAGCTGGTTATCAATAAAAATTGTTACTTAAATTTAAAGCTGCCCCAGATGCTCCACATTTGGTGGGTTTTTTCCTCCCCACAGTCACAGGACCTTTTTTTTTTGCAGAGAACTGGATAAAAGGTGAGAGGTTGATGGCAAGAACATCATCGGCTTCACACAGTCACCCCTGTGCAATGCCACCGGGGAGTCACACACAAAATAATTTATGGAAACTCCTCGCAGGCGACTTGCACGCCCAAACCTCAGTGCCTGCACTCCAGCATCCTCTGCCAAATCCCGCATCCCCAAACGCGGGGAGGCACCTCTGCTGCCTGCGGAACCCCTTCTCGAGGCGGCGGCAAAGCGGGAGCGGGCCAGGTTAATAAATAAAACGCTGTTCCACGCTCTCGCGGCGAGGCGGGGGCAGAGGGGAAGGAGCGGGGGCTCTGTCCCCCGGTGCCGCTGCCGCTCCCGCCGCGTTACATAAGGAGCAATTCCCGGCTCCCTCGGGCGGCGCAGGGGATGCGTGCTCCATGCAAATCCAGCCCCGCAGGAAGCTCGGGAGCCATTTCTCAGCTCCTCACGGCGGGGCCGCGCTCCCCGCGGGCTCGGGGCCGCCGCACGAAGCCAGACACTGCGCCCATTACATAACAGCGCCCGCGCCTCCCCCGGCGGCCCCGGCAGCGCCGCTCACATGCGCCGCGGTCACATGCCCAAACAGCTCATTAAATCGCTGCCCGGGCAAAGGCGATTACAGCACGGGGACCAGTTTTAAAGGTGGAAGCCGGCGCCTTGCACTCGCCCGCACCCCCCGGCACAGCGCGCTGGCCCGCGGGAGCGGCCCCTGGGGCACCGCACCTGCGCGGGGCCGGGCACCGCCGGGGCACCGCCGGGGCACCGCTCTGCCCCGTCCTGCGGGCCGGGCTCTCGCCCCAATCAGCCTCCTGGCGCGTGTGGGGACGGCTGGCGACCAGCCTCTCCTGTCCGATGCCTGCTCACCACACTTAGCACTCACACAATCCCAGGGTTGTTAGGGCTGGAAGGGACCTCTGGAGCTCGTCCAGTCCAACCCTCCTGCCTTGGTGGCAAAGGAACAGGTGGGTTTTGAAATGCCTCCAGTGTCATCTGGAAGGATTTTCTGCAAACGAGGCAGGTGGTATTTGATAATGGATCTATATTGGCTGTTGGGGATAAAACATGCCCCTCCCCGTGTCAAAGACGAGGGCCAGATGCCCTCCAGGCAAGGGGATCCCTCCCAGGGTCACCATCTGCAGGGCTGCATCCCCACAGGTATGACAGATAGAAACATTTCCACAGGTATGACAGCCACGGATCACAGCCAGGTGCTGGGAGGAGTGTGGGGTTAACACATGCCCCAGGTCTCCCACCAACATCCATCCCGCTGCCTTGGAAGCTGGTAGCCACCTCACCCACCTTGGGCAGCAGTGCCTGTGTGCCACAGGCATGTTTGTAGGGCAGCGTGCTCCATACAAGCCCCCCTGCTTTGTCTTTTCTTGGATCACCCCCTTGGGTTGCAGATTTTTGGAGCCACCTTGACCCAGAAATCATCCTTCAAGAGAACAGGCATTGCAAATCAAGCTGGCCAACGCAGCCAGAAGAGTCTCTGGAGTCCTTACAACTCAATAAGTGACTCCTTTCGTGTATGCCAACATTTCAGCAAATTTCTAAAAGCATGGTTTTTTCCAATAGAAGCCAACTTCAGAACAAAAATTTATACAGTAAGCCAAGCTTAATAAATTAATTTTTTTTTAAAGACCTCGTGTCATTTTTTTTCCCCAACAAATCTTTCATTCTCAAAGCCCAGGAGCATACTCCTTGATTTAGGGAGGAGAAAACTGGCACCCTGCCAACCTGTGAGGTTCTGCACTGTCATGTGCAAAGTCCTGCTTCCACTTTCAGAGAGACCTTCTCTCAAGGTGACTCCCTCAGTCCTCTGGAGAGGAGCCCAAAACGGGAGTGAGCTTGTGCTACTTAAAAGTACCCTGTGCTGCACTGACACGTGCCCACGGTGGTGGTACCTCGCTGTGCAGCAAGCTCAGGGCAAGAGGCAACGCTGTGCTCCAGTAGCCTGTCAGGGGGGACATCAGTTCCCTTCCCTTCAGCAACTCTCCTCACCACAAAAAAATCTAGAGTTACCAAAGTTCTGGGCCTAAACACAGCGCTCACCGAGTCAGAAACAAGCATTAGGGCAATATATCTGTTGACCAATCTCAGGAAAAGAAAAATAAGATAGCTTCCCCAGGGTGGCTGTTGCTCAAGTCAGATGGGCAATGGAACTTGTTTTAGCTGCACATGTGCGTTCCTAGCAGGAACGTGTGTGAAAGAGCCCCTTTGTGCAGGGCTGCAGCTGCCGGGTGCTGCTTTGCCACCTCCTGTGGCTCTGGAGGCCCCTGCTGGAAGATGGAGCTGGACGGGCATGGCATCGGCAGGGGCAAGAAAGCAGCCACTTTTCAGCTGCGAAATTAAGAGTTGAGAATCATGCAGAAGAGGCTTGAGAAGACTCTTTTAATTTACTCTAATTTTACTGCCTCACAGTTCTTGCAGGGGGCAGAGCCCCAGCTGGCTCAATAGTAAAATCACACTGCATAGGGCTTAGCAGCAAAACAGACAGATAGTGATCAAAGTACTGAACTTAAGACACAGAAGCCATAAACTGTGGGGTAGATCAAAAGAAAACATGATTCCAGCAACATTTCCTTTCCTGCTCCCAAATAAAGTCTTTCTTCAGCTAAAAAACAGGAAAAAAACATAGAGAAAAAGGAAAAAGGATGTGCAAAAATAGGAAAGAGAGAGATAATTTAAAGAGACAAAGGAATTGTTTCTTTAGTTTCAAATTGTTTATAGTTTAAAAATTAGGTTAAATACATGATGAGTTAAAATATATATGAAATAGTTGACTTCCTGGGGATTTTCTGCTTCTATTTTTTTTTTTTTTTAAAGGAAGTAAAAGACCTGCATTTAGAGTACCCAGTGTGCTAGAATTTGCTACTGAGTTAAAACAAGATCTTTCAATATCACAGGTATGGAAATAATCTCTTTATATAAACAGCTTCATCTAAGTCAAGTGGCTCCCTGCAGACCACACTGGGGACAGCAAACCCTTCTCAGCAGCCTCGCTGAGCGTCAGGTGGGACTCCAGGAGGAGCCGGTTCAGCTGCCAGCTCCCAGCCCTGTGCCCACACAGCCAGCACTGCTCTCACCTGATGCCCTACACAGGCACAAGGAGGAACCACTTTGCCCAGATCTCCGCAATACAAATGACTCATTTCTATCTAAGCACACCCCAGTCATCTCCTAAACTTGCTGCTCTGACTGACGTTTTGGGTTGTTTGGGGTTTTTTCTTCATGAAAACATTTCCCCACACAGAACAAAAGTCCAAACTCAAACAATAAAATCTGAGGTTTTCCCAGGCATGATGTTTGCTGTAAGAATACTTAAATATGAAGGAAAAGAAGAGATGGTTCAACTTTCATTTTTCAAACGGCCCCTTCTAAGTCCTTATGGTTGGTTTTATTGTGAGAATTATCATGACTACACAAAGTGCCAGCAACAACCAGGACAAATTTAATAAAGACTGTGACATATAACCAGAACAATCCTCTGTGCCATCCAGGGTGAATTTACTGACCAGCACACACTTTATTGCTAGCAGTGAATTACCACTATTACATCCTCTGCCTCACAAAAGCAACCTAGTTAATGTGGGTCTCCTCGTGAAATTAAGAATACTCAGACTGCACAGTCTATTCTCCAGGAACATTTTTAGCCCCTTTGAAAAAAACTGTGAAAGAAGAACTTCCCATCGATGTGCAGGGCTTCCAGCATTTGTTTAAATGCAAAGATTTTGATTTTTAGAGAGCCACAGTCAAATATTTATATATTTAGAAGAGTTTGGTTTCTTAAAATGCTGAACTGCACCCAGTAGAGCGGCCTGGGAGGAACCTTAGAGCTGGGAACCTCTAACTGGTCACAGCTGAGAAAACACCTGGTTCAAGGGAAGCTTGTTGTTCCCCTGGAAGCAGTAAGGAGTCTTAAAACTGAAAGACCTGAGAGTCAAGGTTATCTAAATTTCTTTTGCAGCAGAGACAGGCAGACTGGCATCCAGCCCTAATGGATGGAGGGCTAATGGGACACAAATACTACTGCAGACAGCTAAGGAGTCAAAAAATCAAGTTTTTTGCAAGGAAGATGAAAAAAGTAGTTTAAAAAAAAAAGGAGGGGGGTGGAAGGGTAAAAAACTTGCAGGAAAAAGGAATATAAGGAGACTTTGCTGTAGTGTAACTGCTCAGTAATTGGGGAGAAAATGTTTTGGACAAGTCTGCCAAAAGGAATGACAAGGCCCTGTCCCCAGCCCCCAGTGACAGCTCTGTACCTGGAGTTACCGGCACTGGTCCTGCCCTGCTGAGCACGTTTCCCTGTGCCCCAGCTGAGCGCCAGCCCTGCCTCTCGCTGGCACCCCTGGCAGCCGAAGGGATCCCCACGTGTGAGCTCCGAGCGGGGAGCAGAGGGATTAATGGGGCCCCACGTGCTGCCCAGGAACAGCTGCTGCAAGGCAAACAGGGCACAACCTGCACAAAGTGTTCATTGCAAGGAACACTTCCAGGATCTCCGCAAAAAGCCTACGGGTCAAAGCGACACTGAGAAAATGCAGCTCATAATGCTCAGGGCAATCACCAGCTCCAGAGCAGGCCCCTCATTGAGCAGCCTGGTCGTCACACATCATTTAGGTATTCTGGTCTTTTCCCCACGAACTCCAGAGGTCAGGTAACCATAAATGAACCTGGCTTTATTTCAGTGAATAAACACATGCATAATTGAACAAAGCATACTTCAAACTCTGGGATTTGTACAATAAAATTGGAAGAACAGACACTGTAAATACTCAGAGAAATCCCAAATAAACTATTTGTAATTTTAAAATCTCATGATTTTCAAGCCAAATCTCGTGATTTGTTTGTGGCCTGACTCAGGGTTTTCAGTGCTTGGGGCTGGCAACTCTGACTAAGCAGGGATATGAAATAAGAGCGAGAGTGACTGCCTGCCAGGCTTCTGTTTTCCTGGGACAGAAGACAAAGCAGCTCTGACAATTCCAGCTGGCAATACCATCCAGGCACTCCTCCAAGGCCAAACATACTGGGTAAAATCCTCATCAGACCAAAAAAAAAAAAAAAAAATCCTATCAGAAACAGTTACTGTGGTTGCTTAATAGCTGTTTTCCAAGGTTCAGTATAGCATATATTTTCTTTTTCTTGAAAAGGGGGAGAAGGGGGAGATGGGCCACATTACAGACTAATCTCTTGCCAGATGTCATTAGTGATGAAGTCCCTTAGAAATTACATCAGTTTGAAACGAATCAGAAAAAACAGTGAGTTTCCATTTCCTCCTCCTGCCTGGCTAGACAGAGACCTCAGGATCAGCTTTCATCTACGGCCTGGAATCAACCCTCCTCTGTGTCTTGCTTAGTGTGGCAGGGGTGTTAAGCAAGTAATTGCGACCATTAAAAAGAAAAATAGCTCGCTTGCTCCTGCTCCCCATTCCTGTCAAATACCAGCTCCTTCATTAGGCTTCCCGGGAGCTGTCTCAGCACGCTGCAGGAGATTCTCCCTGCTCCTGGCGGAGGTGGGTGCATCCAGCTGTGGCACACATCTCCAGCCACCACCCTGGCGTGCTCCTGGTGATGCCAAACCGGCAGCTGTCCCCTCTCTCCTGATGACCCCAAGTGTCCCCTCACACCTGGTATCTGGCAAGACAGCCTGGACAGGGAGTGGAATCTAATTTCCACTCCTCTGCAATGCCCAGCCCTCCCTCTACCTGCTCACAGGGTGATGGATGAGGAGCAGAAGCACAGAAAGAGGTCGAGTAGAAGGGCCTTGCTGGTTCTTAGTGCTTTTGCTTTCCGTAGTAGGGCAAGAGCATGCCCCATCCTGGTATCTGAAAGGGATGTATCTTTCATTCTTTGTGTTTGCACCGACTAAACCAAAACAATATCATAAACTGATGTTTTCTGTAGAAACTCAGTGCCCGAAAAACATTTCTGGATCGTAAATCTCAGACTAGAACAGTTTATGTAATGCCACCTATTCATGCTGCCCTAAGTAACCATAACTAACCATTCCATTATAATGAGTCCATTATCCCCTGCTTTATTGTATTTTCTCTTAAAACAGAGATCAAAGATTTGGATCTAGTGGCATCATGCCGATTTCATTTTTATTACTGGCTCCCTAGGTCTATCATAAATATTCATTGGCCATCCTTAATACAAGGCATTGAATTCTGCTCACTGCTATCTCTGGTGCGACTGCAAAGTACAAACAGGGTTGTTGCTCAAACATATTAAATAAAGCAGCAGCAAATTTGTGACAGTCAACAACAGCAACAACAACAACAAAAAACAACAAAAAATAACCCACCCAGAAAACAACCCTTTTCCCCTTCCAAGGAAATTCAAAACCAAAGGAGACATTTTCTCTCGCCCCCTCCACAACTACTGCAGACATTTGACTGCTGTGGGAATTGAGCTGTGCAGCAGCAGCAGCAGCTGACCTGCTCTCACAGACAGGAGACGTTTCTGAAAAGTCCACAGTTGCCACACTGTGGTCTCCGTGATACTGCAGCACTCTCCGTGCTCCCCAGTAAGAATTATAACCATTACCTGGCAGTGGTACTGAAACTGCTCATTAATGTGGCCTTTTCATATAGGAATTAATTCTGAAAAGGGAGTGGGAAGTGTGTGGGGAGAAACAACCTCCAGAATCATAGTCAGGAAAAAGGTTTATGCAGTTTTATTCTCCTAACTCCCAAAAAACCTTGCAACCATCCCAAACTTCAGGGTGCCTGCAATTTGTTTCTCTCACGTGTTCCTCTGAACTCCCTTCCCTCCTCAGTGTAGCTGCTCCCAGGGTATGGAAACCCCTGTTGCACGCATGTGAATTGCTCCTGCTCTGCAAATAAGCACAGACAAAGGCCCCTTGGAATGTCAGCTGGGCACTTTGAACAACCACCTATCACTAAAATTGGAGTGACTATGGGAATTATGTTTAAGTAACTCTGAAAGCATTAACACATATCAGTTGCTTTATATTCTAAGCAAGAATATCTCCTCCATTAAAAACAAAGCAATATGCTAAGACATCAAACGAACATTCTAATATTTATCTTCTAATATAACTCCACCATGGAAGTAAAAGAAAAAGAGATGGAATAGGAATAAATAACCTAAAATAAATATTTATATTTATGCATATGAATCTGTCCTCACACAAAACTCCACACACCTGGAGACATGAACCATATGATAAAACAGTTGACTCATTTTACATATTAACTTACAACATATCTTTGGTCATTTACCTAGACCCTTGCCATTCTAGGATCTACTAGAACTTTCCACTAAATTCCTAAAGATCTGCTTTATTCATAATTTTAAATATAGAAATAAAAACAGTCAGGGAGAAAACCTTGATCCTGATGTCTTCATGATGTAGAATTCGATTCAAAGAGCTATAGTGAGCATGGAAGTTAACTTCTAGATGTACTGAAGTCTTTAGTGAAATTCATCTCACCTGTATTCGAAACAGCAACAAAAATAAAATCCAGTTGCTGTTATTCACAAAAAGGATCCATGAATATTGTACCTGAGTAAGGTGAGATGAATCATCTTCACAGCTCTAAAAGTTTTATTTATTAAACTGTTCTTTTCTCTTGCACTCTTTTTTATTTGTTTTTAACAAATAGCAGTATCAATAGAGAAAGATGTCAAACAGTTTGCAGGCAGTTAAGATTTTCTTGCTGGTTTGCTCTTCTTGACATCACATCCATAGAAAGGAATTAATGTAAAATAGGAAGTGCAAACATCCTGTGTCCCATACACTTTGTAAAGGGGGAATTCCAAAGCAGAAATCAGTTATTTGAAGTTCAGAGCAAGGAATAAGCTACTCCAATTTTATTGGTTTGGTTGATGCTGTCTAAATCAGTAGCTACAAAAAATATTTTACAGCATTAGATGCTCCTTTAGAGGAGAGATGATGTATGTGAGAAGGGCAGATGATACAAGTTCCAAAATAATTTATCAATCAGGATTTAAGGCTTAATATTTCTGAAAGAAAACTGGATAACAACATCCCATATTCTTAAAATTTGATAACTATGAGCTGCTGAGAGACTACAATCTTGTAGGATGAAATGTGTTTATGACCATGTGTTTTTACAGCCTGGGCATCTTGCCATTAGATTCGTTTGTGACTTGAAGAACAAACAAACAAACAAAGGAAAAATAACCAAGGTTTTGAAACAAAAAAGAATAAGTACCAGTGAGCAGTGAACACCATTGCTCACTGAACTATCACCTGAGACAGAAGCACCTTTAGATCTCTGGAGATACTCTATTTGCATCATGGTGAGTTAACAATTATACATATTAAAGAGAGGGCAAAATCATGACTGCAAAGTAGTTAGGCCTGTGTTCACTGTCCCTGCGGCAGATTAAACTGCTCCTGCCTTTCACTAGATCAGGACCTGCACTTTGTAGGGGGTCAGGACGGCTGTCTCCTGAATTACCTGTCCTTAATACACGACTTTGAGTTTAAAGTTCTTGTCCAGCTCAACGAGAGCAATGCACTCTGCCTGAAACTACCCATGGCACAGACCACTGGAAGTGCCTCACAACTGGCCCAAGCACAGTGGCTCTGAACCAGCTTCTGAAGGTGACACAAGCAGGTGACAGTCCAAAGCTGGAACAAGTCTCTAGGGCCTGTTACTTACAGAGAAAAAAACCCTCCGCTTAAAAATAAGTCACACATTTAATATACCAAGTTCTCACAGGTTTTTGCACCAGCAACAAATGTGTGTGTTTGAAAATCCAGCAGAATATCTGGGGGCTGTCCAGCAGCGTTGTCCTTCAGTCCAGAACAATGCACATCACAGGAGGAATAAGGGCTACCCAAAGACGAGAGATGCTAATTCGGAATATTCTAGTTGATGCTGCCTGTCACAGCCCCAGAAATGTGCAGCAATAACAACACAACAGTGGCTGATGGCCCGAGGCTCTGAGCACTGTGGCTGACAACACCTGGCTAGAACAAACAGCACCACCACATGCCTCCTGGTATCCCCTTTGCTTAATTATCCCAGCTTGAAGCCTAAAGGGGGGAAAGTGAAACTCTGCTCCTTTGTTTTTCTGTAGGTTTTCTCTCTTTGTAAAATGTCAGTGCGTGGGTCTAATGAGAAATTACCGCACTTTAAGGTTCTGACCACATCCAGTGTTTAGTCTCGCATATCAAAGCTCTGGTGCTCCTGCCACTGCAATTACTGGCTCAGAGGATTCAGGGCAACAGCAAAGTTTGAATCCTCTGCTGCAATGAATTGGCGAAGGCTTCGGTTCTGCAGCTGATCACCACCTTCACGCAAAGCGTCTCCAAGACCGAGGGGTTTGTCCCACTGGTGTTTGAGCTCTCACTCATCATTTAACTCCTATGACAAAGCCACAGCAGCAGTTTTTTGACCATACCAGAAGTGCTGGTCACAACCAGGCTGGCACTACTGGAGGTAACGAAACATTCTTCCTCCCTGCACATCCAGTCCCTCCCTGTGAACTGGTTTCCTAAGGAGACAGTTTTTATTGCAGGATTCAGCAAAAGCGTCCCTTACCAGCTAAAATATGTACGTGATTTTTTAAAAAATTTGGTATAAACAGCACTGAGCGTACACGTTCTCCCATGGTGTTTCTGACCCCCTATCGCCTCACAGCCACACTGAGCTTAGTGAGGAGAATGGCCTGTTGACAACAGGGAAAACCAGGCCAGTGCACAGGTATTTTTTATTCAGCACAAATAAAACTGACAGCAGAAACAGGGAAAAATTAAATGTAATTCTTCAAAATGCCTGCAGTGCCACGAACCCAAAATGTGAGTAGTAACACAAATAAAGGAATTTGGATCTCGCTCTCCTATTTAAAATAAGCATTCTTTTGAGGTATGATACATTCAGCAAGCAACACATTTTCAAAATTATTCTCTTTTTCCTCCTCTTTTTCTTTTTTTACCTACAAATGCTATTTATCTGAATGCTGCCTAATTTGCACATGCAAATAAGTCAAATCATCTTGAAAAGATGAGGCTATAGAATAGAACGAAGTTTCAGTTAAGAATGTCTGTGATTCAACGAGCTGCAATGCTGGGACACTGTAGTGGCTCCCAACAAAATCTCCTGGCTTCTAAAACCCATCGAGGCCATTCACCTCACCAGAAAAAGACCTGCAGCTCCCACTGGCTTCAGCTTGACTGGTAGATCAGTACAATAATAAACTGGCACTCTTGCTTTTGACAAACTCACTGGAGTTTTGTCAACAGCTCCACAGGAGAAGATTCAGTTCTTCTGGCACAAAATGACCAAGAACCAGCAGTGGCCATATCTGAGACCACATCTTACAGGAATAAAATACATTTGTATTTCCACCAAAGCTGTACTGTTTTTTTTCACATGTATATTTGGTGGTGTTGCTGCAAACAAAGGGGAGACGACAGCTTACATTTCATATCTAAAAGTGGAATGCAGAAACATTAACCCTGCAAAACAAAAGGCCACAAAGCTACCTCTATGATTTTAAATCATTAACTAGTGCAAACGTCTAAAAGAAAACCAATATTTTTCATGAGTTCTTCCAAAAAAGGTAAAAAGCGCAACTACTTATTTCTGACAATTAAGCAGCTTACAGAGTCTTTGTTCTACTGACACTTAAAAATGCAGTTTTCAATTATTTATACTGTAGTTCAACACCTAAAACAGGAAGAAAAAGTATAAAGTGTGTGCTCTGCAGCATAGGCACCCCTTCCTGAAGGGTTCCATTCATTTACAGTAGTGTTTCCCAGAGGAGCTGCCATAGGGAGGGGCACACAGGCCTGAATCCTGCCATATTCTGTAATGCTCTATCATCCATTAGCATCCATTAGATCAGATGTAATATATACATGGTATCAGAGAGGATATTTTTCCCCCAGAGGTGCTGACCTGATTTATGAACAGCTGGGAAATCAGAAGGTTGTCCATACCTAAGGCATTGCCATGCCAGCAGCTGCAGCGAGGCAAGAAGTCATTGTATGAGCACCATTAGGTCAAGAGTTCAGTAACTTCATCCAATTCACTGAGGAGAGTTTAATTTAAGCTTCTGAACCCTCTTTGAAGCTGCTGGACCATGCTTCCTGGCCCACCAGCTCTGTTGTGTGGACAGACACTTTAAGCAGGGCAGCAAGGTAAGGCTAAGATTTTAAACTCGATCATTTGGAAAGTGTGCACTCATCAGTCTACATGTCTCAGGTGCTTTTGGAAACGTTACTCAGATTCAAACTGAGGTGTATAAATAGGTCTAGAGGCAACATTAACACAGAAATTAAACTGATATCAAGCACTATGGTGAAACACAAAAAGATACGGCTAAAATAATTCAAAAATTCCAGTCCAGATCCTTCTGAGTTTGTAAAGTGGGTATAAAAATGGCGAGCGATTATAAACCCAAATATAAATGGGGCAGATCTAGTCCAAGCACAGTCCTTTCTGTCCCTCCTGCTTTTCTTCTCAAGTAGTCAGTCCGAAGCAGGCTTTTAGATAAATACATTTAGATACTACAGTAGTTATCTGAACAGAGGCAATGTGAGCTCCCTCCACATACAGCTTCCCTCAAGTGTTTTAATGCTGTTCTGGAAGAGAGGGGCTGTAGATCAGGTTTCACTCGAGTTAGTGACCTAATCAATACAAACAGGGATAGGACTTAATGCAGAACTCCCAGGAGAGTGCAATAATCACCCACAATTACTTATGAAAGCCAATCAATGGCCAGGAGGTTTTATATGTCATTTATATACCTTAAATCAAACTTCTGAAATTAAACTTTGATTCCCAGCATGATTAAATGCTGTGGTACTAAGCAAGACAAGGCACAAGCAAGTGCTCCTCCGAGGCTGACTGCAAGGGAATCTAAGGATGGGGCCAGGAGAGCACCAGAGACCTGAAACTCACCACCAAGGGGAGGTGCAACAATAGAGTTCACATAGTGGATGCAGGAATAGGTATAAAATCAGTGAAATAAGCCCCTACACCTGTTTTGCCTCCTATTCCTTCAGCAAACAACACAGGCCACCTTCCAGTGGTCAAATGAAAGACAAAGGCAGTAGCAGGTGCTCAGTGGTGGGAATTAAAACAAAGAGAGAGGAGGAAATTTTATTTCATTATTTTATCCTTCTTTCTCACTGTGGCAAAGTCTGCAGAAACAGGAGGTTTACCATTTCTGTCAGGTTTATCACAGAAAATACATTGTGATGGGTGATTAGCAAACTCAAGCTTCCTGTCAAAACTTCCCACATCCCTCTGTAGCTTTGTTCTGATTATGACCGTCATGTATTTACTACTTTTTTTTTTAATATCTGCATACCATAGTTGAATAACTTTGCAGGCAGTGAGATCACAGCTCAAAAAAAGATGGGAAACATGCACATGAGGCTACTCATTGTGCTATTTTTACTATTCTGAAGTCCATGGCATTGAACAATGACTCATAAGAGTAGCAAGCCAGAGAAGCACTTGCAAAGCATATCCAAGCTTGTTTGTTCACGTATTTCTTTGCACTGATTCATCACGTTCCTCAGTGTAAAACCAGCGGGACTCCAGAGAAAGCACAAGGGAGAAATTCTGTTTAGAAAGAGCTTCTCCACTCGCCATGCACCCTCCAGATGGTGGAGGTCACATGAGGGATTTGGGAATACACCTCCTTTACCGACTCCTGAAAAGCAGAGCCCCTACACACCAATGGAGCACATTCCCTCTGATCAAAAATTCCCTCCCTTAACTCTATCTCCCTTTATCAGCACCCACAACAGGGCACAAGGAGCAACTTAAACAAGCAAATCTTCTTGCTTGTTTCAAGTCCTATATTAAAAGTGTTGCCTTTTTTCCTCCCCTGTAGTCCTGAGATGAGGTTAACTTATGGTGGATCTATGTAATTATTTTGGAGAGGTTTGGCAAAGGTCAGTTACAAAAGCAAATTATTTTTCCCATGTGATGCAGTGGTGTTATGCCCCCAGAATGCTATTAGAATAAGTATGAATAATAATAATAAAGAATAATATCTGCTTCCCCTGTGAAATTCTTTTTATGACATTAAAAAGGAATTTGTCTGCCCAGGCCTAACCACAGTTTTCTTCGAGCAGGAGGTGAAGATGCGGTTGGTTTTCTCTGCGTACACTGGTTGTTTTTGCACAGGGCAGGGCTGATGTCAGCGCTGAGAGATTAGATGATAGTTCTGTGATTCATATTTAAGAGTGAATAATGCTGAAAGGATTTGGGGAATACCCAGAAATATGGATAAGAGGAAACTACACAAAAGGCACTGGGATCAGGCTCAGAAAGAACAGGGACAGCTGACATCTAAATCTGAATCTGCCTACTGATAGCCAAAGGAACAGGCAAAATGAAAGAGGCATTTGAAAGACATGGTTTTGCAAGAGAAAACTGGGCAATGAGGGGAGAGAGGAATGCAAGAAATAATTAGACACTTACAGAGTACAGACTATGTCTCTTCTTCCCAAAACTGGCAGCTCTGCTTAAACATTGCAGATTTCCTTTCACACATTTGAGAGCATTAAAAAGCATGTGGAGTACAAAAGTCTGGCACCACAGGCAGCAGGGAAAAACTGTACAATTGCAATTAAAAATCCCTACATTTCCATTGATTTTATGGTAAAGTTGGGTGTGACAAATGAAGACATCCAGAAATAGAGAATATCCGATATATAATAATTATCCATAGTAATACTTGCTACTGCTAATTCACTTCATCTTGCTTGCCTTGACTCTTATCAAGTCCCTCACACAAAACTATGTAAGGCAGAGAGTTTCTTTTGTTCCAAACCAACTTCCTACCTTACCACACTGTTCCTAAGACACCAAGTTATCTCTAAAACATGCACAAACTGAAATCATGTCAGATTCTGTTACTGTCCCACAGCCAACATTTTAATACCATGCTGTTAGTTCTATATTTAATATTAAAGTGGTAGCAGTACCTCTTCTGCGAAGTTGGTTTTCTTGTCAAGCATTTCTCGTAACGTCTGAAGGATTTTAATGCAGAGCTTTTCTTCTTTCTCCATTAGCTTCTTTGTGTGATTAATCAACCTGAAAGTAAAATATTAAAACTTAAAGAGCATTGCACGTTGTTGCTAAGCCATACTACAATTGCTTTATGCAAAAATTGCCTGTCACTATATTTTTCCTCAAGGAAAGGAAATAAAAGTGGTCAAGAGAAATCATAATTAAAAATGAAATGGGACTTTCAAGGTGTTGGGAGATTTTTGTGTCAATTTGCATATCTTAGTGCCCATACAGAAGGCAGAATTCTACATCCACCTTTTATGAGGGCTTCCAGATTAAGATCCAGACTTGCTATTTCATCCTTTGTTTATTTAAAGACAACTTATTTTAACCATTATTTAAAGGTAACCAGTGTTCACCATGCATCTTGCAAACTTTAAAACCGACAACATTTGCACCTTCCAACTTCTACGATGGTTATAATCTATTTATGATATAATTAGCAAATGGTATTCAGCCAAAAGGATTTCCAAAAAACCTTAGATGGAAGCGTTCAGAAATACAGACATTTGGATGAAACATAATCGTTGTTTACATTCACACAACAACTTGACAAGCCGGAAAACAAGGTCCATTTCTGTCTCCAGCTATGACTGTGACAGGAGTTTGGATTTCAGTCAGCTGAAGCTGATACCAGAAGCAGCCTCTCTGTCTTTGTGCAGAACAGATCTGCGCACAGGTCTTTGCACTGGTTCACACATTGCTGGAGAAATGTTTGTGAAAATAGGAAGGGAGGAAATCTGAAAGCCTTGGACAGGTTTGGGGTTTTTTTTGCACTTTGATGCTGGCTTTGAACAGGAGTTTGGACAGCGGGCATGGGGTGGGACAATCTCAAAATTAATTTTTTTTTAAATTTTTCCAAACATATGAAGTATATTGTTATAATGCTACCTCTGCAGAATATGCAAATAGCCAAGGAATCAGGAGAGCTGCCAAATGCATTCATTTCCCCCAAGTTATCTCTGTTTAAATTATAGTTTCTCAAGGGCGGGGAGGGCATCTCACTTGAGGACTAATAAAAAATTTGCAAGACTCTATTCCAATGCACAGACTGCAAATAAAACATCTAATAATTCAAGACCAGATAGAGGTCCCAGTGAAATGTATTTTCAAAGAGCTGTTGGCAGTTTAAAATAAAAATATCTATTTGCTATACCAAAAAAATATCCCACAAAAAACCCACGAGCCTTGAGCAGCCCACTGCTTCATTATGGTTTCTTGAAAATTCTACTATGGACAATCTAAGTTTCTGCTGTAGATTTGGAGAAATGTAATAGCAAAAGGAGCTCATTAAGAAAACAGAAGTAGGTTGAGCCTGCCACAATTTTAACAAGCCACTAACATCCCATTTCTAGCAGATAAGGCAAGCAACCTCTCTCTCTGTGCTCTCCAGACAACAAAAACTGCTAAGAAATATAAAATATGGAGCCAAAGACCTCACTTTGAACTTTCAGCAGTGAACTCGGACACCTAGATGCTTAAGTCTCTGCTGAAAACGAGAGGTAAGTGCTGTTGAAAACGTTAAAACCCTGCCATCTTTCCCAGAGAAGCAAATAGGCCCCTTACTTGGACATGAAAGCACCGCATCTTATTCTGGCATCACTGCCCTCTGGAAACAGGAGCTCTGGGCTGTGCAGCACATCAACCAGCACCGAGAATTCCGCTTGCATCATGGGGGTGAACTGCTGCTCCAAGGAGGATACCACATCCTGGGGAAGACAGGAGAACACCCATAACTGCAAGAGAACTACAACAACATCGCTGTGGAGTCGCACAGTTCGGTGCGATGCACTGCTTCACCCACTGTGATGCCCAGCTGCAAGAGCCCTGGACAACCCAGGTGACTGTAAAGCCACCTCAACCCTTTCTTCATGCCACTCCTCACGCAGGGCAAGGGGGAGAAGGTGCCCATTGTTATTCTCTTTCAAATTTCTACTCTGCAGTGCTGCTCACAAAACCTGTGGCAATAGCCAGGGTGATGGTGCTGGAAAAACAATGCTCATCGCACACAGTTAGTGTGTCACCTCAGGTGTTGTGTCCTTGGTGTTTAGGGCCCCTCCATTTGTGTGGGTCCTGCTGTTTTCTCGGGTCGTAAACCCCTGATGCTGTTTAGGCTCTACATGCAAAAGGTGATCTCATGCCATCTCATGGCAATCTGCAGTGACACCAAACATGACACAGCGGCTCCTAAAACCTCCAGTATCTCCTCTGCAGCCACAACAGGACATGTGGCCATAAAAAGGCAGAAAGGAGATGCTGCTCTGTGGTACACTTTGAGGAGAACTTGAACTTGAACGCTGTGTTTTGGGCATCACAATGTAAGTATACAAAGGAGGGACTTAAGATGATGAAGGGCCTGGAGGTGAAGCCACACAAGAAGCAGCTGAGGACACTCGGTCTGTTCAGCTGGAGAAGAGCAGACTGAGGTCAGAGCTCACAGCAGTTCTGCAGCTTCCTCACGAGGGGAAGAGGAGGGGCAGGCACTGATCTCTGCTCTTTGGTGACCAAGGTCAGGACCCGAGAGACCGGCTGGAGCAGTCTCAGGACAGGGTTAGGGTGGATATCAGGGGAAGTTTCCTCCCCCAGAAGGTGGTGGGGCGCGGAACAGGCTCCCCAGGGAATGGGCATGGTCCCAAGGCTGCCAGAGCTCCAGGAGCGCTTGGACATGGCTCTCAGGGATGCACGGGGTGGGACTGTTGGTGTGTCTGTGCAGGGCCAGGAGCTGGACTCAATGATCCGCACGGAACCCTTCCAACTCAGCTCATTCTGAGACACCTCCTACCCCTCTCTGACTTCTGTCGGAGCCGAATGCCAATCCTGCATCGAAAGGCCCTGCTTTGACCAGACACCAGAGAAGAGCTGAGCCTTCGGCTGCCCCCACACAGAAGTGCAACGGCTCCTCTAATCCAGCACTAAAAATGCACTGGGCCTGTCTCTGGTGTTTTCCACATCTGGCACATGAGATAACTGCGCTCCCACTGCTGCCCCAGCCACTCGCTGTTTCCGTACCTGTAGTTTCTCTATGATATTCCTGTAATCCCAGGCAGGCCCGCCAAGAGCTTCTTTGAAACGAGGTCCACTGCGGGCTGACATCCTCCAGCCCATGGCTGCCCTCTGCACCATGTTGGAGTGACTCTTCATGAACAAGGTGTTCACCTGGCTGTCCAAATCCACTGGAATTGCAATCCCACGGTTCTTTGCTTTAATAGGAAGAAAAAAACCAAGACATTTATGGTGGCAAAAACTTAAAAATCTTGTAGAGATCATGGCATGCAAAAGCCTGATCCTGTTGAAGTTAAGGGGCAGGGTGATATCACTTCAACAGGTTTTAAAAATAAGGATCCTAATTGGTAGAAATCAGCCATAATGTAGTTAAAGAAAGCAAGCGGTACTACTTTAAATGAGATGAGGATCATTTCCAGTATATATTTTCATAAACACAGACATTTATTTTTTAAAGCAGAATAATTTTTCTACTAACTTGAAAAAAAACCAGAGATATTAATAAGAGTAACAAAAGGAGTATGTTATTATTTCATCAGTTACTTTTACTCTATTCAGAAGCAAATTCTGAGACTTTTCTTTCTAGTAGACATATGCATATTTATCCAATTTATCCCAAGTACTCTCTGTTGCTTTATTGTACATTTCTCTTGTGAAGACCTTGAGGAACAAAGTGCATACAAATTAAATCTGAAAAAGACTGTCTCCTCTTCTCTCTGGGTTTCCTATATTGCTAGGGTTGCTAAATCCTGGATTCCTGGATGCAATATATACAGTAGTTCATAAACATCTGATAGTCTAACAGATAGTTTAAAAAAATTAACCAATAGCTTAAAAATGCTTTTTTTTTTTCTTTTTTAGACTTTAGAGACAGGAAATGACGGTAGAGAGAGTATCAGAATAAAAAAGAGGAGAGACTTGCAGGAATTCTTACAGGGCATCCACTATTAAACTACTATTGCGTTCTGAACTGCTGTTTGAAAAGGAAGTTTGAAAGGCAATGTTAGACAGTATCTGCCCTTTCCCCCAGTAAAATCTCTGTGTTAGCTGCTCCTCTCCGTTCCCCTGGAGATCAGAGTGACATTGTTCTCTGGCTTAGCCTGAGTAGTCTGAAATTCAACCAATAAACAAGAGTTTGCCCCATCCCTGGCAGTGTTCCAGGCCAGGGGCTCTGAGCAACCTGGGGTAGTGGAAGGTGTCCCTGTACATGGCAGGAGGTGGAACTGGATGCCATTTAAGGTCCTTTTCAACCCAAACCATTCTGTGAGTCTGTGAGTCTATGATCAATACAGCAATATCTCTGAAAGATGTCTCAGTGATTAGGCTCTGTATTCCATGTCATTTCACTTAATTTCTGTGGCACAGCTTATGTTTAATAAAAACCTAGAAGTAAAATGGAGCAGTTCTAATCCATTTGTAATAATGACCAATAAGAAGCATTTTTTTGGTTTTCCTTATTGAAACAAGCTGAATTTTAAAAAACCATTAGCCAAACTGCAGTTCTGCACAATGTTTCTCTGAGGCATTTCCACACCGCTCCACACTAACACGCTTTCCACAGTGGGGGAAGGCATCAAAAATATTCCAGCTCTCCCTCCCAGCTCTAAAATATGTACAGCTTTAGGTCCTGAACCTGTGAAGTCAGCAGATGCCCTTCTGTCCCAAACAGCCCATGCCTCCAGCCCCACAGGAGGACGTGCAGGCAGAGGCACCACACAGCTCTGATGAATGAAGGCTGCAGTGCTGCCAAGCACAGTGAGTCACAGATCCCAGGCACAAACTTTCTCTTCCCCTGAGGACTAGACTGAAATGACAGCTTTTATTATAAACCTAAATCTGGCTGCGACACCTCAACCCCCAACCTCAGAGAATGTGGCAAGGGCGCTCTGTCAGGGGGACTCTCTTCGCTTCAATGGATCCCGCAGGTTCAGGGCACCCTCCTCTCTTCCCATTGCAAGGCTGGATCCTGATGCAGGACTGGGGCTTCCCCTCGTGGATCAGGCTGTTCCATTGGGATGGAAGAGAGTTCTCTAATTCCATTTCTGGTAGGCACTTTCTTTTAAATGGTTGGCCACAGGGAATTAAAAAAAAAAGAATTAGGTTAAGCTGCGAAGACCCAAATTGACTTTTCCACTCTCCATTTGTTTTGAAGGCAGGTTCCTGATTAACATGTGAAAAATGCCATGTATGGCTGGCCATTATTTCTAATGATTGTTTTTCCATATAATTCAACTGGGCTGTTTTTCAAAACACATTTGCCCTGTTGCTGCCTACTTTACTAGAGAAGTCCATTAAAGTTCTGCCAGGGTGGGTAGGGTGCTGCAGCCTATTAATCCAATTTATTGTGTCCTAATGTCAATCACTGGAATGCTACTGGACAATGCTCACTTCTCAATTAAGTGGAATGTATGCAGAATCCTGATATATCGAAGAATAAATTTAGCAATGGGGAGCACACTGTTCAGAGGAAAACCCAGACTTCTGCAGTCCTATAGATGCCATTTGAAGTTAACAACTTCCATCAGTGTCTGAGGAGCAGTCAAGGACTATGATTGTTCAAAGAGTTGCAGCTAATTAAAACTATCACAAAGAAAACCAGAGAGAAAAAAAAATACTCCTTTGTTTTGAGCAGTTCTTACATGTATAATTCCATTTGTAATTAAGATTTGTATCGGTTGTCAAAGGGCACTGTTGAAGTCTAAGCTATAAACAAAGCCTTTGTCTTCTTATTTCTTTTCAGCTTGTAGAAAGTTTATCTTTCATTTGTTTCACATTTCATTATTTAAAACAACATGAAACATATTTTTACATTTTGGAAAGCTGATGAACAAATGTGAACATAAATATTTATTTTTAATTTAGGTGTCGTAGGCTGCTTTCCTCTTCAAAATCTGTCAATCTCCCTTAAAGTATCAACATCAAATATTTAAAAGCATGTTTATTTTTGTTCCACTTAGAAATACTTTTGGACAGCACTCGAACTTGCAAAGTACAGTTAGAGCTGGTAGACAAAGGAGCCAAGAGGGGGTAAAATTCTGTCTTTCATCTGACTGGTGAACTTGGGAAAAAGCTACATGGCTGTCTGTACATAAGTATCCAGCAGGATACTTACCAGGATGCACTCCGTCATCCTTGTGGGTCCCTCCCAGCTCAGAATATTGTGTGATTCTGTGATGTCTTCAGCACAGGTACATTCTGCCCTGCAGTGGAGGGCACACGTCCCAGGCTTATACAGTGCCCATCTCCCACCGAGGGCACTGTGCACGGGGCTAGTTACACCCTGAATACACAACACCATTTTGCCGGTGTCAGAGGAGATGGAATTTCTGGAAAATCCTTTAAACTAGTAACTCTTAATCTGCAGCTCCCAATTATCTCCCAGCACGAAAGCCAAGACGAGCCAAGACAAGCAAGCAAACACGACCTGTGGCAATGGTAAGAAATGCGGTGCCACAGATTCAGCCAGGTCACAGCAAAATGCCCTGCCCCATGTTGGATGGTTCTGTGGGAATCCAGTGATCAGCAGCTTTCCTCCCCCTCACTGCCTAAACAATGAAAAAATACTCAAAGACTCAAAAGAAAGGGGCACCATGAATGTCAAGAATCAAGCAGGTAAAAATCAAGGAACTATTGACGAGCGAGCGAGGCTCCAATGAAGTCCCAGGAGCACAGTCCAGCTGCGCCCGAGAGGCTGAAATGGGCCCAGGTATTATTTTGTTAAATTACCTGCATGTAGGTCTCTTCACAGAAGCACAGCAATTGGACCTATTTCAGGAATGCCTCCTGAAGCACCATCCTTTCACGGTGCTGCTGCCTGAGTCTGAGGACCAATTTAGTCCTAAGGATTTCCAGGAAGTGGCCCTTGCCTGTAATTTTCCTTGGAAGCCCATTCTTCAGAATAATCTATCTTGCCATAAGGAACCTCGCTGTTCTCGCTATTTCCACCTACTGCTCCCTAATTTTAAATTTCACTCCATTAGCTTTTGCAGTATGTACAGAATACACCAGCGTGTGGTGGCTTCACAGCTAATTAACCCTGGAGCACGGCTGGTGCGGGTTTTCAGGGGCACATGCAGGCATTTCATCCCTAAGAGCCCCTCGAGGAGCAGTGTGATGGGCAGTCTGGGTCAGGAAAGAGCCCCAGCTGTACTGGCTGTGAATCCTTTGCTCTGCTCACAGTTTACACTCCCTGGTAGTCGCAGACAGCTCTATCATGTTCTCCCACACTTCCCAGTTGTCACGTAACGGAGAGATGCATATTTAGTTCAATTAATTTTGTTCCATAAATCAGTCCCTCCAGCTCCTTAATCATTTACTGACTGCTTAACAAATGCATTTGGATGGAGAGACACTAATGCTAGCGACAGCAAGACTTTTTAAGGGAAATAAAAGCTTTGTGTAGACAAGACACAAACCTGCCAATCTTGTACCCTTCACTTGGATGTTTTTTTCCAACAGAAAATCTACGCTAAAATATTTATCAGCCTGTAAAAAGATCATCATTGAATTTTTCTTGCAATTAGGGAAACACAAACAGTTAAAATAGAATAAAATATGTGCTTCATCTGAAATGTATTCTTCTAGCTGTCAAAAAAGTAACAACAGGATAATTATTTTATTTGAACTAAAAATTGAAAATGAAGGTCTAGCTTTTTATAAAATGGAATAAAGATTTTAAAATTCAAATGGGAAGTGAAATAGACATATTTTCAGGACTGAAAAAAATTGTTATATGAAAATTCATCTATATGGACATTAAAATACACATTATAATTCCAAAGAAGCAATAAAATGTGACCTAGATTTTATGTTTAAGGTTTTCTATTTGTAATTTGCCAGGAAAAAGTAAAGGGCTTTAGAGGGCATAAAAGCACGGTCAAGAAGAACCAGAGAAGAGTTTTTTTGGATTCTGTACAAGGAGGTATTGGTGACTTTAAATTAGGGAATAAATACTCAACTAGAAAGGACTTCACTACACCTTCAGACCATCTGCTCTCTGTTACAGACAACCCATGGTCTTTAATATCTTTGGAAAGATTTATTGAGCCCCATTTAAAATGAAGGCAACTTATCTGCCGTCCCTCCTCCCTCCACTTTCTCTCAGCCCACTGACCAAGGACATCCTTCCAAAGTTGGTTCCAATCCTCTGATTTACAATCTAAATTTATTTAGGTTATTTACAACCTAGTGTAATTTATGTCCAGTTGGTTTTGGGTCAGCACTGTCCTTCAGCTTAAACGTCTCTGTGACTATTTATCTTCTTAAGTACTTTTAAAGAGCAACAACACAGGTCTGTGTTTTGCTAGGCAAAACACGTGGCAGTTCTGAATTCCCTTCCTGTAACACAGTTCTCCTTTCCCCCGACCACCACAGCAGAGCTTCCTCTGTACCTGTTCCAGCTTTGAACTTAGGAAATGGCAATCTTACAGGGCTCTCCTCAAATTCTGTAGGATGGAAACAAGAATTCTCCTTTTGCTTCTCCTGCACAACATCCTAGAACATAATCTGATAGTGACTAATTCAATTTGGCTTGCTAACAGATTTTTTTTTTTTTAGGGTCTGGCAAGAGACATACTGTAACAAAATGCAGGTTCCTATCTGGCACTGTTTACTTCTCTGGGAAATTCCAATTATTTCATTATTGGTGGTCACAGCACAGGCACAGACAGACCACATCCTTGGGATAGATGCAGTACCAGAGAAAAGATTCAATTTTTAAAAACATGAGGGAGAAAACTAGTAGATACTACAGAGACAAGAGTCTAAGACAACTGCATTTGCCCTTGTAGCAGAAAAGAAAACTGATGCTCAGAGGTGGACATACAAGAACCGTTGCTTAATTAAGAAGCAAAGACAGTTCTTTGCATGGGTCCTGAAGGACTGGTCAGGAAAGACCCTGTTCCAATACCATTTAGGATATGCAGTTTAAGATGTACAATCTTGAGTTGTGAGGGCAGGTGATATTCCCCATTCTTTACAGAAAGACAGTAACTGGTTTAAAAGGCAGACTTTGAGACTGGCCTCCACCCTTCTCAACCTTGCAAAGATCATAAAATGCATGAACTGAAAGTCCTTTGATAATAAATTCATTTGAAATAAATTAAATGGTTAGATATCTTATTCCCTCTGTTTTCACAAAGGTCTGGAGACCTTCTAAACATTTTTCATTTGTTGCTATTTTACCAGGGAGATGGGAGCTGTTTTGATTATTCATTCTTTGGACTGTATTTTCAAGCAAAAGCTCAGTCCTATGTAATAAAAGAGAAAAGGCAAAAGTGATATATGTATGTGTTCGTTCTCACCAGTGTGATAACCTGCTTCAGAAATCCACGTGAACAAGTCACATTTTTATATATATTTATATATTTATATATATACATATATATTTTTTTATATATATAATTTTGCAAGTGTTCCTATTCATGCCAAGCAGCCAAATGTTTCCTGGGCAATAAAAACCTGTTGCACATTGGTATCTGTGTTCCAGACCTCCCAGAGCCACAGAGGGGTCTGCTGAAGAAGCAGAGCAAGCCTCTATGCTTCCTACAGAACTGCAGGCAGGAAACTGCCTGGAGACAAAGCAGCAAGTGAGGCTTGAAAAGCTTATGCAGTTTTTCCCTGGTGGTGAAGTAGAGCTGAAGTACCAGGATTATAAGAAATAAGCTTCTGCAACATATCCTTTTGTTGACCTGGAAGGTAATGCACATTCTTACAGTGCTCATCAGAAAGCAGATGTAATGATCTTAAGCTCTTGAGGCAGTGCTTGCCTCCACCTGCCAGCAACAAACCAGGAAGCACTGAGCAGAGTGTATGTTGCTTAAACTTGCTCTGAAGTGGGTCTTTTAAAAGTGTGTCATTATATGGATATTTAATATCTTGGGAAATCTGTGTATGATCTTTCTTCCCCCTGAGATCCATTTGTAAATCCAGGGCAATGACACACCAACAAAAAAAAAAAAAAAAAACAAAAAAACAAAAAACCAAACATGTTTGTTCTTTCAGCTCTATACTACACTTATTTTCTATCAGAAGTCTTTAGTCCCTGCTGTAAATCTGTCCAATACTCCATCTCTCTGATATAGGCAAAATCTTTTTAGAGTTTTTTTGAAGCCCTGCTGTGAAACACAAAGGCCCTAACGTTAAAGCTGTCAGACTCCCAAGTCAGAAGAGGGAAAAAAGGCTCCACATACGCAGCCAGCAAAAGAGACACAAGAAGGCTGCTATGTTTGTATTACAGAAGATGCCTCTGGCTTCTCAAAGTGAAGCATCATTTTGGGCAGAGACCTGATACCTGACAGAGAAAGGCACCAGGTACCCACTGCAATCACAGAAAGGCCTTGGCTGTAAAAGCCTCTGGTATCCCCAGCTGGGGCAGTTTTTCCAAATATTTTCACAGAGGAGAGCAGGCCTACTCCATTAACCCAGGCAAGTTTGCCACCGTGCCTACAAACACCGAGTATCACGCGCAGTTAAAATCTCTGCTGGCCAGGCAAATTTTGCACAGGGGGGTTTGTCAAAAACTCTGCTTCCACCTCTTCTCCATCTAACTTTCTCTTTGGGGAAATCCCTCTCACCTCTTCCCTTACTCTCCCCTTCTGCACTGTCAAAATAAAACTCTCAATAAAAACATTTGGCAATTGTCTAACACGACACAAATTTACCATGCTGGCTATTGCTATTAGTGATGAATCCCTGAACAGTTGTTATGATATGGGCAAGGAAATCAGCAATGGGGATGCTGTGTTCTTTCAGGGACCTGCTCTGAGGCTGCCAGCCCAGCTCAGCTCCTCTCTGCCACGCCTAAGACTGCCCAAGGCATGGCTGGGGCCCCATGGGTGGGAAGCCAGAGAAGCAAGAAGGAGATTGGACCCATAGGACAGCACAAGACCTTACTTTTTAAAAAAAAAAAAAAAAAAACAGAATGAAAGAAAGGACTGTAATTGAATTCCACAAATAGGGAACAGTGTCACATATTTGAAGCGAACTCCAGACATCAGCCGTTCCTGGAGCCCTCGGAAACAAGAGGCACACAGAAGACTGCCCACCGAAGGCCACCAGGCCTTTCACGTGCTGGCACACCTGGCAGGAAGCTGGATTGGCCATCCCCTTAGGGTGACCCGTGGTTTCCCTGTCAAGCTGCTGTGGGAACAAGTTCAGCTTGGCTGTCTCAATAGGGCAGAATCATAGAATCATTGAGTTTGGAAAAGACCTTCAAGATAGAGTCCAAGCAGTAACCTAACAGTGCCACGTCCACCACTACATGAAGTCTCCAAGTGCCACATCTACACGTCTTTTAAATACCTCCAGGGATGATGACTCAACTGCTTTCCAGGGCAGCCTGTTCCAGTGCTTGACAACCCTTTCCGTGAAGAAATTTTTCCTAACACCCACCCTAAACCTCTCCTGGTGCAACTTGAGGCCTTTTCTTCTTGACCTAGCACATGCTCCTTGGGAGAAAAGAAAGCCCAGTGAGAGCCTGGCCTGACTCATCTGGCAATAAGCGGAGCTGTGGATCGCTGGAATTTGCTGGGAATTTTTCACGCTACAATCAGCTGTGCGCTGTGGGAATGTAGCCAAATGGAAAATAAACCCACACTCAGATGTCTCCAAGCAGCCTCATCTTGATAAGATAACACAACGACCTCTCTGAGCTAGAATTTGATTTTAGATGCAGCTCTACAGAAGTGAAGACATTGAGCTGCCTACAAACACACAGAGGGCATGGTTGGTCCCAAACCTGCTCTCACCTGCCCTACTTCTCCCCCTTTCCCCAGACTCCTAAAGGAAGTCATTTATTGATGACTGTTTCCAGAAATGCCAGAGAACAGCAAGGACGTAAGTGTTAAACACACAAAGATTTGTAGAGATGGAACTTTATGTGAGACTGTAGTAGCTGTAGCATAAAGGAAAGTAAAATGTCTTCAACTTCCAAAGTTCTCTTGCCAGATGGATCCATAATTAAATCATTTGCACAACAAATAAAACAATTGAAGGTTGCTAAATTTTTAGGTAACTTCTTATTCACATTCACACAGAAAGTTAATGAGATGTTTTGGCTAAAATGTTAAATGATACTTCTGTAAAGCTATTCCAAAAATCTAAATTTAGAGTTGAATGTTACCGTTCTGCAGATGGCTCTGGGACCTTCTCATATTGTTTTATCATTATTTATTAATATTTTTAATAAATAAAGAATTTATTTATATAGAAATTCTATAAATAGAATTTAGCCAGTTTCTATGTATCTCTGCCTCTACTCAGCTTTCATTCACACTGAGCAGAATCTTTTTCTATAAGCAATCAGCATCACTGACTTTTGGAAACTATATTGAATAATCCTTTATCCTGTCATGGCAGAAGACTTTAAAATCGTATTTACAGAAATTTAACTTAATGAACTTTTGCCAGTCTTAGCTATGTTCTGGTGAAGAATATTTTTTTAATATAGGGTAAGAAGTTTTAGAAAAATGTATTTGAACAGAGACACCTTTGCTTATGTTGTGATTTAATATCATAAGTTGCTTGATATTAAAAAGTTAAAATCATCAAGAGTTTCAACTATCAAATTAAAATTGATGGCTGAAAGCTCAACTATCACTCACTTAGCAAGCTCATCCCTCTGACCTACCAGTTTCGCCCTAACAACCCTATTTGATGGAGCAGATTTGAATGGGTTATAAAAGAAGGAAGAATTTAGCCTGGGATATCTGAAATCACCACTGTCACAATTTCAGGATGGTAAAGTCAAATTAAACACCGTTAAACCTCAAGTCTGATCTTTAAACACGAAGAGCAATAATCAAAGTCAAACCTGGCACCTACCCACTTCAGCCAAAGTCTTGATACAGGACTCCACTGAGGCTTTCTGCGTTGGGTTTGGCCAGGTACAGTTGTAAATTCTAAAAGCAGACTGCAGTAGCTGAATAAAAACAGGCTGGTGTGTCTGAAAACAAAAACAAACATGGAATTTTACCCTTAAGGATCTCCTCACAACTGCCCTAGGGTTTGACGCAATGTAAACCAAGGGGGTTGTAGCTTGTAGACTCAAGTTATAGCTCCATTAAATTCTCTTTGATCTTTAGGTCTGGCAGGAGCAGAAATCAATGCTGCACCTCTAAAAAGGCCACATCATGCAATTTTTCCTCAGATTGCCACTGATATCAAGCAAACATAGTACAGACCAGAAGGGCAGAGGAGTTTTTTCCCCGTTCTCAGGCCTGTGTCCCTTCTGTCATAGGACACAGCATTTTCCCTCAGACAAAGATTTTTCTGCAAGATCCCCTCCAATGAACTCACAAGAGCCAGAAATAACTCTGACCACATTGAGCCATACTGGTTAAGAGATGTAAGTGAGTAAAATGAGAAAAAAGTGTTTTAAAGAGGGATTAAGCTGGTAGTCAGTGGCATGAGAGGAGACAGAGAAATTAAAGGAGGATGAAAAGAGAGAACCTTCCTATGCAGGTAGCAGAAGGTATCTCATTAATGGTCTGAATAACGTATTTGTCTGTCTCTTCTCCTTACCTGGAGGCTGGTGCTGTTATCTGAAAATGGTGAATTGAAGAAGCCACTCACAATGTTCATGACAGGCTCAGTGACATATTTCTCCAGAGATGTGTCTGCGTGTTTACGATCTGTGGTTGTGTTACAAACCTGCAGGGAAGGAGAAGGAAACAATGTGATTTAGTTCTCCCCAATAAGCAAGCTTCATTATTTTGCATTTATTACAACACATCTGATATTTCTTCTTAATGTAAAAACAAAAGATTTTTATATAGTATCTATCAGAGATAACAACGTTAGAGTTGAAACTGGATTTGTTATAGTTTATCTTTCTTCTTGGAGGTCCACCTTGTCTTTTCAATACCCTTCTCTCCTGAACTAGCTCTTTCTGGCTGCCTGCCTATTCTTTCCCAAATCATGAAGAAAAGATCCCCCTAAATCAGCACACTGCATGCCACTTACACATTTAGACAGATTCAGGAAGAAAATGGACCTTTCCTCCCATTGCAGGGCTGGTTGGAAGATGCTTCAGAGACAGATGAGACATAAACAACTGAGGTTAGAAAGATTTCATACAACATTTAGCTTCTCTCAACAATTAATCACCACAACTGGGTGGCAAAGGTGAAGCTCACTTGCAGGAAAAATGTTTAAAAGGAGGGAAGGAAGGGAAACAGCACACTCAATACCAACAGGCTTTAGGATGGTACTGGAAGAGAGGCAGCATTTCTTTGGGAAGCCACATGGGGAAAATACAGAAGCTGAGCTAAAACAATGAAAGAAGGGAACGGATGATACCAGGACAACTCTGGAGCACAGAAGGATGATTAAATGGTGGGAGGAAGTGGGAAGATTTGTACGAAAGGTTCCTGAAGACTCCCTTTGGTACGACACTTAAAGTTTGTTGCTGCGTAAAAATGTCACACTTAAAGAAAGGGAAAAATTACTGGTGTGGATTACATCCTTCAGTATTTCCTTTATTTCTCTTCAACACTTGTGAACATCTATACAGGGTCATGTTGGCTTTGCACGTGTCAGTGTACACAGTACTGAAAGGAGTCTACAGAGAGCCAAAAACAGTGAGAAAGGCAAGACTGGACAAATAAGTAGTACAGACTGCAGTCATACTACCTCTTCAACAGCCTTTAAATAAGCAGCTGTAGTCATGTTTAACAAGAAATGAAGGCAGAGTTGTTTTGTCTTTCACCTATGCAAGCCAGAGACGTCCGCAATGTTCTAGGTAATCTATGCAAAAGCAGAATTTATTTTGTATACAGACTCCAGGGGTAGCCTTTTCTTTGCCACCTGTGCATTTAACACATAATCCCAAACCTGAGCAGCACACACTTACCATTACATCTCTTCAGGGATGGGGAGTCCAGAGAAGCTGAGTGAATTGCTTAAGGTCACAGAGAAAAGTTGGTGACAGAAGCAGAGAAATAATCCACAGCACCTGAATCTCACACAGGGCAAAGATTCTCTCTAATTATGTACTGCCACTGTCACTACAAGACAGCAATTTCACCAGGAATGTTTTAAGGAAGTTTACTGACATGATATCCAAAAGCACCTGTGTTCAGGGTGTGATTGAGCTCAGGGGAACACAGAAGCACCTTGGGTCTCGCATACAAGCATTGTCATGTAGTAGGCAGAGGAATAACCAAAGATAACTTCAGACCTAGACAAATGAGGCATCTTGAGGAGTTTGCTTGTCTGCTTATCTAAAATGTGTCAGATAAACCAGTCACGCCTCCACAGAGTGCATTTTTTATCACCTCAGGAAAGATTTTGGTCAGAGAAGCAACAGTGGCTAAAATGAAATGGCAAATTCGTCAGCCCTTCCGTTTTGGGGAAAGTGTGACACCACCACCACCCCCAGTCCTCATGAAGGTAAATGATTCAGCTAATAATCAAAACTTGTTTAAATTTTTTTTTAAAAAAAGAGATCATAGAGCTAAAAACCTCTGGAAGTTCTTTTGCTTTTAATTAATCTGCATGCCATTTTGGCTGGAACCAGTAGCTCTGAACTCAGCACTTGCAATCTCAATAGGAAGACAGGGAGCTGTGCATTGCTAGCACAGTGAATGCAGAAATCACCAAAACTAAATTCCAGAACATTTTTAAGTTTTCCCCTTCAGCTGCCTGAAAAGCAGAGCCATATGTGGGAATGCCACTCTGCTCCAACTCCAGTCTGAAAAATTCCCAGCACAGAAGGAATTTGGAAATCCTCTCATTTGTTCTTATCCCTCTGCCCTTTGGGGACTGAAAGATCTTCCTCTGTGGAAGAAAAAAAAAACCTGAAATGCATGAAATGGAGATGAGGATTGAGAAAACAGTGTTTAAAAACCCCTTAAGAGGCTTTGGGACCAAAACTCACATGAATAATACTTCAAAAATTCTGCAGAGAAAGCCAGGATGACTTTACAGCTGTCAGATCCCGGCTCTTGTCTTTAATCCTGCTCAGACTACAGCTGCTGACTTACACAGGCTGGGCCACACGCAGGAAAGGGAAGCCTTTCCTTCAGCAGCACCCACCTTGCTCAGCACGAGGCTGTAAGTCACACCCAGCAGAAAGTAGGTTGGCAGAAGCTGTAGAAACAGGGTGTCTTTGAAAGCACGATGGCTTTTGGCAAACCCAATTTATGCACGGATCCGCCTCATGCCTGCTTTGCAATGTATCACATTGTTGAAAGGAAAATGACAGCTGGAGACTAAATATTTCCTTCCTCAATCCAGAAAGAGATGAAAAAAATCAGTTACTTTTTTTTTTTTTTAAATATGTATCTAAAACAGAAGGAATCCAACCTGAGGATAACACTCTCTGTCTTTCACCTTGGTGCTCTCCAATAACAGACTCAAAGCTCACAAACTCACCCACTGACAGGCATTTGTAGCAGCTAAAAGGAAAGCATTTCCCCTTCCCCCATGCAAAAGCATCCCTTTTAGCTCACTGGAACACAGAGGATCAAAGGGCTCTTTTTCTAAATGCTTTGAAAGCTATTGTAACATCTTTCATGAGGCTGACAGCATTCTAACTGTCCTGATAGCTACAGAACGCTGATGTATTTATAACACATGGGCTCTGTTGGGGCCCCAGAGCACCAAATCTGAACAAATACACTCCATAACCTGGAAAATACAGCTATCCATGGCTGGAGAGCAGGACAGGCCAGAGCACTTCTGATATGCTTGCAGGAGAGCAGAATAAACCTCCATCTTGCCATTCGGTGCCAACAGCACCCGCACACAAAATGCAGCATTAATTATTCCCTCTTCACCTCTGAAGACCTGAGGTCTAATTTCTCTTAGGAGAGGGGTATGTGGAAACAAGGTCAGTGGTCACCAGCATCAGGACAAGCCCCCAGCATTCAGCACAGTGCAGTTTGTCTCCAGGCTCATGAGAGGAAACCTGGACAGAGCCCTCTTTCTACTTGTCTTCTTCTAGCCCAGGGGCACAGAAAATTGGCCACGTTCAAGGACTAGGGAGGAGGGATAGTCTGTTTGGAAAGTCAGGGTCAGGACACATCAGGAAAGGGCAACCCAGAAAGGGAGTTAAATAGAAGAAAACACTTCTCGAGGTAAAACCAGTAAGGTTAAAAGTTAGAATGCTCCTCTACGGATGTTTCTCATCTTAATTTTCAACCCAGGTTGTTTTGTCCAAAGGGCTTTCACTGTGTAACACAAGCACAGAGACAAAACAGCAAGAAAACAGGGTTTGTAGAGGACTAATTACTGCTGAAATTGGCTACCACTGAAAAAAGAGAGCACAAACATCCCTGCCTTAACCTACTCCCAGGGGGAAAAAAAGGTTAAAAAACAACAACAACAACAAAAAAGCCCCCCTCCCCAAAAAAAAAAAAATCAACCACACAAAAGAAAAAACCCAACCATATATAAGGTTTCTGTTTCACAGAGAAATGAACAGGTCTCAGTGCCTATTGTACAGCACAAGTCTTTGCGTTCCTTCTTCTTTTAGCCAGAATTCATGACATTTTCTCCCAATAGGTCTCACAGGAATTATTTTGTGGCACACTATTACTTTGGGGTCAATGTCTGCTGCAGGACCAAACTGAGATTCTTTATCTTTTTTTCTTCATTTCAAGAAGATGAAGAATGCAAGGAGTGAGAACTTAAGTATTACAAAATGTAATGGACCTTGGACTGGGAAAAACCCAAAAACCCATGGTTCTACTTCTTGAGCAGAAAGAGCAACACCACTGTTTGTCATTAATATTGTAATTATTTATAATTACAAGAAGCAGTAACCTCCTAGAAAAGGGTGTGTAGTGCAGGCTGTAATCATTACATCACACTAGCTTCCCCTCATGGCTCTACTATTGTATTTAATCCTTACGGAAGTCATAAGATTTCTCTTGTTTTCTGCCTTCAAAATCCCTGGGAAAGGAAGCTTAATTCAACTTGTAACTTAAAATTTAATCCAACAAGTACTGACGCCATGAGGCTCACTGAGGACCACAGAAACGGCAGGCCTGTGGTACTGACTGTGCCCTGTCACCTTGCAGCTGTAATTTATATTCGAATTAGTATTCTGAGAGACCCCAGCTCTGCACCTGCCTTTCACATCAGCAATGAGAATGCAGTGACAGGACAATAAACGACAAAAACAGAGACTAAAGAAGGAACACGAGCCAGAGAAGATCTTGATCCCTGATCCTCACTATAACAACAGAATAAAGGAAGAGATTACAGATTGGGGGGTTTTAGTCACCACCATAATGACATGTAACACACGTTCCCAAAAGATTTACACAGGCTCTCAACCACGTACACACACCCAATTTATTTCTCTGGAAGAAAAGAGAAAGGCATGTGGGTTACAAGATGGCCTTTCAGAAAGAGAAGGCTGCTAGTAATTATCAGGTTAAATGATGATAAAGAACATAGAAATGACTGTTTGTTAAAAAAACAAACCAACCAACCACACTTATCCTATTGTCAACTTTGAATAAAAATAGTTAACAAAATAAAAGAAGTTCACAAAAAAAAGTTACTGCCAGTTCAGTTGTCACCCATGACTATTCCGTAATGTTTAACACCTGGTGAAGCTTACCCTTGCCATATCAACAAGGAAGTTCTCAAAAAGTTTCCAGATATGGTTACTGGCATAGATTTCTTTCATTTCCACTTCAGTGTCCACGTAACAGTGGTTAACAAAATTAACATAGGCAATCTTCACCTGCAGGAACAGTGAAAACACAATCACTATGAAATGGAACAGTAAAAACAATTAATGTAATGTTTCCTATCTGCAAAAGTACTGAACAATAAAGATGAACCTCCTACTACTAAAAAACATTCATAACCATAATAATGCATATGTTTGGTTCTGAAGACTTAGGGAGAAGCAGGGCAATACGTGCCCTAATGTGCTTACTGAAAGACCACAGGAAGAAAAACGAAAAGGTTTTGCAAGCATCCTTACTCTAATGACAAAACCCCCACAAAACAAATCAATAATGATTCTGGTATTTAACTGATATTGAGACCAGGAAAGCCTGAGTCTAAAGCCAGAGGCTGTCAAAATGCAGGACAACCCTGCACTTGCCAGTTGACTGTGGTGGGTTGAAGCCTTGTGACAGGCTTGCCAAATAAAAAATTAAAAGTCTTTTGCAGAGCTGGGACTGCAGTCCCTATATTTCCACAATCCTAATGCAGCACTTGCACTTGGGATCTAAATGGCAGAGAAAGGTTGTGAAGCACTGAGACTGCAGCAATGGCAGCACAAGGCTTAGGAGGACGACTGCAGTTGCACTTCTCTCTGGCATGACAAGTCTGCATGTGCACAGCATAAAAATGGATATCCTGTGCCCAAAATGTATAGATTAAATATAAACATATGCAAATGCACTGAAAATTTCTTGTCATGGTCAAAGGAGATGAGATAGTTGCATATGTTTAATGCAGTGAAGAGAAAACTCAGATCAGACCTCTAGGTTTCATTTGTTTGCGCTTTTTTTTCTAATTACCATCTGTTGAAATTAATGTTAAGGGGAACTTTTGGGCAAAGCAAACATACTTCTTTTTAGTAATAGGATCATGTGATCACAGGGGCAATTTTCAAGGCACAGAGGGAATTTTAACTCCTACAGGTCCCAGTTTTGTTGTTTTGAGCCTCATTTTTCCACCAGGTAATATCAATCACAGTCCTACTTTAGCATGACACGTGCAGAATTGTGCCTTCATACGCAGTGAATAAAAATATTTGCGAGACTGCAACTGAGTTTAATAAAATGAGACTTCACCCAAATTCCCACTGACTTCAGTATGGACAGAATTTTATCCATCATTTCCAAGAAATTCAGGCAGTGGCAAAACATTGACTTGACCTAACACTCAGCTGGGTCTTCACAGCTTCAGCCAGAACTTACGAGAGCATTAAAATCTGACAGTGGCTGGATGAACCCAAAACAAAACAAGGTGTCTGAAAAGCTGACAAACAAAGCACTAAGGACAAGGAATTTTCTGTAGAATAAATACTGTCTATCCTTTCTCATTTATTCACCTTAGGAAGCACCATCCGTTTCCAGCCTGTTTCCTGTGCAAATATTCAACTTGTCAGTACATTATAAACAACAAAACACTGTCTAGGTTTCTAGAAATGCTAAGTTCGCTTCCCCCTGCCGTGAATCGTACCTCAGGAATGCAGTCATCATGGGTCACTACCCTCACTATATCATCCAGGGGCAGCAGTGAATTGCACTTGATCTCTGTGTACACATTCTTCCCCTCCGTGCAGGCGGCCAGCAGTTCCACCAGAGTGATGTGATACGCTAAGGGCCCGCTCTCGTCGGCTCGGTCTCGCTCCGAACACATCATCTGGAGCAGGACTGGGAAGGATGCTCTGTCGTTGTAGAATATCAACACATCTTCACCGCCATTTATCAGCTGAGAAAGAGATCACAAGGTTTTGAGCACCCTGCGCTGCAATCGTTTTGGACTCAGTGACTTTAAAGGTCTTTGCCAACCTAAATGATTCTATGATTTTCTTAATTTCTTACGTTAAGTATGCAAAGACTCTCTAGCTAAAACCCAAACAACAAAACAAAATTTACTCTGATGTGGTTTGCCAGATGAACATATCAAAACAATATCCAAGGCAAACTTCTGCTCTTATCAACATAAGTGCAAATCTGGAATAACTCATACTAACATAAGGTGAATTTGAGGTTTAATTTCTGTGTAGCTCTGTCTTTAACTAAGACAGCATGCCATCCTTATTATTCCTACCATCTAAATGTTTGTGTGAAGTTAATTAATTATCCTCACCTCCTGCTGGGAGGCCAGGATGCATTATTATCCCTGTTTCATAGATAGGCACTTGAGGTGCGGTGAGATTAAATCTTCCACGCTGCCTCACACAAAAAGCCTGTGGCTCACTTGGAATTGAACTCAGCTTTTCCCCACCCTTGCTCAGTATTGGAAACAAAGGGAGATTCTTCCCACTCAGTGCAAATTTGGCAGGTGGGTCATGACTTTGTCAGTGTCATGTCAGCACTCTCATCTAAGAGAAAACTGGCGTGTGTGATAAATATTTGATTCTGCTACAAGTGCTCTGCTCATCTCAAGAGGATCCAGAGCGGCGCTGGAAGCCGGTAGCCCCATCTCAGCACATCTCACTGAAGAGTTTTGCTCTAACCCTGTTTGGAATCCTCTCTCCCTCACTGTCGTTTGAAGCATAATCCACTCTCAATGTGGCTGAAAATAAGCTCCCACAAACCCCTCCTAGTACAGAAGACACCCTGGCAGCTCAAAAATCACACGTATTTTGTGAATTAGGCACTTGACCTATTCCAGTCCATACGTGACATGAAATCCCAGCTTACTCAATTCAAGGGTAGTCATAAAGGTTGCTGGAGCTGCTGAGAAATGGGAAAGCAGCAAGAACAGGAATTAAAATTAGTCTCCCAGAATGAAAAGTCAAGAAACATTTTATTACACTTTCCAGGGTTTCAACACTTCAGATCTTGAATTCACAGCTTTTCTGTTTGTGCTTTCCCTGTTTCTTGCTTATTTTTACTTTGACATTTGGCTGGAATGAATTGTGAATTCAGTCTTTCCTGCAATTCCTATTCCTCATTTATCTTTAGGTTTCTAAAATATTTCTATATCCATGACTTTTCAGACATGTTCTGGACAATCCACAGTACAGAAAAAAAAGTCTAAAGGGACAAAAGCTTAGGACAAAACAACCCAGCAGCATTTTCTGCCACTAAAGTATATTTTCAGCAAGTTAAGAATTCTTTGGAAGTATAATAAAGACTGACCAGTATTGGAGCAGCTGTTGATGCTCTGCAAAATATTACTCCAGAATACTACAGTTAATAGAAAATTCAGCTACCACATTGATCTGCCCCAGAGTAAATTTTGCTTTCCCTTCTGTAATAGTGTTTGCACCGACAGGCAGGGTTCTTCCAGGAGCCTCAAAGCCTGCTTGTAATGAGAAAAAGTGCCCTAAGGAACCTTTCAGGTTGGTAAACATCATTGCAGACATGGAGACCAAGGAGATGAGAACAAGGGAATCAGCTAGATTCGGGATGTTCAATGTATTTTATGACAGTATTCTCTTGCCGTGGTGCTCCTTCATCTGCATGCACTTTCTAGAACATGTAAATATAAGGTTTATCCCTCACTCCCAGTAAACAGGAATAAGCTACAATATACTTCCTGTGGGTGAAAGAAAATGCAGGAGGAGTTGAGGCAAGCTGTACAGTCATATTCTATCTTGTCTTGTGGTAAATTGTTTATGTGCCCCATCTGGAGGCACAGGAAAAGCTACACCACTTGTTTAAGGTCACAAAGTACATCTCAGTTGTCTACAGAGGAACTGTCCCAACTCTGTGGCAAGTTCCAACCATTTGTTCCCTTTAGAGTGGATTGCCATTCAAGTGCCATTCACATTTCACATTAGCATCCTCTTCTAAGAAATCGTAATTACTTACCTGTAATTTCCTACTTTTTGAAAAATAGATCATTATCTTACCCTGTTTCATCAAAGCAGGGTTGTTCCCTCCCCACAGGAAATTCTTTCAGGACTTATGATGTGAATGCCATATCCCAATTCATTTCTACTTTTATCATGGAGTCAGCTTGAAAATGTAATATGACAGTTTATGTTTGTGCTGCTATAGGTCAATAGCAAAATATATTTAAATTGAGAAAAATCTAAAAATTTTGTTTGATGATTAAAAAAAACCTCTACAAGAGCCTGTGGTGGAAGCAGAAAAATCTAAAACCACAACGGCGCGAGAAGTGTTTGAATTATGTAAATCAAAGGCTTGTAATTGATATTGCATGTTAAAATACTTCAGTCAAATTGAAAAGGTTGAGGTGAATTTCATTAAAGGTTATCCATGTAGGCAGGAGCTTTATTTTCTTAATTAGAAGTTTTTCCTCTGGTTGCTGTGGAATAAAATTTCAGTGGGATTTAGTGTTGTTCATACCACAAAAAACTAAAGCTTATCTCTGATTTCTTTGTGAAGACATCTCTTTAAAAAACCAAACCAAGCTGGAAAAAAGCACTTTTTAAAGCAAATAAAAATGTTCCTTGGACTCTAATCCTACCATGACTTTTCACCATATTCAACTTTACCCACTTACTAATCTCAAGGAAGTGTTAACATAATTATAGTTAAATGCACAAGTGTTTGCAAGTTGAAGACTTCATTTATGATGCTCACAATATATCAAATCCTAAATGCAGAGAAAGTCAATTAGGTATTTTCCTAGGAAATTTATTGGCATAAAGATTTGTCCACAGACCATTTGGTGGAATTTACTGGTTCAGACTCTGAATGCAGCTAGTTAAAGTTAGAGCAGCTCTACTGACCCTCATAGAAATACTCTGAAATAAAACAAAACAAAAAAAAAGCAGAAACTAGGATTTAGAAATGCTACATGCTAAAAAAAAGGTCTACAACACTATTTAGACAAATCTGTAAAGGTAAGAGTCTCCTATATGGCAAACCAATGCCACAAGAGTGGATAAAAGTGATCCTAAATTACATTACAGGAAAATGAAGGTTTATGTAACTCTGAGATTTCCATGCTACATCATCTACAAATAGACATCTCTGTATCACCATGCTAACACTCATGTTTTCTTTCTAGTAGTTATACAGATGGCCTTACAAAATTAGATCAAACTCCCCAAAACGTCTGCTAAAATATTCATTATTTGTGATGCCGCTTAAAATTCTAAAGTGAGGATGCCATTATATCTCATTGGTATCAAGAGCAGGAAAAACAGCCTCAGAACACATGAGTGATTAATATGTGAAGCCTTTGCTTACCTCTGTCATTACCATGTCCTGGCATTTTTTCACGTATTTGCCGTCTGCTTTCACGATGGTCTGCAGGAATCGCAGGTACTCCACGTGCCGGCCGTGGGTCTCGATGCAGTGCACAAAGTGCTGCACCACCCTCTCACTGATCTCGTTGCACAGGAGGTAATTATTCATGAAGATGTGCCTCATGGTCTCAGCTTCCAGGAGCTGAACAGATCAAAAACAGCCTCATGAGCAGAGCAGATTTGCTTTGAGATTGAGAGAGGCACGGGATTCTCGAGTAGAGGAAGGCTCACTGGTAAAAGGAAACTCAAGAAATCCTTTTCAGTGATCTCAGGGTCCAGCTTCCAGTTTTGATGGGATTTGTCCACACTTCCCTATGAGTACAAACACTCCTAAAGTGGGCATAAACCAAACCTGAGTCCATGTGGAAGGTGAACACACGTGCACACACACTACACTGCTAGAGCACTCTGCAGAGGCTTTGGAATATGAGACACCTGAGACCACACTGGTCCCCCTCACCATCACACTTCGCAATGCGGCCACCAAATGAGATGGTGAGCTTCCCTGGCTCTCTCTGGGGCTCACAGAGGAGGCATTTCCAGCAGGCAAATCCCTGCACATGCAGCCTGATCAGTCTCAAAGAGAATGTCTCTTTCCACATTAACTCCAGAGGGAGCCTAGGGCTACGTACCCTTGAGCAACATGGAACAAGAGGAACAGATCTGGAGCGAGAGGGGATGCTGCTGAGGACACAGCACTCAGACTTTGTGCATTCTTGGGGCTTTTGCTCTAGGTTGGTCCCTTGGACTAAAGGCTCCTGAGGGTCAGGTGTGCTCCGCCAGTGTATGTCTGTTTAGTTTCATCTGAGAGGAATCCACATCAAGTTTGCTCCACAATTGCACAAAAGCACAATAACTGGGATGGATGATCAGGAAATCAGCTTCAAAAGAACAGAAACACAAGTGCAAGCTGGCTCCACACTTGGCACCTGAGTTAAGTGTCAGTGTTGGATGTGATGGAATCCAGGCCCTGGTCCCACTGTGGTCAGCTCAGAGCTGTTCACTAATGTCACAAAAGAGCATAAATAAAATACAACGGAACAAATGGTTCCTAATGTGCACAGCCCAGTGTCTGCAATCCTCATACTCACAACTCCTTCTAATAAAAGCATGTTTTGCTCAGTAGATCCACTGAGCAAGTGCCATTCTACATAAGTATGTCTGTAAACACACACACAAATACATACAAAGGGATCGTGATAAAAAGATGTATTGTAAGGACAATTATTTAATAGAAGGTCAAACTTTAGATTAGTTGAATCAAATGGGAGCATCATCAACAAAAATGTATGGGTCTGATTCTGTTGTCCCAGCAGTCATAGTATCTTCTACCTTGACTTTGCAGTCCATCAGTGAGTGAGTCAGGATGAATAAAATCAGAGTCAAGTTCAACACAATGATGTGACACATACTCATAGACCCTTCCAGTAAACCCCACAGGTTTTTTGGTTTTTGTTTTCCACTTTTAAAATGGCAACATTAAAGCCAATGACATAAGAAGCAACACTAAGTGAAATGAGAGAGGAGAGGGGAGGGGAGGCATAATTTAGTGAAATTATTTATTTAGCACTGGGATGTTTTAGCAAACCCAAATTTAATTTCAATTATCATATTCTACTTCAAATGAAATACTTACTCCTGGAGTTAAGAACAAGTTGAGATTTTTGTGGAGGAGAACTTGATTCTGAGGATTTCCTCGACAGAAATTCTGAAGGAAAGTGTGGGCTAGATTCATAACTTCATTCATCTTTTCATCACTCTGCAGGAAGAAAGGACAAACAAAATCAGCTGGTTGTACCTAAACACACTTGTTAAAACCACACAACATCAATTCAGCCAGGAACAAACCAACTGTCCTGAGCCTTGATAGGGAAGGAATTCTCCCTCTGGCAAAAGCAATTGATGTAGTTTCCTTCAGAGTCCATTAGCAGCTATACCTTACTCTGAATCAACTTGGCCATAGGGAATCACAGGTAGGAGCACAAAATCAAAGTAAGATTTCTTCATGTGTGGTTATAATTTCCTGGTTTAAAAAAGCACTAAGGTGCTTGATTTAAAAGAAAAGAAAAAAAAACCAACAAACAAACCAAAAATGTCTCTCTGCATTAATTTTAAGCTTTGGCTAATGTTTGGCTTTTCTACAGGTACATACAGAAACAGATGTATGTGTGCATGTGTTCATATATGTACTCCCACAGAAATATATCCCTAGGTTTATCCTCATTTTATATTCCTCTCATGGAGTATTCTCAGTATGATTTGATGAACCACCTGCATGGACAAGCACTATTTTACTGACGACAGCTGAACCCAGTCTCTGTAACATAACACTCAGGAAAACGTAGCCCAGCAGAGGTTTTACCTCCTCTCAGTGACTCCTAGAAGATCTAGAAAGATGTGCTCTTTCAAAGCCTATCTAGTTCATTCATTTGTATGCTCAAATCCACCAAATTAGTACCAAATAACTTTATCTTGTGAAAAAAAAGGCAAGTGGAACTAGGTTAGAGACATCCACCACAGAAACAAAGAGGTTATTTCAGATTTGATCAGTGAAAGCTTTTGGTCCTAAGGTTTACCTGCTTCAGGAATGGGTACAGGAAAGACAGCGCTGTGACATCCAGGTACCCAAGGCAGTAAACATTAAATTTTAAATAAAACCGTGCAGGCAGCTGTATTTAAACTGGGCCCAAACTCACTATTCTTAAGGTAGAAAATGACATCATCATTTCATGTTTGTACCATAGCTGACAATTCAGTTTTTAAAAAGTAGCCGCATCGATGCTTGGGCCTCCCGAGGCCTTTCCCTTCCTTGAGTTCATGTTCTCTACCACTAAAATTAGGAAAATAACCTTTTCATAGGGGATCTGCAGAAGGTCCAAGACTACCAAATGGGCTCCCATGTTTTTCAGTAAACGCTGCTGTTGATTCCGACATTTTTTATTCTGAACACAAAGTTTGCTGAGTCGAATCAAAATCTATAAATTTAAAAATAAATAAATAAGCATGCAAGCAAGAAAAGAACCAGTCATGTCACACAAAACCAAAGACATTTTCTTTCAAAATAAAATAAAAATAATTACTAAATCTACAATTCAAACAGGTATGTGAAGCAAGTTACTTGGCAGATATACTAACCTCTTTAACAATATTGTAGTTATTGCTTTTAATGCTGTCTATCTGGGGTTTTTTGGTCCCATCCTGTATTGGGCTCAAAATATTTGAGTCCTGTAATAAAGAACACATGACAAGTGGAGATTTATTGCAATTTCCTCAACACGAACTAATTGTATTTAATTGCAGTAAGTGACAAAGTATTACAGCAGCTCATAAGGAATTGATACAACACAGATAATAAAGACTCGTTTATTCTTTCTCCAGTGGTCCAGTGAGTGAAAAGATTTACATTCAAGTCCTTCCTTGGTTTCAAATTTCCAACATAATTTGAGGCAATTAATCTATGTCTTCATGCTTCTGATCGTTCTGAAAGAGAGTATGTCCCTAAATCACAGACTAGACACACCAAGGAATTTAAATACTGCAAGAAGATGGATCAAAAGTGTATTTCAGTAGTGACTACATGTTCCAAAAATCTGTAATGCAGCTGGAAAGATTACAAAATCTGTGTATGTGAACACTAAAAAGTCTGGAGAAAGAACTTAAAACAACCTCTGCAGTTCAGCAGGGTGGAGTTCTTCACAGCACAGGAACAAGCAGCATGTGGAAATTAGAGATGTTCCTCCCACGAAGGGGATGCTTCTGCCTGTATCTCTGGATGATGCAGGAAAAGATTTAAAAACAAATAGGAGCCATATGTTAAACGGCAGCATCAAGTCATGATGCCGTATGCTCCGGGCCCTGGCTCCTGGAAAGCCCCAGCTGGGTATGATAAATAAGAGAAATCAAGTCAGCAAGGAACTGCCAACACCCACGCACCTTTCCATGCATCTCTCTCAATCAAAACATGGGAGAACATGTACACAAATACTGCCACTCTGAATACTGGCAGTGTTGGGGGTTTTTCTGCTGTCAGCTGTGGTAAGCCTTTCTTAACTGGAAACAAAAAAAAAATTGAAATATTGGACTTCGGATGCTGAAGTTATAAAGCATGAAGAAAATCTCTAGCAGATCTTGAGACTGACTCACAGGATGACCACAAGGATGTAAACCAATGTTACAGCATTAAAAAAAAAAGAAGAAACAGGTGCACTTCAGAGTTTCATTGTGTCCTCAAACTTCCTACTGTTTTAGAAAAGAGAAATACACTAAAACACACATGTGCATGCCAAGCTGAATGTTTATATGTCCTGAAACCTCTCTCTGAACTTTCTAAGCTGATGGTGAAGTTCAGGAGTTCTATAAATCCCATCTGGTCCTAATTTCCAGTGGGGTAAGAACAGCTGCACCACTTGGCCATGGAAGCTGTTTATAAGAGTGTCAGCAATGCTGTTCAGCCGTGCTGATCTATGTAACAAGAGCGGATTTTATTTGTTTAGGTTTGTTAGTATGCAGGCTGCCATCTCTCTAGCTGTTTGAATCAATACTTTGGGAGATATTTCAGGCTTTTTGCTATAATTAACCACCCTCCTCCGTTCTGGGATTGTGGGTTAACCAAGATTAATTTACCTGTTAGTTTTATCAGCATTCTTCCTCCATCAAAGTAGTTTTATAATCCATGTGAACTATATGTCTTATCTGGAAGTACTGATCAGCATTAAACTGCTGAATCTATCCTTTCTCTTAACAAAATAAACAATTGTTTATTGAACCCGTAAGAGTATGCCAGGGATGTAGTTACCAAGAGATAATCACACCACTGGGATACCAAAGAGTTGCATATCTGGCCTCGTTATGCCCCATGATAGACATTCTCTGTCACACTTTTCCACAGGGGACAGGCAGGCTTAGAGATCTCAGCGAGAAAAGTTCTCACCTGAGTAGCCCACCTTTAGGAAATCATATTTTCTGAAAGAGACTACTTCCTCTATCCATAAAATTCCTGGAATAACACTCTGCATCAGTCTTAGATCTTTTCTTGCTAGCCCCAAGTGGGGACCCAGATTCCAGCATTCAGTTTGAGCAGTTCCCCACCATTGAATAGTCTCCCTCATCCCAGCAGGACAGCGGTGCAAGGCACTGGTCAGTGTCCCCATGGCACAGCTTTGCCCTCCACGGGCTGGATTTCCTTACCAAGGGAATGAGGGACATAAGCAGAATTCTCAGTTCACAACCTCAGCCTGCATATGATGCTTGTTCAAACATTCCCAGAACCAAAGCAAGGTGCCACAGACCAGAAAAGAAAGGAAGTAAGGGAACACCAGGTGCTTACAGGTGCTGAAAGTTTAGACCACTTGAAACCTTGCTGAACTTTCGCAGCAGATGGCAAAGATGAGGAACTCCATAAATGCCACTGCACTCTGTTCCAGCTTGACCCTAAACTGCTTTCGCTGAGCCTGTTTCTCCTCCTCAGAGCTGTGGTTCTGGTGCTACACCACCAAAGCATCCTCCAGGAACAACACAATAAAAATCACACATTCCATGGTCTGTGGTACCTACACAGACCCAGAAAACCCTTCCTAGACAGAACCAAGTGAACAGGCTTTATCTGATTTCCCCTTCTCAAGCAGGGCTCTTATGTGAGCTCAATTTCAGCATTTCTTCCTAACCCTACTGGTGTCTCATTTATGTCTGACCTAACTCCAAGTACCCTTTCCAACTCTGATCTCCAGTGCCTATCAAGACAGTCCTACACGGATGTAAGATTTGCCATTTTTCCTGTGGAGAACTCTGGATACTTTTATAAGAACAAGGCCTTTTTTCTACATATCTCATTTCTGGAGTCATATGACTTAAAAATAAAAGAGAAAAAGGCCCACAGGTTATGATAGTAAGGTGAAAAAAATTACCCAGGAAGACTCGGGCAAAAAAAAAAAGATATTTTTAAACTCTTATGCACATTTTTCAACAGGCTTCACGTGACAACAGAAACTTGAGATTAACATAAGAGTGTTCTGGAATGTCATTTAAGTCCTTGTGCACACTTTAATGTTGTATGGGAAAAATTAAACACAGGCAAATGAAGCATATTCCCTAAAAACCTAGAGGTTCATCCAGCTCTGAATACCCAGTACCCATTCCAAGGAACCATGGATCTCATGGGATTTAAAGCTAGCCACCTGCTTCACACATTGTAAATTATGCCCAACATTGCACTTCCTACATCTGACTTAAGACCTCAAAGAGAGTACTGACCATCTAATGTTTCTTTTTGCCAGGTAAAAACACCTCCTCACTGTTAAAGAAGAATTTAGCTGGGGAAAAAAAAAAGATAGACAAGATTCTGAGCTATTGTAACCTGGCGCAGCTCTCAGGGAATTAGCAGCAGATGATCTAACCAGCAGATTACGTATTACTGCTCTGATACAATAATCTCTCTGATCTGCCAGAGATAATATTGTGCATCTACTGAAGCACTGCTAATCCATACAGACCCACAGGTGCCTCATGGGAAAAAAATGCTCAAAATATCCCATTGAGAGATGCCTCTGTTTCAAATACATTGTTTTGCCCCCTTTTCCTGGAGTTTCCTTGCTATCAGGGCTACCCATAGGAATAAATTACACTTTATAAATGTATTATAGGTAAAAACCTTTGTAATCCTGATGCAATTCCGTTTTCTGTTTCCTCATTACCTTTTCAATTCATTAAATACATAAAGGAACATTTTCTTTCCTATTAGAGCTGTGCTTGAGGAAAGACAGAAGGAAATATCACCTACTTAAGCTCCAACTCCAGAATCCTCCCTAGTTTTGACACCACTAAATATGTGGTGTCAGAACATCAGCTAAGATAGATCAGAGAATGAGTAGGACCTACACTGTTGCAAGAATTTGGGATTCTTCCTTGAAGTGTTGGATTTGCCGCTGCATGAAGCCACCAAAAATCTGCTTTCCCATCTAAAAGGCCACATGTGTGTCACAGATACTTGCAAGCATCTTCTCTCTTTCCATGGCTCCAGCTTTTTCCTAATGTGTGGCCTTCACAATGCTGTACAACCTCTACTTGTCTTTCTGCTTCCCCGATGGCTTCCTTACACATCTTTCTTGACACCAGGAAAGAGAACAAGGAAAATGCTGTGTCAGAAATCGCAGCTGTTCATCTCTCCTCACCTCCTCTGATGAAAATGGAAAAGTGGGAATAAATATTGGTGGGAAAACCTGCTCTAGCCACTCTTATGCCACAAACCTCAATCACAGCAATACTTTGTGTTTTTGTAAAAGCTCATGTTGGAGTTAAACGGTTACATGGTGACCTCAGTTTGCACTGAAAAGCAAAGTTAAAAAAATCCGAACAATGAAATTTAAAATTTAAAAATAAAAAAAAAGAGGTCTTCATGGTCCTAGATTCAAGTTCTACATCAAATCATAGTATATCCTGAGAAGGTGGTATGACATGGGCCAAAGAAATTAAAACATTAATTCAGCTACAAAATCTCTACATTCTTAGGTCAGTCTCATGTTTGGTGAAGAGTGGAATTACTTGTGATGTCTGAAAACATGGGTTTGATTGTGCTCCTCTCCCTTAGTAGCAGGACACTGTCTACTTCTCTTTTCTTCCAGCAAGTCAACCCAACTGCCAGCACACAATTCCCAGATTATTTCCAGAGTGCTGCTGCACACTGTGGCTTGCACCCAGAAAGGAAGGCAGCTCTGTGATATAAGAATGCATTTACAGAAAGCAGCAGGAGAGAATATTGAACGCATTGATAACAGAGGTGTTATTTCCTTTTCTGTCAGTTCCTAAAGCTCAGCCAGAATACTCCACATTCTCACTTTGCCACTTTGCTTAACCAGACCATGATTTTGCAGTTGTTCATGAAACTACCTATCAATATTGAAACAATTCTGACAGCAAAAGCTTTAAACCAACCTCTATTGGCTCTTCTCCCCCTTTGGTTTGATTGTCGCCCACCTCTCCACTCTCATAATTGCTGCTCTTCTCAACCCACAGTTCGGATTTTTCTACAGTCAGACGTAGCTGGTCAAGATCAGCCTTGATTTGCTTGTAGTTATCCACATCTTGATTGGACACCAGCAACTGAACCTGGAAATGGAGAAAACTGTGAAGCTATTACAGCAGTAGCACCAGCACTTACGGCTGGGTAATTTGCTTGATGGTTCCCATTCTAAGCCTCTCTTTCCAGGTGCCTTGTGCAACCTTCCCTATGCAACTGCAACATGGCACACGCAGGCTTTTAGCCCCCATTCATCAAAAACCTTCAGCAGAGCCAGAGGCTGTAGTTGCCCAAAACAGGATAGTTACAACATTCACAACATCCTCTCACCTTCTTGAATACACTGCATAACATTTTCAGCACAGGCAGATTTACAGGCTCTTGAGTTCTGTGCAGAGTGAGCTCTGATGCACTGATTATGATCCTCATGGCATTAAAACAATACAGTTACACACTATTAAAGCAATAGTTATAAACAGCTAATGCTTCAGCGCTGTACTTCAGAAGAAAAAGGAAATAAAAGGATGGTATGACAAGGGATCAAGGCATCCAAAGAAAAGTCAGAATGGCCAGCAATTGCAATGATCTCCTACACCACCATAATCAAATATTGAAAAATAACACACTTTAACACTGTTAGGCCACTTTAGAAAAACTTCTCTGAATGTAGCTGACAAACTGACTTTCAGGTTCATTGAATTTCTCACCATCTGAGTGGCTGCCACTTATTAAGATTAATCTAATTTTTTCCTTTTTCTGTATTGCTCAAATTATCTGGGGTTTTTCACTGTTATGTATAGTTCTTGATTTAGCATGACCCACACATTTTCTTTCTTTGTAACGCTCTCTGTTCTCCCAAGATTATTTATGAAGATAATATTCAAAAAAACGATCAGAAATCTTTACAGTAAGTTAATAAACACTATTAAGAAATCATACTCATGTAAAAGATTAAGGTCACTGACAACACTGATAGGGATGTTCTTTTTAAAACCACATCACATCCAGGCAAATATTCACTATTTTGTAATATAAAGTTTCCATCATAATCATCTCTCTTGCCTTGGCAAAACCTTGTAATTTTACAGAATTTATGAATGCTGCTCAACTGCAGGCATTCCTATTCCACGTGCTCTACAGTCCTTTTTTTGTTTGTTTCTCAATTAGCCTTTTCCATCCTCCACAAAAACACGTTAAGCAACTCAAGTCTTTGCTTACCTGGGAATAACAGCTATTTATGCAACTAACCAGCACAGCCTAACTTTAAATAGCTGGTGGGAGGCCATTATGCTGCACAACAAAAACATTAAACAAAAGCTTTTCAGGTCTTTATCATTCATCTGTTTGCACAGGAGAGAAACCTCCCCAGCTTACATAACGCTGAGACAACGCGCTACCGAGCTCCTGAAATAAGCATCAGATGGTCTTATCAACATATGTTATAAAGGGTTACGTAACAGAGGCGTCTCTGTCGTGCAGCCCCATGACATCAGATCTGCCCATCCTAATCCACGGACACATGGAGCCCGCACATGCACTGCTACCAGAGGGAAAGAATAAAAGCTGAAAACCGGCTTGGCTCTGTCCCTGCCTTCCTGCTGTTTGGGCACAGCCGTATCAGGCAGAGGAGCCCCGTGCAAAACACCTGATTTAGAATTAGAGGCACCAGGTGAATAACAAAATAACAATACCCGGCCTAAGGGGCCCTGAAGACAGGGAAGTCTCACTGCTGACACGGGGACACCTTGCCAAACATGAGGCACTGGCTCCTGAGGGACCACTGTGAGAGGCTCACCACGGACCTACATTTTCCCTAATGGATGCAGTGCCAGAAAGAACCATTTCTGGGGGCACAGAACTATAATATACACCAGCACATATGGCCAAAGAAGTCTGCTGATACTTGACCTCTGAGGAAATAACACTGTCGTGCAACAAACAGCAGTTTAAGTAGCAGAGCAGACTCTGGAAAGGCTCCCTGCATTCGGTTTCCCGCGATAACGCTCAGCCCATCCATACCTGTTTGAATGCCTGCAGAACTTCTGCTCTCTGGCTGAAGTGCTTGAACAGCAGGTGCAGAGCCCCTGAGAGCAATGGGGGGTAGTCATGCATGATGAGGTGAATGAGGACCCGTAAAAAAGTTCTGCCCCCTTCATCATCAAGCTGAACTGCATTCTTCTCCTTTCTGCAACAGAAATGGGGGAAAAAAGGACCAAATCAAGTAAATTAGATAAGAAAAAATAAAAGCTTTTGAGATAAAATGCCTCTACACACAATCTACGCTTGACAAAGCTCTTAAAATCAAGTCAAATATGCTGCAGGAAGGAAATTATATATATAACTTTAACATATTTCATAAGGACTTCTATCCTACAGTTATGTGCTGTTGAGAAATCTTGTAGCAGAATGGACACTATGGAGCAGAAGTAAGTATCTATGAAATGTGTCAAACATTGTGATAAAAATCTATATTGGAAAAGCATTCATTTTTGTCGTGGATAAGTTGAGCACGGCTCATCCCCAATCCTAATTAAATGAAGTAAACTGCATTTCATCAGAGATTACTTTGACCCTTTCCTTTTCACTCCTTCCCTTTTCAGCTGCTATTAAAATTTCATTTAAGAAAAAATAAGATCAAAAATAGCAAGAATTGCCAAAAGCATCATATTTCTGGGATCATATTCATAATGTGGAACAGCAGAAAGCAGATTTACACTTAACATATCAAAGCAGAAATAATGCTTCCAAGAAACCATTCGGTCTCTCTTCATTTTAAAGATTCAGATGCCAAGGGCTGTGTGTTGTTTTACATTATGGGAGTTCAGGAGAGGCCTGGAGGCATTGCTTGTGCTGGTAAAGATTGAGAATGCATGAGGGACTGAGAGAGGAAAGATCACAGTGCCCATATTGTGGATCCTTCTCCTTAGCTCCAAGAAAAACTTTCAAGTCTACGGCCTTGTCTAAATGGAATTAATTTTTACTGGTATAATTATAATTATACCCGTAAAATTAAACCAATATAGTGATAATGGTAATAACTCTCCAGTGCAAATGTTTTCCATTGTTTTTTTTTTTCTGTTCACACTTAGCTGAAATCCCTCCCAAAACTCTGCAAGCATAACTTGGGATCTACAGGCCTCTGGTGGTCCAGGAGATCATGGCAAGTGGTCCACTCCAGATCTGAGGAGTCACAGGAGAGATTACTGTTGACACGACTTTCCCAATGAGTTTGAACACCAAGTGCAATGACAACAGGTCATGTGGTCTACGAGAAATACTGACGGTCAACAGCAAGCTGCTGATCCAGGAAATCTGGGGCTGTAGTCATAAGGCACACCAGAAAAAGAGTCTTTTTTAGCACCCATGTGAGGCATTATATGATAAATAGAAAATTAGTACGGTTTAGCCCAATGCACCTGTACACTATTCCCCAGGTGCCTTTGGGAACATGACAAAAACTTTCTACCAACTCTCTCACAACTAAGAGGGTGGTCACAGCCAATCCCACAGCCATCCAGGCCAGCTGGGCTGTTTGCTTGATTGAAATCCAGGCCTTTCCTGGCACATTTCTGTTCAAGTACGGCTTATACAGTAACAAGCAGGCAAAGGAAGAGAAAGGGCTATGAAAATAAGCACAGAATAAACAGAGATTGTCCATGAGAAACATCGATGTGAACAAAAAGATCTATAAATATACACAGAGGTAAAACTTCAGAGAATATACCTGCCAGCAAACATGGTTTCAGCCTGAGCTGCAATTTCATCTATGTCAGGAACAATTGCTGGGAAAAAAAATCAGAAGAAAAAAAATTTAAAAATAAAGACAGTGATCATCATTTAATCTGCACAGCAAAATGGAATTCTGTTCCTCTTTAAAGCAGATGGTATCAAGTAAAGGTCTAACTAGTCATTCCCCAACTACGCAAAATTTGCTTTCTGCAAGAGTAGCAGAGAACAAACAGGAAATGGGGCAGAGTTAAATTGTGTATTATTATTGCTGAGGAAGAGAATTGTAGTAGCCACATGGTGCTAGGAACTGTACTAGCCACCAGCAGTGACCCACAAATGACACAGATTATCAAACTTTACATTTTTTGTTACATGAGCCAGCCCTAACAAAGCAAACATGAACTTTAGAATATTTACCACAAACCAAATTATTTACCACACTGTCATTTTGCTTTAGAATGGCTTTAATATAATTTATTACTTAAGACTTTAGTACCCCTGTATTATACATGTCCCCACCTCCAAATGGAGCAATTCTCCCGTACTTGCAGGTGGTCACACAGACCTTTTGAGCACTTCTGTGTGCATGGGAGGGCTCCCTGGAAAGCCAAATCATTCCTGTACCACGTTCACCTCACTTAAACCTGTGCTCATCCGTCCCCAACCACTCTCCACTTGCCACCGCACAGTGTTTTGGGAAGAGCACAAATAGAAGAACAAACTATCATAGTGGGGAAAAAGGAATCACTTTACTGTTAGAGAAGGACAGGCCAGCAAAAAAAAGTTGTGGAATTCCTGAAAATTTTTATTTTTTCACAAGCTTTTCAACTTGCAGCAGCATGTGTCTTTCTGCTGCAGTTAAGCTCAGTGTTTGCAGTTGCCTACCCAGAATTACTTTGCATTGAAAGAAAATAGCAAGGATTACCTGAGGCTGTCCCTGGCGTGTCAGGTGGGGATGATGTAGAGCAATCAACGTTTTCAGTGTTTTCCCCAAACTCTCTCTTATAGATAGACAGCATGTAGGATATTCTGTAGTCCAGTCTAACACTGAGAATAAACTACAAGAAAAAAAAGTGAAGTAAATTAATTTAAGTCCACTATGAAAAAGCAATCCCTTACATTCACCAGTTTTCTGTGATTTCTTTCTTTACCCTGCCCACCCTGAGAGATGTTGAACTCTGCCCTATGGATTGCTGAGTACCACTAGGTGTGTCCAGGGGCTCCAACACACTGCCTTGTCCTCACTGCCTGCGAGCCAGATCATAACCTTCAAACCCACACTGACACCAATTATTTCACATTTCAGCTGAACTTCCAATGCCCCATGAAAGTAGGAGTGGAGTGGGATGGAGAGCAAGCACAATAGGCTCAAGGCTCACCCTCTCAGATGCGTGACAAATGCCCTTTTGTTCCTCAGCTGTTAAACTGGAAACTCATACAGGAAAAATCCTAATTCAGAGCCGGAAGTGCTGCTTTTATATTGGAATAGTGAGGAAAATAACTAGGCTGGAAGCATTAGTATCAAATTAAGGGCTGACACTTAAACACATGGCTGCTTCTTACCCACGGGAAATGCAAGCACGTAATCAAACACCTTTAAGATCATTTAACATATTTTACAACCAGTGGGGATGAAAGACATATGCTGAGTTTCCAAGGCTGAGGTGACAGGTGATCTGAAAGGTGACTTAGCAAACGGTGGCAACCTGTTTCTATGATCTACAGCTAAAGTCAAACATGCTTCCCAGACCCACTGTAATTGGATTTGTCTGTTTTGATTCCATGATTAAGTTACCCCAGAATTGTACAAGCAAGATTTTTAAAAATAAAAATTTCCCAAGTCCATGCATAGTCAACTAAGTCTATCAGACCATCTGTTTAATTCTGGCTGAAGGCAGAATAGAAATTGTAAGTTAAAAAGTCTTTACTTAAAGCAATAGGAAGATATGTTGAGAATTAAATTACTATAAACTGAAATATTTCTGAGAATAGAATACCTTTAATCATCATGGTACTTGCTATGTGTGTTAGTACAATAAATCTAAAATATTCTTACTCGCCTTTGATACTAATAACACAGTAATGAAAGGTAACATGATTTAAATTAATCGTTCTTCATTGCATTTTAAATGAAATTGAATTATTTTGTATTTCTTGTGGGCCAGGATCATATATATGCACATTTACTGTGATTCGCCCAGCATACGACAACTTGCTTATCTGAAGTAATTTGACCATGTGACTAATCCTTAACTAACAAACCACAGACTAAGTAAGAAATTAGGATTAAGTGCTCTTCAATCCTGAGTGCTCTTGCACTGAATGTGCTGTGAAAAAGAAAAGGATGAGACAAAATTTGATTCCCTCAGGGAATGCACAGGACAAGGTCCTGGAATCATCCTCCTAAACATCGACCAGTAAAGCAGGACAGTACAGAGAGAAATTCAGTCATAAAAACAAATGAAAATGAGAAGCAATACATGTGAATAGTGTTATTTAGGTCGTATAACTTCATAACACTCTGTCTTTCACTGTAAGTTTTAAACTAAAGGAGGCCTGGAGCCAAAGAATGCAGTATTGAGTATATTCTAATAATTGATAGCCTTTCAGATGACAAGTAATTAGAGTCATCTAAATCATTTATGTGCAGTCAGAACAAATGGAATCCTTCAAAAGTGACACTGGTACCAACAAATCCAGAGAATTTATAGAAAACACTGAAACATTCCTTCACGGCCTAAGCATTGCAGAAACCGGGATTCGATACACAGAGCAAACATGTGCCACTTCACTTTTTAACAGCACAGAGTGAAAACTGCACCTCAGGAGGCAGGCTGATGTCACACAGCTTGTCAGGTCAGCTGGGGGAAAATCACAGAAGCCCACAGACTGTTCTCAGCCCAACAGTGGAAATCTGAAATTAATGAAATGCACCTCAAAAGTGCGCAGCCTCGCACAACTTCAGTGGAGCCAGGGCCAGTTCTGCCTTTCACCCAACTACTCCAACAGAGGGGTCAAATTCTTAAATCAAGCAACCACCCCAGTGTAAAGTGAGTGTGAAAGAAGCTGGAAACAGACATGCTGTCTTCAGGAAACATTTGTGAGGCAGATTAGAGGACGAGTTCTGTTGTTGCACAATTACAGTAAGAAAGTTTCTGCAGCATCCCGTTCCTTCAAAAAACAAGTTGGTTCAACAGGGTGAACACCACAGCTGTACAGTTGTTCACACAGAGGAGTATCCTTCCTCATATCAAAGAGTTATTTCTACAATGAGCAGCCCAGTGAATAGTAAGAATGTAGTTAACAGAACTGGCAACTATGTGAGTAAAAGAACCGTGAAATGACTGCTGTGGAATATTCCAGCCCTCATTATTACCTGCAAAATCTCAATGATTTTCAGTTTGGTGTCCATTACGATCACATCTTCACTGTCTGCGGTGCTGGCTTGCTTGCTTGGGTGAATGCTTGGCTGTATGTCAGGGGTACTGATGGGGAATACAGACCCTCTGCTCAGCACCATTTGCGTCATCATCTCTCCTACCCCATGGATGGTCCTCATGACGTTGTTCCCTGTGCATTAAACAAAAACCCAGATATATTTGCTAGGAAAAGCTATATATCACACATACACCCATGTTGTCAAACGCCCTTCCAGTCTCAAGAGGCATACTGAAAAAGAAGCCTTCAGTTCCTGAATTCATTCAAATTACCCAATTAGGCAGAAATTTTCTACTCTGATTTTCCAAGATACGATTTCTTACAGGTCAACAGATGGTAAATACACCAAAATATTTGCAGAGTTCTGTTAACATGATTAACAAATGATAAAAAGTAGAGCTAAAGAAATCTCACCCATTCCTTTGCCTGAAGGTGTATTATCCACATCTAAAATAATTTCTTGAAGAGGTTTGTTTAATCTGTTTTTAAGAATATTTGCGAACTGAGTGTTCCATATCCAGTATTATAGAGCATCTCTAGGCAAGCAATTCCAGTACCTGACTATGTTTATCATCAGAAAACTTTTATTGATATTTTATTAATACCATCTATTGCTGCAATTTGTAGACACTTGGGAGGAGTTTTACATGTCACATTGAAAGAGAGTAAAGGGGTGAGGCTGTGCCAGTCTGATCAATCTCTTTGTGTGGTTCAAATGACAGGCCACAACCCAAATCCAACTTAAACAACCAGACAACCATGCCCCTTCAAATAAAAGTTCCAGGAGAATGCCAGGTTTGAAGGCTATCCTGAGGGTGAAACTGGTATCTGTAATCACGGTGCCTGAAGTTATTCATGAGGGAAAAAATTATTTTACACTTACGTGGTAAAACCTTTATCCAGTCTGGTTGCAATGGTACTTATAACTGCAAAATCTACCTAGAAATGCCATCTGTTCCCACAGATTATACTGCTCTTTATAGTGAATTTTGATGGGAAAAGTATCTCAGTGAATCAGTGACTTCCTTGCAAAGGTAGGCATAAGAAAGCATGAAAACATTGTGCTACCTACCTACATGAATTCGTTTCCTTTCTTGCAAAGTAAAGATAGGAATGAATGGAGGAAATGAAAGGAATGACAGCATCTCTTCACACTAGACTACACTAAAGGCAAAGAAAAGACTGAAGGAAGTGTAACTTTGCTGAGAGAAGCCTGAATAGTTCTTGTCTATCCTTTAGTACACTTTAATCACCATGCCACAGCCAAGCTTTACTCCCACTGAAGAGACCCTCTTCCCAGATAATCTGCTGTAAAAAGCCAAGGCTGGATTTTATTTTGTTGGCAAAATCCTCCTCTTATTCCCTTCTTTCTTCAATCCATATAGATCAACTACATCGTGTAGGGAAAGAGGATGCCTTCAGCCCTGACTTTAAAAGGGAAAAACACAAAGAGGTTGCTTTTTCAAAGTGAATGAGGCAGATTAGTGTCAGGTTTGAGGTCCCAATTAGCATCTGGACTGGTGTGCAATCACTCTGGATCGGTCTTTTGAAAATAATACTCAAAGTCCCTACAAAAGAGAGGGAAAAAATGTACTTCTGATTTTGCATGTTACGGAAAAAAAACCTAGAAGTCAAACTACAGGCTGGATCCTCACATTTGGCAGGCACAGAAAGTTCTAACTGCTTACACAGGCATAAAGCAAATAAAATCATCACAAATACCCTTCATGGCACAAAACAAAAATGGTGTGTTTTCCTTTCAAATCAAGTAAAACAGTGTGGGAATAACACAGGATGAGTATCTCTCTCTCTCTCTCCCAGTCCCCAACCCCTTTCTCCCAGTGTGCTGAACAAGTATTCGCATTGACCACCACTCAGTGCACCTGTGCAGAGCTACAGTACTACAGGGAGGACCTTCAACCCTTAAAGTACCTTCAGTAAAACTGGCATTATGCATCTTCTTCATCTTCAAACCATGAAATAAATGACACTGCCCATTCCATTCTGTCCTTAATGCTGACAGATAAGCCCACAACAAGACCTGCAGCTTGGGCAGCTGCATCATGGCCTGTAATACCCCTGCCATACACCTCAGTTGAGAAATTATCATCATCTCTCACAACATCGTTTTAAAATCCCTTTTGCTCAGTTGTGCAGAGGGAAATATAGAGGGCATTTGGAAAGCTCCGAAATTCTTTAAAAAACAACTTCAGTCAATGGGGTTAATGATAAGGAAACCACTTAGGTCTAAGACAAGTCCAGAAGATATTCTTCTCAAAAACAACTGCAGTTTGTCCCAAATGAGGAAGAAGAATTCCACTTCATCTTAAGAAGTTCCTGTTCACCCTTCAAGACTGAAGTCTACTCAGTGTAAAGCTAACAAAAAAGTTAGTTAGTGTCTTTTGGACAAGAAATCAGACAATATCTTGGGTGGACCTCATGTTTCTGGAGAAATCTGGGATTTTGCCTAGACCATATCTTGCTTATTTCTCAGCTATTAGTGGGGTGCTGCATAGGCATGGCAGGGGATGGGATTCGACTCCTTCCATGAAAAAGGAATTAGTCACTGTCTCTGCATTTCAGGACAACGTCCATAAATGAGTACACCGCTTTTTCCACCTCTAGGAAAGAAAGTGAGAGGCCTGCAATAGCAAAGACTCTGAGGCACTCAGCTAATGTGATACTGGAGCCTAGAAAAGCATCTAGGAAATAAAAAGAAATGATGTGACTGCTGTCCTGGCCCATTACCGACAGAACACCAGTGGTCAAAGGTGGCACAAACCAGTGAGAGACAGCTATGAAGCTACTTCCCAACGGCATCAGTAATAAGGATAAACCCTCTGTCCACAATATTCCTTCACTATTGACCTTCATGCAACTGATCTCAAAAGACAGAGGCGGGAAAGTGAAGGAGGATCAAGGTGGTACTTGTTAGCCCTGCTGTTTCAAATAGCATTTCATTAATGCATAGGAAAGGATTTTAGCAAGAGAGAAGTCTACTTAATCCAGTTCAGTATTTACAGTGATTCAATACTACATTATTTCTGTCAATAACAGCAGGGAGACAAGGTGTCATCTTGGAAAACTTTTTAACCAACTGCCTGATGCTGACTGTAATTCTCAGTTAATTCAGAGCAGGCTTGGGGAGAACATTCCCAGAGTTAAAATGCTGCAGCACCTGGAGCAATTCAGCATTTCTTTTCAGGAAAGGTATTTCAACAACTGTGTTTTGCAAGGTGCTGATGAAATGCAACTTCTCCAAGGAGCAGGCAGCAGTCAAGCAGCACATTCATGGATGGCAATGAAGCAGCTGATGTGTCTCAGCACTGAGAGGAGCTGCTCTACTTTGTGAAAGAAGCCATGGAGAGCTTTCATGTACATAAGGAGCGGGCAGCAGCTTCTCTTCCAAAAGATGCCCCAGTAATCAGCACTGGTGATGCTCAGTGTTGTCTGTCCAGCCTCGGATGCCTGGACCGTGTTAAGCATGGATTTAAATCTGTCACTCACAAGCACGAGGGACCAGCAGCAGTCTTGCTTGAACACAGTTATCCCAGCAGGGAAGGGTGTGCTTCCCTGAGGTAAGGCGTGCAGGAAGGTTACTGCAGCTTAAAAAGGGACTGGCTCTCTGTCAGCTAAGCCTGCAACAATGCAAGACAAAATACACTGGCTCAATAAAAGAGATTTAAGTTCTTAGTACATGTGCACACAATGACTAAAATAAGGGAGCTCTGATCTTAGTCACATCTCCAAAGTGCTTCCTGAATACCAATGACCAGGGAAAAATTAACTTACTGCCTCAGCTAGTTAACTGAGCTAAATCAGGAGACAGAGCAAGTAGATGTGAACCCTGATTACTTTCATGTGCACTTTGCTAGAGATAAGTGAAGAGAAGCCTGAGCTGTGCCTCCATATGGTACTGCCACCCTTAACCTGCTGACCTCATCTTTGGCTGTTTTCTTTGAGGTCAAGGTACTAACATTTATATATGGCTGTGAAGCGTGGCAGGGAGAGAACAGTCCTTGCAATGTTGTGAGGTGCTAATGTGTGCAACCAAGCACTTCTCTCAGCAGCAAACTGCTGCAGAAGTGCTCAGAGCCGTGACTGACCAACAGAGGAAAAGAACGCAAGGAAATCTCCTCGAATCTTTTTCCAATTTTCCCTTCTTCTCTGTTCCTCCCTCTGCCAAGACAAGTCAGATGCCAAAAGCCTTCCATAAGCAGTGGACCCATTAGAAATGTCTCCTATTGAATGTACAGTCTCAACAAGACTAGTCAATGGAAGAGTGAATTTGCTATGCACAAGTGGTAATTTAAAGGAGCTGCAGATTGACAGACACTGAAAGAAGAGGAAAGAAGAGAATGCTTGTCATGTTTTGAATAGACAACTGTGCATCTCCTTTTCATTACTTTTTATTACAGTGATCACAACTTCCTAATGAGTATCAGTTTCTGTCACAAAACTGTAGCACATAATCTCATACAATTTGGCACGATTGACAACACAGCGGCCTCTCTGAGAAGAAAGGCTTTTCAGAGGAGTCAATTATGGGAAAAAAATAACAACCACCCAAGTAATCGAAACAGTGGATAATTTGACACTTCATTTTCTACATAAACATATTTTCTTGATAAGTCATTTACTGGTTGCAAAAATTCTAAAAGCAGAATATAAAAGTAAACAACAATCTGCTATGCAATACAGTATGGATGGTAAGTGACAAAATACCATATTCAGTAAGAAAAACAACTGTCAAAGGCAGCTGGCAATTCATGCCTTTTCTTCCAATTGTTCCCAGCCCATTGCTATGGAGCATCCTCAGTTTGCGCTCCATGACCCACAGAATTCTGGACATTTCATACACAGCACAGAGAACTGTGCAGAAGCTGAGGGTGAATACTTGGTGGAAGCCTCAAAGGCTGGCAGGTTCCCCTAAAGCCAGTAGTCCTCTGCTCCACAGAAATCCCCAAGATGCCAGGGAACCAACATGCAGCCTTGTTTATTTAAAAATTAAATATAGGTACCTGATCTAGTCCCTAGTTGCCACAGAAGGACAGAGCTTGCTCTTACTATCATTGCTGTTCAGTCTTCCTCAACACAAAGGGATGAAAGATGGATTCCTAGGACTCAGTTTTGAAAACTGCTCAGCTATTTTTAGCTTGAAGAGTTTCCCACAGTGCTCATCTCCCTACACAGAAATTTTTAAAGTGCCCACATTTTCAAAAGGATTTTAACACCCAGCAGCTTTCATTAGGGACTGGACCAGCTGGATGCTTGATGCTTGTGGAAACTAAGTACCTAAATGGGAGCTGCCACATAGAATCATAGACTGCTTTGGGTGGGAAGAGACCTTAAAGATCACCCAGTTCCCATCCCTTTGCCATGAGCAAGGACACCTTCCACCAGGTTTCTCAGAGCCCCATCCAGCTTTGCCTTAGACAATTCAGGGATGAGGCAACCACAGCTTCTCTGGGCAACCTGTGCCAGGGCCTCAGCACCCTCACAGGGAACAATTTCTTCCGAATAGCACATCTAAACCTCCTCTCTGTCAGTCTGAAGCCATTCTCCTTGTCCTGTCACTACATGTCCTTGGAGTAAATAGTTGCTCTCCATCTTTCTTGTAGGCTCCCTTCAGATACTGAAAGGCCTGATCAGATCTTCAGGAAATCTGTTAATGACCAGCGAAGACTAATGTATGTGCATCCACTACCCCAACAACCTTCATTAACCTGTCCATAAAAATCAAGTATGTTATTCAATCTTGCTTACAAATAAAAGAGGAAGCAGGGGGAAGAAATCAAAGGGTTTACAAAAATGTCACAATTCTCACGTGGTCTATGTAGTTACTAAGCTATAGAAACAGCCCTCTGATGTCATCAAACCTGAACATGGTTTTCATTAGGACACCTGACACTTCAGCCAAAACCAGCACACAGGACCTTGTCTCAACCCATGTGTCAGTGTAGCTGCGTTCAACCAGATTTTAAGGCAGTATTCACAACAGCAGAACTCCAAATGTCCTTGGCTTTGTGGATTTCAGTGAGATCTACACTATTGTTCCACCAAAAGCTTCCCAAAGAAAGCTTCAGTGCCATCTTAAAGCACACAACATCACCAGTCCTTGGGGATCCTCCTGCAGAGAACCATGTGTGCAGCATTGTCTAAATACCACGTGCAAGATTAAGAATCCAATGGCAGCTTTAGGTCTACATTTCTTTGCTGATTTGGCTACATTGCTTCATGCAATTTAATTTTTCTGCATAAAAAGTTACAGCCATTTTAAGGACATATAATAACAACACTTCACTACCTAAAGGAACACGTTTTATTTCAAACTCTTTAGAGGTGTATATTATTTGCCAGAAGTATTAAAGCCTTACAGCTCTGTTTGTGAAAGAGGTATTAATTTTTACAGGTTTTCTACAGAATTTGTTCATAAAGACTTCAGAACCTATCATAAACAGGCCAAGAATCACACTTTATGTCTTCATTAAACCATTTTTCATCGCTCAGTAACTAGCTGACCTAAGATAAGGCTTACAGAAAGCCTAATGCATGGCATTAAGGACACATGGTAAGGTATCACTTCTATATTTTATAGTCTTCAGAAGTAATGAGGCAAAACAAAGGAAAAAACTTACAATATGCCATGCACGTACATTGGCTACCCAGCCCCTGAGTGAATCTGGCCACTCCAGCCTCCGCTTAGCCACAGCATATCCACAAAGCCCTCCCTTTTCACATACAAACATTCAGCTGCCCAGCCATGGTGAAAACTCCACCAAACTTCACCTTCTCCTGGCATTCTGCAGGTTCTGGGTTTTTTGCCTATCCCCAAAACCACAAAGTAGTGTCAAGCATGGCTTTCATGCCACGGACATTAGTCCAAGGAAAAAAATACATGTATCAGCATGCTGGCCTTGAGGGTAAAAAGCACCATGGGAATCAAGCCTCCTAGCTGAGTTACATCTGTAAGACAGATATTGATTCTTAGAAGAGCAATGGTCTCTGGAATCCCATTAATGCATGAGGGAAAGAATAAGGAGGAAAGAGAAATGGTTCATGCCACAGAATTAAGCTCTCAGACTGACCTCCCCTTTGGTCTAGCAATACTCTGCCCTGAACAGCAGTTTCTTCTCTGTAGATATCTGTGACTAACACAGTTAACTTTCCTTTTTCCTCTTATAAACTTTCTTTTCTTGTAAACTGCTGGTATAAATCATTGCTCCAGTCTGCCAGGCAGCCAGCCTCATTAGCCCTGCTTATCAAAGTATGCCTCAAAGAAGATACTGCAAATTGTTAACTAGACAAAAGTGCAGGTAACAGACACAGATGCAGGGCTGAGAAACAGTAGAGTAATTTCTAATAGTCTTGGATGAAACCTGTTCCTTCTTGGTCACAGAGGACCCATAGGGACTACAGGAAAGGCAGGTGCAGCCTTGTTCTCAACCCCCAGTGGCCTCACTGGTGCTCCCAGTCACTGTGTACCACTTGCAGCCAAAAGGGCTGGAAGAAAACGTGACCTAACTGGAGCTGGAGCTGAGAGACTGAAGAGGCTCCTGGGCTGTGTCACAGTGGCAGAAGTCTGGACGAGAGTCCCCTGACACACAGAAACACAAGCACTCCTTTGCAGAGAGAAGGCAGCAGACCTCAGCAGTGCTGAAGACTCCAGGAGAAAGCGAGACCTCCCCTGTTCTGCTCCCTGGCAGGATGGAGTCTTGAGTCCCTTCAGTCTGCATGAGGAACACACCACCAAGATAAAGACCCAGGCACAACATGAAGCAGCTGGGATATCTGACCACCAGTCTGAACAGGTAAAAAGAGGCATCTGCTTAGGCAGTTGTGGGCAACACATTTAACGTGAGAATCACAGAAGTGGGAGCAATTTAAGCTTATTATAGGCAATTTTTAAAAGCTGTTTTTTCAAAAAGAGCAAACGAAACCAAAAGACTCCCTCTGATGTCAGCGGACACTGGCTCAGGAAAATTGTAGAGCTCCTGAGGGACAGACTCACTCTGCAGATAACTCAGGTTTGTGGCAATGAGGGCTTTTTCAGCTGGTGCCCAGCACCGTGACCTGCATCCCAAGCCATAAGCAGCTCAAATTCAAGGATGTATTTCCTGGCATGTCGTTATTCTCATTCCCAAACAACAGTAACTAATCAGCACTGAGCTGCATGGCAAATGTGTAGCTTACCTGCTGCTACTACCATGTTGCTTCCTCTTGCAGACCTGACATATGCCGTAGTTGCATGGTTTGACTAAAATCAGCTATTTGAAAGAGCAAATAGCACCTAGAGAAAGATGTGCATTTTAATTCACAGAGAATAAATTAGCAGCATTGGACAAGGCAGATTGTCTCCTTACTCTGGAATGATACAGCAGGGTGCACTTACTAGGAAAGCAATGACTTTACCTTTTAATTAAAACTGCAAGAGATTATAATGCTCTTGAAAGGTGCCAGAATGACAGCATTACTAAATGAAATCCTCATTTTCTCCTTAAGAAAAAAAATGCCTCTTTAGGATACAGGTAGTATATTTTGTATACCACACATATTTTTTTAGAATCTAAAAGGGAAAAAAAAGAAACAGAAAACAGCTTCAAATATCCACAAAAATAATTCAAAGTTAAGACACACTGACTGAAACAAAAAAAAAGAAGTTGGTTGCAAGATTTTCAAGTCAATTCATTTTTAGAGTGCAATCTAGATAAGAAGCATTTCCAAATATATACATCCTTACTTTTTACAGGATCTTGTCTCATAAATGTTTCTTAGCCAACTTTCTCCAATCTGTCTTCATCAAATAAGGTCACACATGAAAACTACATGCACATTAAATTTAATTCTGGTTAAAGCAGCTGACAGTGGCATTAAAATTAAGCTTTCTAAAGGAAGTAAGGCTTAACATTTACAATAATATAAGGATCAACAGGACAAGAGGGAATGGCTTCACACTGACAAGAGTAAGTTTAGGTTGGATATCAGGAAAAAAATTCTCCCCTGTGAGAGTGGTGAGGCCCTGACACAGGTTGCCCAGAGAAGCTGTGGCTGCCCCATCCCTGGCAGTGTCCAAGGCCAGGCTGGATGTGGCTCTGAGCAACCTGGGATAGTGGAAGGTGTCCCTATCCATGGCAGGAGGTTGGAACACGATGATCATCGAGGTCCCTTCCAACCCAAGCCATGCTATGATTCTGTGATCTTTTTAGAATCTTTGCTAAACAAAGACAGAGAAACACACAGAAAACATCAAGGACTACTTCAGCCACCAAGGTGGCTCCAAATTTAAGCAAAGGATGGAAAAGGACATCTTAAGGTAAAAGGTTAATTAAGTCTTCATGCAACTTCCACTAAGCCTAAAAATACATCCCATTTTGCAGATTTGCCTCAACAGTTCAACACTTGTCATACATAATTCCTTACTTAACAAGTAGTTTTACTGAAGTAAGTGGGTGTACTTAAGAAATAAATATTAAACAAGGAAGACTCAAGACTGCTGGTTAAAAATTTGGTTGTTTCAACTGTGAGATGCATATCTCCAGGAAAGCTTTCTACAGCCAAGACTCACCACATTCTACCACCTATCATTAATGTATTTCCCAAAATCCTGACTACAGTTTTCACAATGTGGACTGGTCAAACTAGCCAGGAATCCAGCTCACCAATTCCCTATAACTTCACATTACCAGAATCAGATGTTGGAAGCTTTTGTTGCTCCTGACCTGGAACAAGTCAATGGAAAGGCTGCATAACCTATTTGTGCCCAGATTTATTCAGCACAGATGTTCCCATAGAAATCAATACATTTTAAGAAAACTAAAATAAAAAACCTATCATGTAAATACATAGATCCTGACCAAAGTTCTTAACTCCTACAGACATGCTACCTTCTATCTACTACAGCTGCAGAATATGAATTACATGACTCATCCATTTGGGCAAACCTCTTTTCAAGTCATTTTTCTTAGAACCTGAAAATCACTGCATTTCTGAATCGGCATAACTATTGACAAAATCTTGTTGTTAAATATACATTTACTATCAATCTATGCAAATTTACACTTAGATAGTGATGAAAATTAAAATATACAGAACCTAAGCTGGTGTTCAGTAGCACTTTTTCTACAAAAGATTTACAGGATCACGCCCCTAATGCTTGATAAAATTTAAACATATTTGTTTATACCAATAAACTGTCAGTCTCAGGCATCATGACTGGCTTTCAGCGTTTGTCAAAACTGGAGTTTAGAGCTACACTTCAAAGCTCTAAGCTCAAGGAATGAAATACATGTTCTTACTGAATTAAAGCTTATGCCTAGACATTTGTGATTCCTAACTGGAAGCTTTAAAAAACACTCACCCAACAAACAAACAAAAAAACCCAAACAAAGCCCTACAACTTCTATAAACTCCAGGATTAATAATTTACTTCCATACATTCACAATATATACACAAAATCGCAACAGAAACAATCTTATCTTTTTGTTTGTTTGTTTAAAGAACATCAATATAATGATTTTTGCAACTCAAGGAAGCTATTTTTTCTTTTAAAAGGAGTTATGTTAACTTGCACATCCCTAGAGTAATAATGTGTTGGAGGGACACCTACCTGCAATATTCTGCAAAGGTTTGGTACGACTGTTAGAAGTACTGGACCTGCCAGAGAGGATGCTGCAGTCTGGAGAGATGTGGGAGAGTGGAATCTGACCTCCTCTAAAGGCAAGAGCTCACCCTCACCCCTACCTCACTGGAGAGAGGGCTCCCACCATCCTGAAAGAGGGCAGGGAACAATCCATCTGTCTGTATTTTATGGAACTTATGAATAAGAAAACATTTGCTGGAAAAAATCGACGGACCATTCTTATCTTAGAAAATGCCTTCACATTTTCCAAAATCTTAAAAAACCTAGACTGAGATGATTTCTACTTTAATCCATTTAATAGCCTAAGAGACCAGTACTGTAAATTAGACAATAAAAAGCCAGGACAGGTAACTAATGAAACAACTAACATGTTCTGAGCAACACAGTTTTATAAGAGAGGATTTCTGTGTAAAAATGGAAGGGAAACCTTTGATGTACAATCTTATAATCACTATAAAATTGAAAACCAATGTATATCTACAGCTTTGCATGGTGAACAGTCCTTACTCTCAGAGTGAGGGGAGATCTGGAAAAAATTCCCAAGATCAATTTTTATGTCTGCCTGTTCATTCCTCAGGATCCCTAGTGGAGCCTGGACAAGATGGATCCAGACTCTGCAGGACCTAGGGAACACCCGTGCTTCTGGACTCACCCATAGGATCATCTACAGTCCAACACATGCAGAGGCCCAGAAGTTCCAGCCCAGCACTACGCCTCAGTGGTGCAAGGTACAACTAAAGTGATGCTGACTGATTCTTGTGTAGTTCTCCTTAATGAAAAGTGCTCCCCTGTTTTGCTTGAGTAATGTGATTTTCAGACATGAAATACATTCTTTGAACATGAAGTTCTATGAGCTGAGTGCTCGAAAATAGTGAATAGGAGTTATGAAACTGCTTAAACTTCATCCTTGTGACATATAGCTCATGGGTAGGTAAGTTTGCACCTCCAGGGAAAGCAAACTGGACATAGATGTTTGGACACAGCAGTTAAATATTCAGGCTCATTCTGTCTCAACTGCAAAGTGAATGCACAGTTTATGTGGTTTATAGCTTCTCAATCAGAAAGGAAAAGGGAGGTTGAAGAAAAGATCTGACTATCCAAAGACATCCTTTTCTTTTACAAAGACTGTAGAAGGCCTCTCCAGGAAGCCTTACAGCTATTTCTACATAAAAACACCTTGTCTCGCCACAGCAAAGTTTCAATGCCTGTTTTTAGGTCCAGATAGCACAGCCAATATCTCCAGACTCCTGTAAGATTGCAGACAGCACTGACACCAGTCTGCACCACCAAAAATCCTCTCCAAAGCAATGGACTTTCTAGACACAGAGTTAGTAGAAAAAGGGGAAAAACCCCAAACAAACAAACCAAACCAACCCACAGGTAATTACCAAAGGAACATCCATGGATTGTTTTATCCTGACCTGAACTGGTCAGTGTTTGAATGGTGAACAGCCGTGGAGACAGCTACAGCAGGAAAGAAATTCAAATCATCTGTGTAAAGGCTAAAGCCAGTAAAAAAAAGGCACACCTTTGTTCTGTGCCTTTTTTGCTGAAAGAACATGAGACAAAACCAGGTTTCTGACAAAAAGTTTCCAACAAGGCTCCAGTACCTGGTTGAGCATTACTAAAGAGGCTACTGAGCTTCCATTTGCACAGTTATGAGATTTGCAGCATTCCTTCACACTCATTTATTTCAAAACGAATTCATTGATTCGTATGGAATTGCTAAGGAAATTCATATAACTGAGAGCAGGTCTGTTTGCACTTAACGGGTGGTTCCATCCTCTCTTACATAGCTTGAAAGGAAATAAACAGAAATAACAGGGAATTAAGGACGAAACATGATTTTATGGATAATGAATGTGAGTGAAAACACTGAACAAGATGTATAATGTGGATTAAAGCCTTGGACAGAGTGAGAACTAAGCAGAAGAACCACATCTGCATGTCCCATGTTGCCAATATGCCAAGATTGTGTCTGGAGTCAAACTGTGTCCAGAGCCATTTAAGAAGAGAGTCTGCAATGCAGTCTTTCAGGGACAAAAAAGGAAAACATAATTCCAAGTGTCTGGGCATAGAGTCTTTTCTCTAGTGCTGAGGAGGGACTTCAGCCAGCTACAGCATGACTTGGTGTGCACTGCATTGCAGGAAAGACTTCCAGAGGGTTTCAGTAAAGTCTGCTGGCAGTGATGCAGGGAAGACGAAGAGAACCAAGCATATGACTTCTTGGTTCAGAGATGACAATGACAGTCTACACCTCTGCAAAGTATGTGAACCTCAAAGAAGAAAAAAGTTGTGAAGGACAGCACACTTCTGCAGGGCATCTGTGGGAGTGACTGAGCAAAATGATGATTAGAAAGACTCAAGGCTGGGAAAAGGACTCCCAGAGAAAACACAAAATAATTGTTTCCAACAAGACAGCTCATCCATTTTGGTGCTGTGAGCCAGCTGGCTGGCAACACCAGCTACATATTAAAACAGAATTTGCCATCAGTCTCCTGGACCCTCAGCCCACACAACTGTCACACCTCTCTTCCACTCACACAGGAAAACTAAACTGCTACGTTTCAGCACCTTTCTGGCATGCTCATTCCTCAACCCAGTTTTAAACCATGGTAGGAAAGGCAGTGGGACATACAGAATAGTCCTGGTGTTGTCAGAGAGGCACTGTGGTCTGAGTTCAAAAAAGAATATTCTAAGCTGACAAACATAGGCAGAGGATGGCCTCCTCAGGACTTCCATCGGGTGCTTCTGCCATTGTGGGACCAGGACCATCTCATTCCCCCTTTCAGTGAAGTGCTAAGAAAACTAACAAACACCTGTGCCACAGGTGAGCCACCATAATCCCTGTGCCCAGGCAAACCCTGCCTGAACTTCCTTGGGATGTTCAGAGCAAGGGGCACTGAGGTTTAGAACCAAATTTGAAAGTTCCAAATAAGCAAAGGAGCAGCAACACCAATGTAGTACCCCCAAGTCATGAAGGATGCAGCTCTGTTCAAAAAGGTTCTTTTTTAGCTGATCAGTTTAATGTCCCCTGCAATGCATACCTGTAGGCGGGCTTACGTGTGAATACAGAACCTTGAAAGAGAAATGAGATGTTCCATAAATTATTTCCAACTTAAAAAACTAATTACCCAGTGGAATAAGAGTCTTTTCTGCTTATCTCACCTCCATCCTGAAACTTGCTCAACCTTTCGAAGTATGACGATATGGGAACTTGAACAATATCTAGAATTGCCAGCAGCGTCCGAGTCAGTCTGAGAAGCTCACTAAAACTATAAAAGCCAAAGTATATCAGGTTTCGAGCCAGATGTACCACCTATGAGAAAAAGAAATTAAAAATGAAGGAAGTACTGACAGCCTTTGTGGTCTTCGGTTGCATCTCACACAGCAGCTTCCACGGAGATTCAGATCTTGAGTGCATTCAAACTAGCACAAATCTTCCCACTGATTTTTGAACTAAGGCCAGTGACATTAAATGTTTGTCAGGATTAGACAAAGCAATTGGTCAGTCAGGTTACAGCAAAACCAAGGTTAAGTTTAGGAAGACTTGAGAGGATACAAATGCACCTGTGAAAATATATAAGATCAAGAAGAAAGACTCCGGGAAATTATTTAAAGAGGTGGCAGTTTGAGGAAGATGGAAGGCAGCAGAAGAGTAAGGTGACTGTGATAAGTTTGCACAGAGGTGATTTCAGGTGACCAGAGGCAAAAGCAACAAAGAGAAGTAGGCCGGAGGAAGAACTATAAAAGCCGTAAGCATTTCCCCTTTATTCTTTGCTATTTGAATCTAGAAAATCTAGGCCTATCTAAAGTTTCTGTCAGGAATTTCAAGCAATGTTTAAACCAAAGAATTAGGATTATTCAGAGTGTTTCATTCAGTGTAATACCCTACACAGAAAACAGCACACACTTATACTGAAGAATCCTTGTAAGTTATTTCACTAATGTAAAAAGAGTAGGAATATGGCCATTCACCCCCCCACAAATCCCCTCTCCCTCCACTGAAATGTAACCACCTCAGGAGAAGGAAGGGACGGTTGGAAAAATACAGCAGACAAGAATATTATTTTCTGCAGTACCAGTCATCACCAAGAACACTGGAGTTAGGAACAGGTGCTTCTTTAAGCTATTTCGCACCAACATTTATTCTGCAACTGGCTTTTTTTTGAAAGAAGCAATGTCAACTTATCTGAAATGAGGAATACTGTAAGTAGGATGCAGATAGCTGAGAAGTACCTCAAATGTAAGTTTATTTTTCTCTTTGTCTCCAAATGGAAAGGGTTGATTCACAACTTCTTTCAAGTACTCTTCTACAAATTCCATTGTTAGTGCAAACTTTGTCTTCATTTCATTCCTTGAAGAGTCAGTGAAGGAATCATACCTACCATACAAGGCACAGAAAGAAGGAAAATTAAACACCTCTAATATCAGGATCAGCTGTCATTAAACAAAAAACAAACCGATCGTGATCCTCTGAAATTACTCAGTTCAGCTCTTCGGAGATATGGAAAGCGGATGCACAAACCTTCCTTCCAACAGTACCAGGAAGGGTTGAAGTGAATGGGAAAAACATAGACAGGATAATACCACTCTTGTGGCAGACAGGACTGTTAAATCTTGCTCTGGCAATTCAACAAGGTCATTAACAGAAACAACACTGCCTGCTGCACTGCTGTGCTTCTTCCTCTGTCTCTCCTGCCAGATACTCCCGGGCTGGGAGCATCCCAGTGCTGCTGCTCTATCAAATTAGTGGAGCCAGACAGGGTTTCCACTGAAATCAATGGTCCTTTCTCTAAAATTAAATTTAACACATGCTTAAGTACTTTACTAAGTGAAAGCCAAAGCCTCTGTGAGCTGTTTCTGGACAGCAGCTGTGCCTTTATTCTGGGTTCCCAACTGTGGCTTTCTGTTGAGCTTGAGGTATAAAACTGAGTTCCAGCCTAGCAAACCTTCCATGTGAGACACAATTGGATTACTTGGAGTGCAGCTGGTCTGAGGAAAGGCCATGCCATTTTCCCCATCTTGTTCGATAAAAGAACATAGTAAAAAATAAAATTTAAATATTTAATGATTGAAAGCTGCCCATGGAAGTTTCCAAGAATAACAATAATTAATAGTTCTGTGCTCTGCAACAAAATACCTTTTCACACACGTTTTGTGGACATTGGACATCTACAACCATTTTGTTCTGAGACTAACCCTACAAAGTGCTTTTGTACTTTAGTTTGAAACACTTCAACTCACTCATGAATTGTGATCTTGGTAGGAATTTCAGTCCACAATCTGGCGTACTTGACAGGCACCACAGACTCCTGAGGATCTCTGTCCACATGCATGTGCAGCATCAAACGACAAAAGGAAGCCCGCAGGTCATAGGGGAGGCTTTCATCAGACATACATCTGAGGATCAAGTCTACTGACAGCTGGGCAGAAATCTGGTTGATGGCGAGATACTGGCGGTCCAGGCACATTCTTGCAAAGAGGTTCAGTTGGTACCTTAAAAAAAACAGGTAATAATGTGGTATCCAAGGAAATCAGTTGGGAATGAAAGAACACACCTCAGAATCTCATGTTACAAGCCTGTTGTGAGCCCTTCTGATATAAATCCTAAAAAATAACAAGAGTGGCTTTGTAAGCAAGAGAGCAACTTGACATTAAAAACTATTTGTTCAATTGTTGTTTCAATTTCATAAAACATTATTCCATGATCCCATTTCCTCTCTAATCCTCAAGACACTCAGGACACTCTGTCTGCTTCCAGGGCAGCACAACCTAAAATTAAAGCCCAATAAATAAAAGGTAAGAGGCAAAATAAGAAAGAGACACAAAGAAATGTGACGAGCAAAGGAAACTCAAGATTTGCCTTGAATAGACAGCAGAGACTGTGATGACTCCCACAAGAAAAACCTGAAATCAACTTTTAATCTCAGTTTCTGGCATGACTTGGTTTCCTTTTTTGATATTGGCAAATGAACTGGGTAAGAACTGGGGGTGTTGAGAGAGTTTACATTTTCTTCCCTTTGAATAAGCAGTTTTACCTGTAGTAGGTAAGAACTTCTAAATCAGCTTTTGTGCCCTCCTTTGCCTCCTGAGCCAGATGCCTGATGGCTTTGCCATGAGGCTCCTTGTTGCTGTCGATCCAGTAAAGCCACACTTCCTCTTCATCAATGTCATCCGAGATGACTGGGCATTCCAAGGGATTGTCCATTTGGGTTGAAACCAGCCTGCAAACACAAACCATTCAAAATGGAGCCATGAGCAAAGCACTGGGAATTTAAGAGAGCAGACAATAAAAAGGTGGCATGTTCTGATTACAGATACTCACTTGGTCTGGATGAGAATGTCAGCATTCCCTGGGCTCAGCATAAACTTGCAGATGAGTTCCTGAGTTACTGGTATTGCTGTGGTGTTAGATACACACAGGTCTGACAGATAATCCAAGAATCTGCAGTCAAAAAACCACAGATGCAGCAGAACATGAGACTTAAACAACTACTGGGGAACTGCAGTAGAAATTTCTAGCACTCAGCCCTAGAGGATGGGTAGATTAGAGGGACTCTGTATCATGATATTTATCAACATATGATCCTTGCCAGTCCATACTCTTGCAACTTGCAACTTGCAACTTCCACTAGATCACGTTACTCCAAGCCCCATCCAGCCTGGCCTTGAACATTGCCAGGGAATGCTGCGCTACCAGAGAAGAGTGCAGATCTGTCAGGACCTGCAGATAGGACTCTGCATTCAAAGAGGTCATTCCATGTAAAGCAGAAAGAACAAAGCTTTGCAGGGAAATCAGTTTCCTATGAATTTGTCTCTCAAATTTAGGTCTTCTGATGCTTAACAAGGTTCAGACTGAGGCTTTCCTCGCAGCTGGGACATTCATTAGTTACGTGGGTTTGTCTCTTTCAGGGATTCCTGTGCATGCAGTAACAGTAATCCATATTGCAGCCTTTGACACACTGCAACATAAAAAGGGCCTCTTCCTTCTACGTAGTTTCCTCTTTCCATGATATTCACAGGAATTAAGTATCTCTGAGCCCACCACTCCTCTAGCAAACGTAGCTAAAACTGAGCAAGATGCTTAAGAGCTGGTGGGGGAGCAGATGTGAGCAGGCATACACACACACTCAGATCATATATTCCACTTCCTTAAAAATCCAGGTACAAACTTTGACCATCTGCTATCAGCCATTCAAGGATCCAACAGTTTGAACCTCTAGCACAGACCACAGTCCCCACTAAAGTCTGGGAACTCTAGGGGGTGAGTACAGACAGCATTTTTAGGATAGACTTAAGAAAAAATCCACCCATAACTGAAATGAAGCTTTGTGGCAACTGGTAATTAAAAGTGCCCAGCAATCACAAAGATAAAATTAAACAAACAGCACATAATTACAGAGAATTCTGGGGAAGTCACCTGGTTGGAGCCAAAACTCAGGAAAGTTTTTAATTTTGTAGCTCATGTGTTTTAGAGCAGAATGCCACAATTCTCACTCACATCAACAGTGCTGCGAAAATCTACAAGACTCTCATGAAAATCAGTACCCAGATCAAGTCTTTACTGTTCAGATTACACCATACTGGCAAGGGGTAACTTTGAAACATTTATTGCTCCTGAACTCCTCAAAGAAATGCATACACAGCAGTTGCGTGATGTGGTTATGGCACAAATTCCATTACATCCTCCACCACAAGAAAATGGGATGTGCAATTTTCAATAAATAGACCCTTCAGAGACAGAGCTGATCTTGTGATTTCCTCTTCATATTGACCAAGCCCAACCCAGCTGAGCATGGGAGAGGCAATGAGATTACAGAGTGAGAGGAAACAGGCATATAGAAAATAATTGAGGCAGTGAAGCACCAAGGCCTTGAGCAATGTCCTTAATCGCTACCTGGAAAATGGTACTCACAATTACAGAGGACAATATTTGGCCTTCAGTATGTTCATTTCTTATACTTGTATTACTTTGCTAATTTTACAACTGAAAATCCAATAATAAAGAGATTTTTCCATTTAAAAATAAAGAAATCCATTTCTTTTATATTCCGACCTGACGCTTATAAAAAAATATTAAAAATTCAGCTGAGTGAAGTTCAAGGCCAGAATTCTTAATTTGGAACAAAATCAGATCTAGGAGACATGTTTATGGGATCTTCACTGTCCTAGGCCCTTTTTAGGTCTGACCTGGAATCAGAACCTGCAGGAAAACTGATACTAATAAAAGCTAGAAAAATTGACATGTGTATAATTTACATCAGGATTATTAGCACGGGAACCAACACAAGTGGCAGTTTCACAGTGGAGCTGCAGAGCTAGGTTAATTAAAAAATTAAACTTCCTGTTCATTTCTCTTTTCCCGAATCTGAACTGAGACCAGATTTTCAAAGTTGTCCTGTAAAATATAAGCCCTCTCTTCAGTAAGCTCTAGTTTTAAAATGTGGATATGGTTAAATTCCAGGAATTACAGGTAGTTCTACTATTTTCTGCACAGGTGGGGTTTTTGTCTGCCAGGTCAAAACAGGGAGAAAGAGACATCAAACCAATGAATCGCATGCAATTCACAGCTACTGCAAAAATGCTACGTGGACCACTTCAAACCTTGGCTCTCGATTTCTCCTGAGTAAATTCACAAACGTCTCTATTTCTTTAGCCGTGATGTGTTTCTCTAGCAGTTTTCTGTTGTTGTGCAACAAAGCTGTGATGGTGTCTTCTGCCAGAATATCATAACCAATCTGGGACTGCATGACGCAGAAGTTCTTAGCAATATATTCCTGAAAAAAGGAAAAATTCCCATGATGACATGCTGAGCAGTAATGTTTTCTCTCTTTGAACCAGAGGCATCCAGCTCAGGTAGCAATCAAAATAACGCCCAAAACTTTCCTCTCTGCACTGGCCTGAACAAAAGAACTTCTGAATACCTAAAATATGTACTCTGAGAAACAGATTCCATATTAGGGATGATTAACTCTTCTTATTCTTTCATAAACCAAAGAAATGAATCCATGCAAAGATATACAAAATTCAAGAAATTGCAACTTTTTTTTAAAAAAAGGAAAAACTGAAACTTTTTTATAATGTTTAAGAAGCTTTTTTCCTGAGTCTTCCCTCCTCCTTTTCTCTCTCTTCAGGACAGAAATATTTCCGTAAAACACTGGAAAGAAAAAAAAAGCCACACAGCAGCTCAGGCTTTTATCTCCAGTCCCTTTAGCCCGTGTTCTGAAATACCTCTTGCTCACAGGGAGTCTCCAGCAGTGGGAAATCAGGCTACCTGATAGAACAACCTCTGCTCTGACTCACTGCCATCCCTCCACAAATATTTAAGCAAGAGAAACAGACAGTTTTGCAGATTTCCCACTTTACAGTCCAGGCTCCAAGAACTTATTTTTTAATAACAGAAAGCTCATGAATGAAGCAGTGAACCCCAGTCTCAGTCTGAGCCTGCAGAAGTACAAAGTGAATTTGTGATATTCATTGTTGAACTTTCAATTCACACACTACTAAGCTACATACAAAAAAAAAGGCCTTTCCCCATTACCACAGAATCCCACCTGTAAGTGCAGAGAGCCATGTCAAACCCAGGACATACAATTATAGAAATCAGGAGGAAAATTATCCTCAATACCACTGACCTGGTTCTTCCTATAGTCCTGTTGGGAGTGTCTTAGAACTCTGTAACATAATCTTAACATGTATTTGTAGGGAGCATATCTCTGGTCACCCAGGTCTTCAAGTCTAAGCATCGATCCTTCACCTTTGTCCTTAAAAGGAGCTTTGAGGATGCCGAATATCTGTTCAAAATCAAAATCATGGAGAGTGAAAACCAGACCCAGATTTCTGCTGAGCTTACAGCAGTCAATGGAAATGTCCTCTGACAGGATCAGCACAACAGCCTTGACTAAACACAAGTGGGGACACAATCTGAGACATAACAGCTTTATGTATTTGGGGTTAGCTTTACATTTCCCACCAACTTGGTTGACATTGCTTTCCCTTTACTGCTACCCCCAGCTTTAAACAGTTGTAGTTACATGTCTTAACTTTGGATAATTTAATGATGAAAAAGGAGGACAATACTGGCTGCTGCCCAGTTTCATCCTTTTCCTCTTTTTTAAAATTTCTTTCAGTTGACTTCTCAAAAAGGACATTAATTTTATTTACTTGCAAGTTTGCCCTCATGCAAACAAAGTCAGAGTTCCATAAGGGCACTATGTGGGGAACACTTGCAGGACTGGGACCATGCTGCATGTTTGTCTCTAATTTTGTGAACAATTTGCTCTCAAACATGGTCTTAAATCTTATTAGAATCACATGAAATTAAGAGCCCTCTACAGCCCCTTGTGCTTGACTCTAATTTAGGGACCAAGAGATGAGCTTTGACCAAGTAGTGTCATTTCTACCCAATCTAACCAGACACAAACCCAACTTGGCATAAGCCAAGTTACCCAAAAACAACTTTTCCTCACATAACTCTCTCCTACAATCTGTTTGCAAATACAATGAAGTTATTAACACCATAGGACATACCTGAGCCAATATATTTTGCTCCCTCATTAATTTCTGCCGTTCCCGGTTTGGCTTGGTAATGATCACATCCAAAACTTCTTGCCCGTTATTGGGCACATCGGCAACAAAGAAAATTAGATCTTCCAGTAGCTTCGTTACAAACCTAGAAAGAATAGACAAATCATTATTATAAACAGTCACTCAACACTTGCTAGAATTCATTAAGAACGAAAATCACATTTATGCCAAGCCTGACCTGGCACCATGGAACTTCCATCACTGCACAGTTAAGTTTGACATGTACTTAAGGATTCCAAGCCTTGGTTCAGCAGAAGCTTAAATCAATCACAGGGCTGTTTACCAAGGCATTAAACAACAACCAGAGGGAAAACAAGAGAAAAATACAGGCTGCTGGATTGATACACAGTATTCAGAGACCCAAAATCTACACCAGCTGGCCTCAAGGCCCAGGAGCAGTAAAAATAAACTTACACAGCCTAGCAAGGATTTTTATGCTTTATCATGGGTCCATGAAACAAGATTATGGACTCACTAGAGGAATAAAAACATACTGCCACTAGGTAATTTCCCTACTGACCCATGAAACTGTTTCATATATATGCTTTTTCATATATAAATTCATATAGAACTGTTTTCCTAGATATACGGGCCCAAGAAACTGTATTTGTTTCACTCTTTGCTAAACAAAAGATTTGTCAGAAGCAGGTGCTAAAAACAACAGAGGTAGTAGTAATTCCTTCTCTCCCACTTTCAGAAAATGCAAAAAGACAGAATATAAATGGGGAAAAAAAAGAAAACAAAGTCATCCTTGCCTCCTTGTTACTAACACCTTGCCAGACATGCAGTGAGAAACACAGATGTCCACAGATTTCAAAGAATGTCCCTTAACAGCACCAGCAGTCTTTTACATGAAAAACTCAGCATCATCTCAATTTTGTCAATGTCTAGTCTATAACTAACAAATCTATGAAAGAGGCAGGAAGATCCCCAAGAGATTTTCAGTCATCTGTGGGAGGCAAAGTTCCCATTATCCACAAGTGAGCTGGGCTGCTCACCCAAACCCTCTGAGCGAGCTTTAGCTCTAAAAGCCTCAGTCTCCTGGTGGAAAACAGCAAGGTGTGTGTCACCCCCACAAAATAAAGTAGAAAAGGCAGCTGTAGAATGGAGCAATGAGGAATACACTGTTGGGACTCCTACTTCTCTATGCTAGAAGGTGATAAGATGGGAAAAAGATGGTTTGGGGTTTTTTTCCAAAGGAAATCAAAAGAACAAACAAATAATGGCACTGTTCTGAAACAGCTCTGAAATGTTTTGTATGTTTGTTGTACCAATCCGGCAACACCAAGACCTGACAATACTGACAGTGACACAAGGCTCACACAGGGATGTCCCACCTGGACACTGTCGTATCCCTCTCTGGGTCAATTCAATCAAGAAATGGCCCCACAGCTTTTCAAGGCTGAGTCCCAACATCCAGGCTATTAAAAATCTGCCTGTTAGGATATTGAACCATCTGGCCTAATTGCTACTGGAAATTGACTACAAAAATTCGGTTTCATCACCAAAAATTAACATTTTCAGAAAAAAAAAGCTGCATATGATGTATTACAGTTTACAAATTCACACTGCCAGAGATGCTGTCTTATATTCAGTTTAACCACAGGCAGCTGAAGACAAATAGTGAACTACATCACTGGCAGTGGAATATATCTGGCTACAATGTACAACAAAGTCCTTTGATTCAGGGGTAGGTGTGAGGAGCAGACATTCTAATAGTGCCACAGATGAAATGGGGTGAATACAAGGGGTAAACACCAAAATGATGTAAAACAGAAAAAGAGAACAGGAGAAAATAGAAATGAGAAAGCAAAGGGATTATTGGAGCAGCTTCTTAATCATACAGAGACCTCCTTCCAAGGCTTTTGCAGATTTGCAGTGTGGTGAACTTCACACAAGTCAAGAGTGCTGCTTTCCTGTACACGAGAATCAGATGCAGTGCACCCTCACATTACAGCTCAGAAGCGGATTATCAAAGGAAATCCAGACAAAGAAATTTTCTCAGGGAACTACCCACTTCTTTATGTGGCCAGTGACCTGGGGAAGTGCTGTTTACCTCCCTTTTACACAGGAGATACATGGATCAGCCTCAGGTACAGCAAGGACGCTCTGACAGAAGTGGAATCTAACCCCAGGCTGGCACTCTCAGCACTGAAGTGTCCTCTCCCAATTGCCTCTGCGTCCATGTGGATATCACCTACCCATGACTGTGTTATCATGAGTAACCAAACACCAATTTAGCAGGGGAAAAATTAAAACTCACTAACCTCCTTTCATTCTGAGTTATTGTTCCATTCTCCAGCTTTTTAACAGTTGATGCTAAAACCTTGTTGGCGTCATTGGCAAAGTCCAGGTCTCTGACCTCAGACAGAGGAACCGATACAATGGCAAAAGCTTCCTTGTCCTCTTTGGTTTGGCACGTCCCAATCTGCAATAGTTTTTGGTTTAAAGTGGGTGAGCAATCCTCTTACCTTTATCCTAATTATTATGGACATTCCATATGTTAGAAGTGAGACAGCTTCAGGAATGAGTTTGGGATTTTGTTTACCTTTAACATCACAGGCCTCTCTTCCTCAGTGTCTATCGGGATGCTGGTGCTGGTGACCCAAGTGTTAGTGCACAAGTGCCTCAGTCGGACATAGGAGTTCCTAAAGGGGGACAGAGCAAACAGCAGGTGAGATGGATCAGTCCTGAGCCCACGTGGGCGACGTCAGATGCCCTGCAACAACTATCTAAGTGTGAGGCTGGAGAGGAGGAGCCACATCAGTCACTTGCAATAAAAGGGAGAAGTGGACCTAAAAGACACTGCAGTACCCTTTTCCCTTGACTCCTTCTTTCTCACTCAGAGAAGAGCTGCAACAAGAACAGCCAGCATCTTGGGATTATGCAGAATGCTGGGTTTAAGTATTTATGTAAGTCTAGGAGTAAAATATTCTTTAAAGAAAAAGAAACCTAAAAGGAAGATGTTATAAAATCCCATCTGAACAGAAATACATTTCATGAATAAACCCAATTCTTTTATTTTTTTTTCTGCAGAATAACGAACCCTTTTAAGCTGTCACAGCACAAAAGCCAGAAAGTAAAGCTGACCGTGGTTTCACAGCTTCATCATTATGATCTGCAAACCCTTGTTCCAGAGCAAGCATTTACAGTACCAGTTCTCAACTGAAAATCAAGTGAACAAAGAGCAGATATGAGATCCTTCTAAATTCTTTCCATATGATAATCTGTGGTATTATCAAAAAGCAGAGCTGAGAAATCAATTACAATTTTAACTCTGAATTTTACTTTTGAAATATATTCACTGTGGTCTCCATTCACGCTCTCCCTTTCATGCTGATGGGCTTTTGAGTATTCAAGTAAGCAAATTATCTGGCAGAACTTAGCATAGCAAACACACTTCAAAGTCACATACATCAGTATTTGTGGGTACCCAGCTTTAAAATCCACCCTCATAACAACCAGCCCCAAGTGTCTTCAAGCCCATTCAGTCACAACCAACACCGTGTGACTTATCTAGCCAATCTCAGCTATGCTACACAGCTGAAATTTCAAATATTGACAATTAAAACCCAGAAGCCACTTGCTGAATACATTTGAATAACAAACATGCTCAGTGGCATCATGATCTGTCAGGGAAACAGAAGCCCAGCTCACCACACACATTATTTTGTTGGGAACAATTCAGTTAAATCTATTAAAAGTACATTTTTTTCAAACAGTGCATAGAGCTCAATTCTATCCACACATAGATCTGTGCAATATTTAGACCATTATTTTTCTCTTCAAAGACTGTCTCTAAGTGTCACTTGTTTCATCCTTATAATTATTTTACCCAGTCACAGCAGCAGTATCATGTTTTATACATCCCTTATTTATCCATGAACACTCCTCAAATTTTAGCAGAAGGATTATACTTGCTCATGTTTGATTTTTTCTGCTTTACTCACCAGCATAATGCCAGGAAGAAACCCTGTCAATGCAGCACGATTTTTTGCCCTTTTTTCCTTTCCTTTTTTTTTTTTTTTTTTACCTTGGAACCAGGCAATCAGCTCTCTGAAGGGTGGTGGCATCCAGTTCAAAGAGAGACGCGATGTCATTTCCATGTGGCACAGAGACCAAAGTATACATAATCTTCTCCCCTGCCTGGCGTTTCTTCTTTGAAGCAGGAAGGTCGCCGTCTCTCTGCTGATTAGGCACAAGGGTTATTTGCTTGCATCAGGGCCCATTAGAAATTCTTCAATTACCTTGCAGACAAGTAGTACATCTGAATTGGAATTTTTTTTTTTTTTTTAACCTTCTAGCAAGAATCTGCCATGACTGGCTTTGGAGTAACACAAAGGATGCACTTTGCCCCATGGGGTTTCAGGCAGTCATTAGAACAACAGCGGGCCACGAGCTACAGAGGCCCTGCAGCACTGGATACACTTTATTTGACACCTATGACTTCAAAAAACCTGCAGTGGTTGCAGACCCCTCACTCCCAGCAGATGCAACTACACAGTGCTGGTCTGGAAAGGACCATAGTTAAAAGAGTTAAAAGAAGATAATTAATGAAAATTAGATTTTTTTTTTTTTTAAGACAAGGAGGGGATTTAAAAAGTAAGCAATTTGCCTAAATCCACTGTTGTTTTATGTAAGTTTGATGGCTTTTTCCTCTCAAATGGTAGAATCACAGCAGCACACTTTCCGAGAATCACAAAATCATTTAGGTTGGAAAAGGCCTCCAAGATCATCGAGTCTAGCCTTTGACCGATCACCATCTTGTCCACTAAACCACGTCCAGTTGTTTCCCAAACACCTCCAGGGATAGGAATCAGCTCCCTGGGCAGCCCCTTCCAATGCCTGTCAGATCTTCCCATGAAGAAATTATTCCTGATGTCCAACCTGAAACTCCCTTTGAGCAGCTTGAAGCCATTTCCTCTTGTCCTGTGGACACTCTCCAAACAGCAAGAGCCAGAACACCTGCTCCATCAGGAGCAGCTTGTCCCGGGAAGGAGGACAGGCAAAGCCCCAGCTGGATTGTATCACAAAGCACAGGCTGAGTCCAACGCACCCAAGGCTGGGTCCAACCCAGGTCTGATTTTACCTGCTGTAAGGGCAGGAGTTGTTCCCTCTGAGGGACACAGTTACTCAAACAAGGCACGTGAGCTAAGGTGGGATCTTCCTCCCACCACCTGCTCAATCCACAGGAATTTGTGACACCGCAGCACCATCCTCGTATCTTTAGTCACCTACATATCTTTGCCGACAGACTCCAAATGCCACCTTTCCTGAGAGCACTTCTTGGCTTGAAGGAGTCATTTGGAGTCTGTGCCCGTATCCACACAACAACCAACAGAATTACTGTAAGTAAAAGCTGCTTCTCTGGGGTGTCAAGTTACACGTCTTACAAAAGACTGATAACCAATTAAGAGACTGGCAGCCTGGGGCCCTTCCTTCATATACACAAAATACATCACAGAGGGAGAGAAGAAGAGGAATGAGGAAAGCCAAAAGCAAAAAAAATCCTACCCTGGAAGCCCGAAATGCTATTAGAATGATTTACAATACACCGCTAAGGAAGAGCTGTACAACGTGAAAAGCCAGGCTGTGCTTGGTTTGCATTAGCTGCTTGATTAAAACCAAACTGTAAGGGATAATCAAGGGCAAAGCTTTGATTATCCATATTGCCAATTGAGATTAAACAACAAAATCAAGGATGAGTGAAATTATGGAAGAAAGAGTCAGTTAACTCCTTTCAAGGCACTTTTTGATTCCTACCAAAATATCCATTTTTTATTATCAAGCTTAAAAAATGCCAGCTTTCCATACCATGACTTCTACCAAGGATAGAGAGAGCAGGAAAAAAAATACAAAACCAAATTTTTCTTAGGCTTCTCTAGTCATTAGAGTACTGCCACTAGTGTTTGAGAGGAAGGCTTCCTAAGGCAAAGAGCAACTATCTCCTGTGACTTGCACGAGAGTAAACTCATCTGACAGTCCCTACATCCTATTGTATCTCATGCCCAAAAATACTAAAGAAAAATGCACAAAAAATTTAACCTGCATGCAAGGATTGAGAAAATAGCAAATCTCTTTTGTGATTTCCATACACATTTTGTTTTACATACTCTTGATGAGACACAAACGGAAAAGGCACAGAAACAATAAAAAAATCCTTCTAAGAGCTTAACAGGTGTGAGTCAGAGCCTAATATTAAATGAAAAACTACTTTCTACACTTCATAACAAAACAGAAAACTGTAAAATCAGTTTAAAATTCAAGAGGTCTGTAAAGAGGTGAGTAGCACAGGATAGTTTAGAACAGCATTCAAACTTTTTGATATTTTCCACAATTTACATTCAAATCTAGTTAGAGTTTCCCAGAAACTACCCACTTCACTATAATTTCCAAACTGAAATGACTGGTACACAAAGAGGCAGGACACTTCATACTTGTATGGTTTTCTTTTTATCCTGAGGCTCTGGGTAAAATACAGACAAAAATATGAAACCATACTGGGAGGGAACACAGACAGGACACCTGACCCAGACTGGGCAAAGGGATATTCCCCACCACAGAACACCATGACCAGTGTATCAACTGGGTAAGGTGGCAGGAGGCAAAGGCAGGTCTCCTGTGCTTCAGTGGTTCACACCAACGAGTAGCTCTGTGGATAAGTTCACCCAGCAGTTTGGGGCTAACCCTGCCCACTCCCTGGTGTCCCCAACAATTGTACAGATCCAGTTGAGCAATGGAATTGGCTCACCAACCCTAAATCCCACCAACCAGGCTTAGCAGCTGGCAGACATAGGAGTAAGATCTGGGTTTTAGCCTAAAAAGAAATTCCACCTCAACAGAGGGCAAGACAGCGCCTGCAACAGTGCTAACTGCAATGCCAAGCTTAGCTGAGCAAAATCAGACCTGCATGAGAGCTGTACAGCAGTTCCAGGCTGAACTCCCGCACAAACCTCAGAACTCTCCTTACAGCATTCTCTTAGAATCTGAATCTCACAACTCAGCCTGGGTTATGGGAGTTAAGCACTACTCATGGAAAAAAAAAACCACCTGACGAGAAGTGACCCTCAACCTGACAGCTCTGGAAACAAGTTGCACACAAGGCGTACACGAGAGACAGCAATGCTGGCATTACATAGGAACAAACATGGATTTGTAGTTATGTCTCAGCTTATGTCCCACTGCACGTGCACATGCTTCTGTGTGTGGGAGAGAGAGAATGCACAGACACTTGCACACAGAAAGCTTCTCACGATAAATTAAATTTAGTAAGCAGCCATCAGCATCTGCGCTTAACCCAGCCATTATTGAATCAGCAGATGAGTCCATGTGAGGATGTGGAAAGAAGTGAAAGTAGTAGGCTAGTTTAAATTAATTAGACAATAGCTCAGGAGAAGCACTGCATTCCTAAGCAGATGAAAACAAGATGACATTTGCTCAGGTAAGAGACTGGCATATGAGCAGATGCCGCCAGCAAAACTTGATTCAATTAAGAGAAAGGAAGAAAAGAACTGCAAAGGAGCTCAAATGCAGAGAGAAGAAAATTCAGCTTAAAGCAGTGTGAAGAGGAAGCCAATGGAACAGCTTCAGAGATGTTGGCAATGTGGTCAGTGACTGCTAAGGAGAGCACTCCCAAGACTTTATAAAAAACAAAAAAACAGGTTAATTACATGCCAGGAGTACAGAGAACTGTGGGTAAAACAATATTACCAAATAGTACATTCACAGAAGGAAAATGTGTATAGCTTTGATTGTCCCAAACTCCAACAAACTAGCAGCAGGCTGTCACAAGTCACATCAGACACATATCCAAGGTGAGGAAGGTGCGATCACTTCACTCTTGTGCACTGGTTACGTCACTCCCAAGGATCAAGGAGACACGCAGTCAGCTCCGCTTGTGCCGGGCAGGAGTTGGACCCACACCTTCCGACCAACTCAGCCTAAGCATCAGTGGTACAAAGAGTGGAGTCGGCTCCTTCAGCCTAGGAAAACCTCAGTGTGCACTGGCACAGAGGGCTGTGAGCCCCCAGCCTTATTCTGCAGCAGCAAAGCTCAGTAATCACACCCAGGAAAGGAAACTCAGCAGACTCCCAACACGCAGCCAGGGCACTTCTCCAGGTGGGACCCATCTAGGGAAGCAAAGGCTGAGCATTCAAAACAGAGTCCTAGGTAGTGAGAAAAACCACCATTTTGGTGAGGAGTGGAAATACTGATCCAGGCCACAGCAAAGTCTGTAACTCCTGGGCTACCACCATTGATTTACAGTGCATCATGATTTAAAAAGAAGCTCAAAGAGAAAAAACAATGGAGACATACGGCGTTTGGAGGGCAAAGGTAAGGAGAGATCAGTCTCATGCTGGAATCAGGAAAAAAATAATCAGGTACAATCAGATTTATCTTTCTTGAGACTTAGAGCCCAGCAGATAACCCTTTTCACAGCTCTTAATAGAATTCGCTACTAATTGCTACCTATCCCAAACCTTCCTTATTTAACTCAACTGGGCATCGTACCTAAAATTCAAGAGATTTACATGGAATTTTGCTTACGGAAGGGCCTTCATTTCAACTGCAAAAAGCAATACAAAAACATGACAGACCTAAAATACATTTTCTTTTAGAAACCCAATCTACAATTCCCATTGGTGAAGACACCTCTTGTGGCATAGAGACAGACAAGGATAATGCCCTGCTCCTGAATGAATACATTAAGCTGCACTACAGATTTCAGCAGAAATTAAATTTAATAGCAGCCAGAGTTCTGAAAATGCCTGTTAAATCCAGAGCAATGTGGTATCTCAATATGTTAACCCAGTTTAGGAGGCTCTTACAAAACCAGCATTTTCACAGAGCAGTAACGTGAGCAGAACTCTATAGGTTAGATTATTTTAAAAATTCTTTATGAGAAGAAAATGGAGTAAATGAATGGCCAGCCTTGCTCCTGCCTGCTATGAGCCCTGGCAGACAGCACAGCAGTTAGCCTCCTGTAACACCTTCACTGTTGACTCATTTGTGAGTCATCGCATTTTTAGCAGAGACATCACGTTGCAATCCTGTTGTTAGGAGCCAGAGACATTCTGTAAGAAACAATGTATGCATTTCCAGAGCTGATTCAGACCCGTGTGCAACAGCAGAATAATAATAATGTGCTGGCATCCGTGTCTCCCCTTCTCCCCCAGCCTCCCCAGTGGTCTGACTGCTGGCTTTACATAAGGTGTCATTTTTAAGCCGATGATTTTTCTTTTCTCTTTTCTTTTCAATGTTTTTCAGATTGTCTATTCTACTTGTTTAAAGTGCATCACCGATAAAAAAGATATAATTCAATAAACTTAATTCCTGGAAGGTTAAATAAAATATTTTTTAATAAAAACCAAATTAATTTACAGTGTTTATCAGAAAAAAAAAATCTCCTGGGTTGGCAGCAAGAAGGAAAAGTTAGAATTGCAGAATGTTGGGAATTCATAAAGATAGATAAACAGAAGTCAAAGCAGATACATCGAATTGCACCTGACAGCCCATGGTAGAACTGCCCGACTTCTTCACAAGAAAAGTAAATGCATACCAGTCTCAATCCTAAAAAAAGTCTCAACAATAAAAGGCAGATTGGAACTGGTTAGAATTAGCCCTCCCATGAAAATGCAGACAAATGGAGAGACGATACTCATCCAAAGTCAGCCTTTAACACAAAGGCACTAACAAATGCCAGGTTCCCAGCTGTTCCTGACATTTCCCGATGTTTGTAGCATTCTTCTGGATGCTGCACATTTCTCTCCTTAGAAAAAACACAATAATTTGCAGCATAAAATACACCAATTTTGGGTTTAGTGGGAGCTGAAACACATTTTGATGCACGATACACTACAATCTCCTAGACTTTGAGAGATGAAGAAGCCTTTTTTTGATAAGACCCTTAAATCAAAAACAGGTCTTTCCATTTAAAAAAAAAAAATCTTCTGGAGTTTAGATGTGGGAATATTAATCAACTTGTTGTAAGGCCAAATTTTACCAGAATTAAAAGCAGTGCTTCACAAGACAATTTGGCTGGATTGTCAAGAAGCAGCTCATAAACAAGCAATGAACCTCTGTCCAAATGTACCTTTAATGCTTGGGAACAAAAGTCCTGGTGACTTCCAGCAATATTTATGTTCTCTGGAGCCAAAACTCTTTCAAGACTCTGGAGTCACTTAAGCCAAGGCAGAAAAGATGTGCTAAGGCAGAAAAGATGTGCTTAGGCAGAAACTCTGTGTCTGTGCCCACTGCTGCATCATGGAAAACCCTTCTCCATTTCTGCTTCCCAAAAGGCAGTTGCCTGAGCAACTGGGATCAGGCCTGGTAAACCAGGCCATGAACACGCACAAGCAGCCCCAGCACACGCTGAGGAGCTCAGGGCTGGCACAGAACGCACAGATGGCTGTGCTGCCTTTAAAACCCAGACAGCAGAGGAGCTGCTACCCTTTCATCCAACAGCACAGCAAGGAAAAGAAAGGGTCCCAGGATGGGTCAGGGTGAAAGGACCACAGTAAGTCAGCTGGTGCCATCTCCATGCTCCAGCAGGGCCATCCCAGAGCACAGGGCACAGGATTGTGTCCAGACAGCTCTGGAATATCCCCAGTGAGGAGACTCCACTCCCTCTCTGGACGATCTGTAGAAGACGTTCTGCCTCCTGTCCAGGTGGAACTTCCTGGGATCAGTCCCTGCCCGTTCCTCTGGTGCCATTGCTGAGCCCCCTGGAGCAGAGCCTGGGCCCTGCTCTGAGCCCTCCCTGTACACAGGGACACACAGGGATGAGGGCCCCTCTCAGCTGGGGCTCCTCTCCAGGCTGAACAGCCCCAGCTCCCTCAGCCTTTCCCTGTCAGAGATGCTCCAGGCCCTAAATCATCTCCTCAGCCTCCCCTGGCCCCCCTCCAGGAGCTCTCTGCCCCGTCCTGAGGAGCCCAGGACTGGACACAGCACTCCAGATGTCCCTCCCAGGGCTGGGCAGAGGGGCAGGATCGCTCCCTGACCTGCTGGCAATGCTCTTTCAAAGGCATCTCAGGATGCCATTGGCCTTCTTGGCCTCAAGGGCACAGGCTACAGGCTCAGCCCTTCAGTCACAAGGATTTGTTTATTCATCTCCCATTTCCCTGCTACTCAGACTTCAAATTTTGCTGGGGTAGGTCCGCTTCAGCCTCTCCCATCCAGATTTACTTCATGGGCAGTATTTCAAAATTAATTGCTTCAAAAGATGGAAAAGAAGATGCCTTTGCAGTGAGCCAGTTAGGCAGTGACCACAGAGAGGAAACATTAGGTGATAACCACAGAGCAAGGAACGTCCGTGTGCTCCAGGTTATGTGCTACTGGATACAAGACTGACATAGCTGATGCTCAAAAAACTCCAAATATTATAAGATTCATGTACTTTTGAGGGACAATTCAAAACACTGCACCTTTAAGAAGCAACTGGTGGAACTTCTGTACTTTCATGGGAGAGAACTCTCATTTTTCTAGACAGCTTAGCTGTTATTGCAGTATCACCACTAATGCCAAATATCAGTGAAGATGGAAAGCCAGTGTTGCCAACTCCTATGAAAGTCTCCATTTTTATTAAAATTGCAGTCCTCAAGGCATGTGATTATGTAAGAATCTTGGGTTTCATGTCATGAAAAATCAAAAATTTCTTCTCTGTACAGAGAAAAACTTGAAAATGTGTCCTCTTAAAGAACAAAAGCCGGAAGGCAAGCAGAAAGAAATTAAACTGAATTTTTTGAAGAAGATCTCAGCCTTTCCAAGGCAATCTCATGAATCTGATGGAGGAATGATTCTTTTTCAGAATATTTGTTGTCTTAGAAACAATAAGATTCCCCCAAGGTTTTAACTCCACTTCCTTCACACACTATAATAATCCCCATGTCTGGCCTTGCCCCATTAGTCAGAATTAGCTAAAACACTTTTGATGCTGTACCAGGTAAAGGCTGTTGCCACGAAGTAACACATCTGAGCTGAGAAGAATGAATAAATTTCATACCTGCAGTCAGATAACAATCTGACAGAACAGCTTCAACTAATGCCACTTTGATGCAGAATTTGAATAAGTTTCTTATCATTTGCCTTAACATGAGGGAAAACTTTCTGAATTGCCAGTTCTGAGATGCATCCTACCTTACATACGATATGAAAAACAATCTCAGCAGCTGGAACACGTAAGGAAAAGGAAAGCTGTGAAGGGTTTCCATACATCAGGCTATGCTGGGTTAAGGAGACAGCATTCCCCAGATTATATGCAACATATAAATTCCACTTACCAAAGCTTTTCCTTCATTATTACCTTCTGGGTAGTGTGGGTTAAGCTGGAAAAGAAAAGAAGTCAAATACTATCTCGATAGCTTCCAGACATTTCATAACTGGGGGAGAGGGTTTGGTTCAGTTCCCTGTTATGTTTCCACCCTGCAAAAGGAGAGTGGAGTTTTAGAAGCAGTGTGAGAGTAAAAGACTTACTGCTTCAATTTCTGGCTGACTTAGCTGGCTATGTCCTCACCTCTACAAAGATCATCTTGCAATCAAGCTTGTTAACTCAAGAGGAATCTCAAATAACCAAAATCAAAAAGGAGGATGAAGAAAGCACAGTTACTATTCTAAATGCAGCCAGTTAGAGTCACCCACACACATGCACACACAATCACTTCCAGGATTGACCCTGGGCAGATAGATTGAGATAAAAAACTAACATTCACTATGTCTACTGAGATTTTACAAGAAGACAGTGAACTCAGAATTAACACATCTTTAAAACAGGAGTGACAATGCCACCAGGGACAATTATTTAATTACATTGTGGTTCTGTTTAACCATTATTAATAGGGATAATATTTTCTATGTCATATCAGGATTATCAAGCGTTAAAAATACTAAAGTAATATGAGACGCTTGGATGAAGGACGCGATACAATAATAAGTGTAAAGTACTACTATTTAACAACTATTCAATATGATTCAACTTTTGACAAGGGAAATATGTAGTCTGTAAGATGAGGGATTATGTAGGCAGATATATTCACAAATAAACAAAAACACACACACCCACTCACTGGCTGCACATGAAACCTCTCAAGATTTGATTTAAATGAAGAAACAATTTTGCATCAATATTTACCAATATTCCCTGACATAGGATATTCCATCAAAGCGCTGAAAATGCTGAAGTGAGATTATTAGTTATATACGGCAATTTTGTTCTTAGGCAATTACAGTGTGGATACATCTTACAAATGAGTACTGTCATTTTCTTGGCTTGAATTTGGCATTACCAGTGTGGAAAAGTCAGAAGAGAATTGCACAGGGCAAGATGCATGAATCCCAGTGGAACTTTTCAGTATCACATTATCATACATCTAATATTACACAGACAACTGTTGTGAAGAGTTTTTGTTAACTTATAAGGTTTTTATTAAAAATTAATCATTTATATCTCTTTAACCCCTCAAAAAGCCCGCTCCTCTCCACACCATGAGCCTGTAGAAAGGAGGAAAATGTCAAATCTTTGTCAAATGGCTGAAAATACCTTCCCTATGTGTCGCAACTTGATGTGCTAACACAGAAATGACCAAAGGTTTATTCTGTCTCCATTTCATTTTTTGCATTAGTCACTGTGTTACCATCACAAACCTAATGTAGACAGCCTGCTTTCCTCTCTGGGCTGACATCTATCTCCAATCTTGCACTTTGCTCCTCCCTGACATTGTCACAGTCTCTCAGCTCCAAGTCCCTCTTGCTACTGCTATACAGCAACAGGAATGAGAGACGAAGACCAAAACACTCGAACTTATACATACATGTAACTGTTTTCACATAGTTTTGGTTCCTTCTTTAGTTTCCACAGTTCTTTCCACATGACATTTGTTGACCTGACACCTTAAAATAATCTTGATGTCCCATTTGCAGCAGCCAAGCTGATCTCTCTGCCTTTGGTCCCCCATCAAGAAGAGAGAAAATTAGCAGGCAGTGCCCCCCAGTCCCAGCCACGCACCATGGCCTTCCAGCACAGCTGCAGAGGAGGTACAGAAAGGCTAAACTTCTATGCTACCTTCAGATATTGCTGGTTGCAAGCAAGCAATAAAAAGTCTGGGTCATCTTGGGTTTGTCACTAGACCCAGCACAGAAAACTTGGCACTAAGGACTTGATCCTACAGGTTTTCATTGAAGAGCTCGAGTGAATACAGTTGTCTACCCAGTATGAACTGAATTCTGATATCCTTCAGCTGTTTGCTTTCAACATAATGGTTATTTTTAAAAAAAAAAGTATGTATGTATATGTGTATATATATAGCAATAACAGGAGAAATTAGGAAAACTTCTCTCCCTTGACACTTCTTGCCTTCTTGAAAAATGACTGAACAGACTGCCCTCAAATTTCCCAAACAGGTCACTTGTGGACTGAGGGTGATGGAGACAGAAGGCTCAGGTGAGAAATCAAGTACATCCTTAATGATGCTTTTTCTTGTCCTGCTGTTACAGAAATAATAAAACCAAAAACACGTTGTTTAGAGGAAGTTTTGAGATGCTGATGTTAAACCATAAACACAGTGGAAGTCAGTTTTCGGGCTGACATCCATGGCCCCATTTTCAGCTCTGCTCAATAGTTGCCACTTTCATTTTCATTTCAGCTGAGATTGTTGGTGCTGAGGGTTTCTAAAAAACAGACCAGTAGCTATTATCCCATGCTATATCCTCCAGGTAGAAGGGGCATAAATCATCTGGTGTTGTATGTCATATTACACCTGAGTCCCTTTCAATATCCCAGCCCAGAATGACCTAAGGACACAGTGACAGTCTCAGCACTCCAAAATCTATTGCTTTTTCTGATTTATGTAAGATCACTTCCACGTTCTTCAACAAGCCTCCAAAACAAAAGAAGCCTTGAAAATAACAACATTAGTATTTTTATCTCACTGCTAATGAAACCAAGTAAAATTTTCTGCAGGTGTCTAGAAAGTAAGAATGCTATGCTAAAATAGGCCTCAATAAATCTCAATAGTTTTCAAGCTTTTTTGTTTCATTGGATGTCTTGAAGTTGCAATTTACTGAATTGTAGCTGAAATGCAGCACTGACTATTCCTGCTAAATGCCACTGGAACGTGCATGCAGCCAATATGCACCAAGAACATGATGAATTACAAACTGCAGAGCCTAAGCAAGTGTGATTGTATAAATCATTATTGCAATAGCTTCATTATATGTTATTTTTTTAGAGTATATCTCCATCAGCTTCTTTTTCAATGCAGAACAATCCAGAAGTCCTAATCATCTGCTACTTGTTTTTCAACAAACTCAGGTACAGCCAGCTTTTACCTTTCCATGAATGGGAGAGAAAGAGGTACCACAAAATGATAGTTTTTCATTGACAGTTCTGGAGCTTAAAGACAGATTTACAACTACAGAGAAGACAATACCTTCTTTTAAATCTGAATTTAAATAGCATTTACTCGCACTCTTCTGCAAGAAGCCCATTCCCAGCTCATGATCTACACAGGGTATCTGAGAAAGCCTGAAGGTCAGGGTCAGTGCTGCAGGTGGTCCTCCTGAATATAGAAATTGGTGTCTCTTGGACAGATTTCGGGCTGAGCCGTGGTACACAGCGGTATATGAAAAGATTAGATGTCTGAATGCATACATATATCAACATACTCATCTTGTGGGAGCAGCAGAAGGCCCCCAGGAGAGAGTATGTGTGACAAACTCATAACTGAAGTCAGCTTTTACACATGGAAAACTGAGGTATAGACAAAGTCTTTAATTATTTCTGCTTAAAACTACTTTGAAGGGCAAGGAATCGCATTCCTGAATTTTCACCTACGGACTTTACAAAATCTGTGAAGTCTGCATAGCAGGAAGACAACTTTCATCTCTGTGTGTTTGTGTGTTACTTCTGGAATTTGGTGCTCAAAGAATGCAAGTGCCCTGCTAATCCTGAGAGGGATTCCACTAGATTGAACACCAGAAGTTTCAGGCTCTGTTATCTCTACTGATTAAAGTTACTCAAAGTTGTATCTTAAAGTTTTCAAACTTCATGAGTCCACGGAGCATAATTTCCTGGGGTTCTACTGTTGTGCAGAACATCATCTCACGGGTTACTCCTGGCTTTAATTTTACTTTTGCATCTTCACGTAGTTAGATGTCCTTTACAATCGAAGAAGTTTGAAATTTCACATTTCTACTGAATGTTGTTTTCTTGGAGGAATGCATGGAAAGTACCCAAACAGGCTATTTTTGGACACTCAATTAAGAAGGAGAGAGAGGAGTTTGGGGAAAGAAACACCCATGCTGATTTTCATCAAATTTTGTTGACTAGGTAAAGGATATTTAAAGCATCTTGTCAAGGGAAGAATTAGATTGCCAAATTTCAGCTAAATGAGCATTTTAATGACTTGGTTAAAACCTGCATTTATGAAGGAAACCCTGACAGACAAAGAATAAAGGGATCTGATTCAACACACGCAAACAGTCCCCATTTCATTTGATAACCAGCCTGTTAACACACAGCCTGTTACCCAGCCAACAAGGGCAAGTGTTTCGGGGAAGAAAAGCCAGGACAAAAGAAAAATAATCCACTTTTCAAATCTTTCATCTTCATTAGGCTTGCTTTGTTCTTTGTTAATGTCATACTGATTAGCTTTCGATAAATCCAAAGGACTTTTGCACAATTTCAAAGACTTTCAGTGGCATTCAAAGGACTTTTGCCATTTTATTAACTTGCCAAAGAAAGACTGGCTATGACTCTACCTCAATAAACTCCATTCAACCTTGCCTCAGCATCAGCACAGAGCTCCTGATAATCATCATCCGAGGGAAGTTTAAAAATCTTAAAAGGCCTTTTCTTTCAGGATTGTATTTTCCTCATGAGCCGTGTCTTAGCAGATCAGACAAGTTTCCAGGGAGCACTGGGAGAGCTGAACCTTTTTGTCTGCTTCAGGCCCCTCCGCTAGTCAAAAACAGGAATAAGAAGCAGCACCTTCCTGTCCTGATTTTTCACCCTCATTACCAGAAGAAAGATCACCTTGATGGCATTTCCAGTTGCTGTGTAAGCAATGGCAGGCCAGCATTTTGCCATGCCTAAATCAGCACGGATTTAAAGGTCTCACACAAGCAGCATAAGCTGGAATAACCCCATGTTAGGAGTGGTAACTGGGAAATTCTATTTCTTCTACTGAGATCAAGGGCAGAGAACCTGAAACCAGTACTCAGCCCCACTCAGCCATATCCCATTCTGCAGAGGAAGTCAAAAGGAAGAAAAATGTCTAAGAGATCCTTTAGTGGAACTTGGATGCTGGGCCGTAACCTTAGTCTGAGCTTCAGCAGCTCTGTGTCAACCTATGTTATATAAAAAAAGCATCCTCATCTCTTCAAGAGTGATGTTCTAAATATTAATATCCCTTATGCCTTTCAGTGGTCTTCACGGGAGTTACTAGGGATGATTGAATTAGACATGACTGACATTTCTACTGTTAAAAAAAAAACAAACAAACAAACAAAAAACACAGGCACACAAAACCCCAAAAACAATAAAAAGCAAAGGAGGGAAGTCTTGGAAACCTCCATCGAGCATCACAAATAAAGAGGCACAAATACAATTGAATAAAAGCTTCTCAAGTGATCTTGAAAAATTAAACCAAAAAAATGCACTTAAGAACAGACCACAATTCTACACCCACAGTTTTGGAAGACATCAAAATGCAAGATGTATTTTTAATAACAGAAGTAGGCCTTGTAATGACTAAATGACAATAAATGCTGCATTAATGTCTCTGTACTTCCTTACTCCTAAAGCTTGTATATGTACAAACGTGGCCCAAATGCAGCCAACTTCAGGCAGGACTGAAAAAGCTGAACACTCTCACAGGTCACAACTGCAAATTAGTTAGCTGGGGGAAAAGTCTTTCCTCTGAGATGCAGATTCATGAAGGTATTTGCACACTGACAGATTCCACCAAAGTCAAGACAAGTCAGGTGAAGAAATTTATTGTATTCTCAAGATTCTTAAAAACCTTGGAGAAATCCAGCTCTGGGTTTTGCTAAATGGACATCTTCTAGATCTGTCACTTTAAAAAGCCACATCCAAGTCTGCAGAACAGGTTAGGCTGGCTCTGTAAATCAGTAATCCATTCTCCTCCTCTGGATCCCCTCTGGATCTCTTCCATCTCTTCATGCATAGCTGTAAATTATCCTTCACTCTTTATAGAGCTTTAAAACAAACCCACACTCCTATGAGACAGTGAAAAACAGAAATAAGGCTTACAGTGCTTTCACCCTGTCACCTTGGCAAAGCCTTTTCCTTATGAGAATATTTAATCACTGAGCCAAACAGGCAGAAATTAATCAGAATGCTGTGTTAACATTTAATGAAGAGACACTGGGAAAAATCGGGCCCAAAGGGAGATTTCGAAGCAATCTCCAGGTGAGGAGGTCCTGCAGTACCAAGGGATGAAATCTGTGAGGAGATGTGTGAAGGCCTTGGTGGATGCTGCCATCTCCTGGCATCTTCTCTGGCTTACAAACTGTTCCTGAGCAAAAGGTACCTCACATCTCAGTTAAACAAGGCCATTTTTATTTTATTTTATTTTATTTCATTTTTGTAGCTACTTGCCACACTCTTCTGAAGGCAGAAGGAACAACAAAGCATTTAGCACTCTGTTCTCCCTCTCTGCATGACCAAGGCATGAACAAGTCCTTCTGCAAAGGTTTGTTTCCATGGCATCCAAAAAAGAAAATAAAATTACACTGGCAAACAGTGGTTCCATTTTTGCTTCCTAAATAAAAAAAAGGTCTCTGTCAGCGGTCCAATTTCCAACAAGTGGCTAACAAAAGGCCTAAATTATGGACTTCAAATAATCAATGTCAGATGCCTTAATAAAACATCCTATGCAGGACTCCATTTTCCAGCAGTTTAAGGAAGCGGAAGAAAAGTCCATAAAACTACAGAGACAGTTTCTTCAGGGCTCCAGAAGTTTAATCCTGATTTATAAGCCTCAAGTTTAAGAACTGATTTGCCTTTTACATTTCTTTTATCTTAGCTAATGCTGAGGGTACTATTACCTGAACAATTATGTAAGCTTTCTTAAAAGCTCATTAAATACTTTGTTTTCTATTCTTGTGGGATTCTTGTGACAATCTTTACTATTCAGAAGTCAGAAGAGGATAGTTTTCTCTCAATATTAACTTGAGCATTTGCTCAGCTATCTTCACCATGATCCAAATCAAGTGATTATTACAACAGGCTTAAATTTACTATGAAAGGTATGGCCCTGTCCATCTGCATATCATAATGCATATCATAACAGTATATATAACATGGCAGGCTAATATTTTTATTCACAGAATGGTTTGGGTTGGAAGGGACCTTAAAGATCCTCTAGTTCTAAAGCCCCCTGTGGACCATAAAAGCAAAATTTAACAGCAATTCTCAATTTAAAGTGAATGATGTACATAAGCTTCTCTGGAAAGAAAGGGGCAGTTTGGGGCAATTTTGACAGAAAGGTAGACTGAGGTAATATGGGAAGAAATTATTCAAGAAAGACAAGAGAAATATGAGTAACTTCTATTGGCCATTGATCCAAGAGTTCTCAGCAAGTGGTTTACACCACAGCGTGGTGCAAATCAGCTGGCAGTCCTGCAAGGCTTCAGCAGTCCCTGTTAACCCACCCAAAACACTCGTGCTCTGGTGCCTTAGCTCAGTGACCCTATTCCAGCACAGACTCTTCCCCGAGCCCTGGAGTCCATGCCAACACCACCTCAGGGACAGCACCTTGTGTCACAGCACTGCAGTCCAATCCCTGAGGAAAAAGGGCATTTCTGAAGCGTGTATTGCCACTGCAGTGCTCCACCACTGAACTACAGCCTTTGCAAGGACTGGACTTCCTGTTCAATTAATATTCATCTAATTGTCATTTCATCTCATGTGTATGTAACCCTGTGCTGCTCAGCCCAACTGAATTCAATCATTCCCACCTTCAAAAGAAACTCCATTGAGTATTTAGTGCTAAAACAACCCTAAAGCTGGAAGGATGTTTCATGTAAGATTTTAAGAACAGTTTTGTTCTAAACTCTGATCAGAGTTGATCCATTTTACAGCTTAAACCCTGCCCTTTCACTCTTACAGAGAGAGGAAGGAGAACACTATAAGAAAGCCAGAGAAGTTTTCCACAGCAGTAATTGTTTATGGCCACAGTTCTGGAGAAGCACAGAATGTGAACATTCAGGCGGCCATTTTACCTGCCTTACCTTAATTCATTTAGTTTAGTAGAGCAAATTTGGTGTTAAAGACCTCACCAGATTTACTGCCAGATTTTGGCCAAGGTATCTAATAACTGTAATCTATTCAGCTAAGTAAAACAGAATTATCATAGATTTTTCCTTACAAATTCTGCAGTGATTATGTACATGCTCACAAGGTTTCACAAGCAACATACTGTGGCTTATCTACTGTCTACTGCAATATCTGAGACCAGCATGTGATTTGATAGATACATATATATATTTTGTAATTATTTTAGCCACACCTGAGACATTGAATATGAAATGACAGACTTATCCTGCATTTCTTGTGTGTGGGCACACGTATGTGTTTAACAGCCTCATAAAACAAGTGTTAATAGTTTCAGTATGAATTGCCCAGTTTAGAAATCACAGAACTGGAGCTGCTATATATGTGCAGAACAACATTAAAAGTGCATGTTTTGGTTCAGCACAACTGATAAGCTGATATTCAGTTCAAAGAGACTTTTATCTTGGCAATTTAGAATATTGAAAAGGTTATGTATGTTCATGAGAAAGGCACAGCTGTGTGGGCCCAACCTGCAGCATCTGCAAGGCTGTTCAGGCAAACTGCAGCTCACTCCCACGCACACAGAGATAGCTTTGGGTGCCGTCTACATGTGCTACACGCACTGAAAAGACTTTTGGGAAAATCTTGGTTACTTTGAAACATCCAATTTTCACCTAACCTTGCAGCCTCTCTTTATGAATGTAAAGCTTCGAAATAACTTGGGTCATTTTGCTGTAACCAGGGCTATAAAAATGATCTTCTGCAGAACTTTTTCTAAAAGACCGCTGACTCTGTGAAGATGAGAATAAAACTCTGTTCTGAGAATGAAACTCAGCAGCCTGGATCTTAGCTGGTGGCTTAGTGCCTAAACCTCCTGCTGAAGATCTGGCTCAGCTCTTTTGGGTGAAAACAAGCCTTTATGACACTAACAGCAGAACTCCCGCTGCCTCCAGAGAAGACAATTTCTCTTTCCAATTTCTCAGCTGAGTATTTGGTTCCACTTTTTTGGGAATGTCTAAGCCTGTGGCCTAAGGTTTCCTAATGTCAGACATCATTACCAACTACCCAGATTGCCAGTGTTCCAAATCTTATCACCAAACATCAAACCCTTTATTCAGCATATTCCTCCTGTGTCTTAAGTAACTGTGTGAGAGCACACAGCCATCTGGGTGATCCAGGAGGTGCAGAGAAGCCGAGGAATGGCAATGCAGGTGTGTGGAACCACCAAGGGTCTCCCACTGTGACTCCCTCAGCAGTGGGTCCTTCAGAGCGGCTCACCTTCAGCCCAAAATCTGGGAGAAGAATCTAGGTTGGTTTAAGGCATTAGCAGGTCTTAAAGAAATTCAAAGCACAGTAATTAAAATTTGGCTAAATAACGCCAAGTGCAAAGAGGATTAAAGGAAATACTACTACTTGAACTGTGTCAGAAGTCAGAGATATCAGAGGTCTTTGAAGGGCAACAAAAGTTGGACAACTGATTGTACTTCTAAGGAACACGGAATTTAGGATTTACACATCCTGACTTCATCCTCTCAAATTTATTACAATGAGATTTACAAGTAGTCACCTATGGTTTTTTACTGAACAGCTGTATTGCCTCACTTTTTTTTTTTATTAATTCACTTATCGTAGGATGGAAACACCTTTATCAGCTTTAAATTCCTTAATTCTCTGAGGCAAGTATCTTCAATTTTCCTAGTCCTCAGATCATCCCCTGGCCTTAACAAGCTGCAGGGGCATCCCTTCACAACATGGCTCAGTAATAACCCACCAAATCCCAAACCAGACTGACCAGTTATGTCTGGCACAGGAAGACTCCAAGAAAAAGAGAAGGCACAAGCTGCTCACACAAGGTGTGAGGGGAGAAAAGGGAGGCATCCACGTGAAGGACACTTCTGTTCCTTGTCTGAGACTTGACCCATGCAAGACTCCACTGCAGAAACTTCCATGGCACACATCAAGTTGATTTAAGGGAGGATGAAGTAAGAAAAAAGACAGTTATAAACAGTGATGAATCCTGATTTACAACAGCTCAAACTGCAACAGAAATTGCATCATTAGCCAACAACAGAATGCTTAAAAGATCTGTGAATTTTCTTCTTGTGTTTGTACTTATTATTCTACTTTAGATATCTTTATCATGGAGGCTTAAACAAAATCAGGTCATGGCAATGTGTGACGCTGTGGATAATCCATACCATGAGTAATCTCCCTGTGCTGCCAGAGCACAGATAAGTGTTCAGTAGGCTTTGCCCAATTGATTTAAAGTTAGGTCACGCACATAAGATGTCTGCCTGCCTGTTCATAAATCTTTGACGTGTCTGGCTGGCTGATGTGTTGTGCCTGACATATGAACTGTGCAAAATACAGTTCACAGGGTTTTATTACAGCAGTACCTTTAATATCTCCACCACAGGTATTTTACACCTCATAGATACAGTCACTAATGCAGCTCTCCAGTCCCAGCGTATCACCTCTGTTCAACCCAAAAGCTCTTCCAGCTCTCACTCTGCTGTTGCCAATTATATTCTCCATCTTACAAGTCTGCCTGGTGCCAGAGGCAGAAGGGACTTAAGATCAGGTCTGACATTCAGTGCAGCATGGCACCTCTTCACCTGAAGATTTTTTGCCTAAAAATCCCCCAGACAGATCACCTGGTGGGAGAAGGAAGCCCATCAGTGTGCTCAGTGCCTTTCCTGACTCTCCATCAGCTTAGCTAGTAAAATCTTCCTACTGGGAGCATCCCTCACTGTAAGCAGAAAGGAAAATACTCCCACTCTTAGGTGGGAGTACTGGTTGCCTCTTGAAAATTAGCTATTATTCACTATTATTAGCAGTTCACTGTTTATGTTTTGATAGTGGCCTTGACATAATTAGAAATAAATGAAGGTTTTATAGCTCCTGTTTGTTCTTCCTCTGAATTCAGGGCAGGCTGTGACAGGAGCTGGAAAATGAAAGCAGTATCCTTGGAATAATAAGGAGTTGTCTGCATACAGAAGTTGCACTGCTGGAAATCTAACTCAACCCAGTCAGACCAAGTCTTTTTTCAGGGGTTCCCTAACATACAGTGATTTATAACTTTCTTCTTGCAGTAAATTTTTGCACTCATACTTCAAAGCATAAGTCAAAAGAAGCAACCTTAACTAAATCAGTCGGAAAAATCCCTACTTTTCACTCCATTAACAAAACTTGGACACAGACCTGTTTTAATATGAATTTGATACAACTCAAAAAGTTCACAGCTTCCTGCAACCATTAAAACGTCCAAGGCTGTACCATTTCATACACTTGGTATTATCTGCTGTATTCCAGTTTGTCAAGAGCCATATTTTATTTTTCAGGAGTCTTAAAAGATATTAAGCTGTTCTTTTTGGGGAGTCACAATACTCTTTCGCCTTAACACAAAGTACCAGATAGTAACCAGACAAGTCGCAAGATCTTCCTTCTCTTCTGGGACCTTCTGTTCCATCAAAAGGGGCAGAGACTTCCTCAGACATTTTTTTGTTCAAATTTTAGTCAAAACGCAAGAGTGCAATAGCAGAACCCTGCCGCCTATATAATCACAATGAACTCACATGACACCAATACACAGTCACAACACTACTCTAAAAATCAAGGGCAAACAGGAGCAGAGAGATAAATTAACCCAAGGGTTTTCAGTGTAAGTGTGGTGGATATTTAATAGTGGTGTTTACCCTGCAATCCCTGGGTGCAGCAATACAGTATGACCCAGCAGGGGCCCAGCATGGGATCTTTTTGGAGATCTATACTGCAGACCCACCTACCACAGCAGTTCTGAACCAGCAGGACTTGGTTAGGCAGCACACAAACACTTGTTTAGTTGGCATTCTTACCTCTGCAGCCAAGTAGTTTCCAGTTGCCAAATGCTTAAATCTAAACAAGCTGTTCCACTGTCCTGCCCCTCCCCGGCAAGGGTCATGGTGGACAACCTAAAAGAAGAATTTAGATTTTAATCATGCTCCTCAAGATCATACTTTAGATCACTGACATTTTCTGCAGCTCACTCCAAATAAAAATATGCAATCTACATCATTACAGCCTGCCAAAGAGAGGAATTCTGTGCTTACACGAAGCTCACCATAGATAACAACTACTTACATTTACTTTTTGCCAAGTGCCAGGAAATACTCCTTCTATTAGTTTCCATGCTTTCATTAATCTATTCCCTGCAAACATGATGAGCCAAATTTTGTTTTTAAGTGACATGGTGTGAATCTGGAGCTCAAGAAAGAAAGGAGAGCTGTTCTACATTACTAGGCACTACTTAAAAGCAAAATTCAAACCATCTTACATTATTTTACCAATTATACCAGCTCTAGTTTTGACAACACTAGGGTCTTCTGAAAAATTTTCATTCAAGTGATATATCCTCATACCATCTGAAATACCCCAGGTTATTTCTTTTATCCCTTGACTGAGCTGTAGGTCATTCGCTTTCTTCAAATACAGCAGTGTCTGTCTCTTTTAAGGAGGAATCTCCAAAAACTACCAGTGCAAGACACTCTACTCCAGACAGTCCTTACCCAGACAAAAATCAACCATTTTTCTGAAGACTCTGTTCTAAATGCACAAAGTTTTTTCATCACACAAGAGCTTTTGGGTATAGGAGTTACATTATTGTAATAGCAAGGAATTGAGACCTTACCAATTTCCAATGTTTCTCAGTTGAACAAAAACATGTTTGCTAGTTCTCTTCTCAAAATCACCCCCATTTGCAACACCACCTTTATTCAGGTTAAATTTAAACAAATGCTGATGTGTTGTGTGATGTTTGGGAGATTTCCTGTCAGCCATGGATTTCCATTTTCTATACTGCACATGAAGTTAAACGTAAACATTCAAAACTCAGGGCAGATGAGTGTCCTTTGATTGGCTTTGATAAAATCACACCATTTACGTCAAGTCTGAATTTGAAATTTGACTCTTCCTCATTTTAGTGCAGGTAAATATAGTAAGAAAGCCTCCTCTCTCCACAGGCACAGAGCAATAAGGCAGCTCTTCAAGGTTCATCCTACACAAACCGCTTCATGAAATAATAATAGTTACAGGGAGGTGTGTGATGATATCAGGAGCCTATGAATGACTCATGTTGTGGTGAAGTCTTTTTACTGAACCTTGGCCTTCAGGTCCTAAAATATTTATAAAAAGAAGAAAAAAATACCTCTATTTCCCACAGTGCTTTAGAACTTGTTGCAGACGTGGCTGACTGACGTAACGTAGTGCGGAGGAAAATGTGTTGTTTCTTCTCATATTCATCACAAGTCAGAAACTTCTCTTGCTCTGCATGAAACAGCCTCACAACATCTCCCTAAAGAAATATGAAAAAGAAGCACTGTAAAGTGGTAGGCAAAGCCACTAGGCTCATTTTCTATTTGTAACAGCTCCAGTGACGCCAGCAGAGATGATAGGAAGAAAATACTTCTGAGTTTCCTATTGCTGGAGCAGGTACCAAGTGAAGAGCATTCAGTCTTAGAAATCAGATGGGATAATTGAGCCTTGCAGGAGGCCCATGGCCTTTTGGGAAAGCAGAACTTGTTTCAGAGCATCACAATGAACAGTGGGCAAACATTAATCTAAAGGTGCTTTTTAATCCTAGTGAACGTTACTAAATTGATTTTTTCATTTCTAATCTCTCTTACTATTTCAGGGAAGTGAAGAGATTTTTCTAACATTGTATTATCTTATTTCTTCTACTCTGCAATCAACACCAACACCTCCTTTCTATTTCTTCTGCTGGAATCATTTTTGTTTCCTCCTGCCTCTCCCCAAGACTTGAAACACTATCCTTAAATGGATCTACACATATATATCATTTTCTCTTTCAAACTCTTCCTCAAAAACTGCTGGTACCTTGACACCTACTGAAAAATAGCCAGTTGATAATGATTTATTAAGGTACATGTGAGGACAAATTAAACTTATCTTTAAGATGAAAATGTAAATTATCTCAGAGATTAATCTACAGGCATGGAACTGCAATACCTCAGCATGCAAAACTACATTGTCTTATTACAGCTATTGTCATCTATAAGCCTGTAATACCACTTTGAATACCTCCATAAAGTCCTTAATTCTTCTTTTATTCACCAGGTAATATTTCTATACAGTCAAATATAGTAAGACCTTTTGGATTCAAAAAACAATTTTAAAATCATACTTACCCCTTTCAGCACATCATCTCGGTAACTACTGAATTTCATGAACAAAGTTATTTTCCAGCTTGTGTTACAGTTGACAGCATTTACCTTTAGGAAAAAAATAAAAAACAACCAAACAACAACAAAAAACCAATTATAGTATTAGGGCATGTTCTTTTCTTTATGATACATTCCTTTCTTCTGAAAGACCACACCACATCTAGGATGGCAGGGGACATGGCTTAGCTACACATCTGTACAGTTCCTAAAACAGGTCCTGAAACTCTCAAGTGTTAATGATGGTGATGTTGGAGAAGAATGAATGGGCAAAATGCTGCTCTGTTTGCTGACAGCCTACCAAGAACACTCCAAAGGGATGCTGAATGAGGACTTACTCTCATATCAGTCAGAGTTTGAGATACTCAAGCAAACCTCACAGAGTTTTCAGTGCCAGGCATCACTGCACCGAGAATATTTCATCTTGGGTTTTTGAGGCTAAGCTGGAACCAGTGTTTAATGCTGGCTCTTTTAATGCTCATGGTGGGTTCTGGTTACCAGTAAAGAACAACATATCACAGCATCACAGAATGGCCTGGGTTGGAAGGGATGTTGAAGATCATCCAGTTCCAGCCCCCTGCCGTGGGCAGGGACACCTTCCACTATCCCAGGTTGCCCAGAGCCCCATCCAGCCTGGCCTGGAACACTTCCAGAGATGGGGCAGCCACAGCTTCTCTGGGTAACCTGTGCCAGGGCCTCAGCACCCTCACAGGGAACAATTTCTTCCTCATATCCAATCTAGACCTTCTCTCTGTCAGTGTGAAGCCATTCCCCCTTGTCCTGTCACTCCAGGCCCTTGTCAAGAGTCTCTCTCCATCTTTCCTGTGGGCTCTCTTCAGGCACTGGAAGGCCACGATGAGGTCACCCCAAACCCTTCTCTTCTCCAGGCTGAACAATCCCAGTTGTCTCAGCCTTTCTATAACACATCTCAGATCAGCAGTCACTGCTCCTGCTCCCCTGAACTCACCTCTTTGCAGCCAGGGTTATCTAGAAGCTCGATATTGCTGGCGTGCAGAGGCTGTCCTGCATTGACTGGCATGAGAACAACTTTATCTCCCACCACAACCTGGAAGTCAGAAATAAAATGTCATTTAGATCTATGTAGTTATCCAATAAAATGAAGTAATGTAGCATATTTAGAAAATTACTCAAATGCATGCTCTAGGAACGGCACTCAGTGAATTTATTTGCAGACAATTCACACAGCAGCTCTGTTCACCCACCATCTGCAATTGCTTGGGTTCAAGATTTCCCACTAATGAATCCTCACATTCCCAAGAAGCGTGTCCCTGGTTCAGCAGAAACTCCAGACCATGAAATAGATATGAATCTATGAATTCCAGGAGCAGCTCAGTTCATCCAAAAGTTACATTAAGTTCTCTTTATCCCAGAGAAAGCTTAGAAAGTAATCATGAGCCCCCCGCTCTGTGGACCATCTGCTGGCAAATGTCATGATAGGCTCAGGAGTTCTGTGATTCAGACTGCTTGACTGCTATCTAGAAAGGCACAGAAATCACTGGAAATTCAGAGAGAGGCGAACACACTCCATCTCCTCTGCTGTTGCTCCCTAAATGGTGTTTGAGCTCAGCACAGGCACCAAGTAAAACAGCTGAGAGACCTTCTCTCTGCAAGAGGAATTCCTGGCTGACTCCCTGCAAGCAAATTCCCATGCTCTTGCAATTCTTTACAACATACAAAACGATATATAGAAATTTCTTTAACCTAAAAACTGCTTGAGACATGCATATGGAGAATTCAATTCATGCCTGGAAGGGGGAAAAAATAAATAATAAAAAAATATCAATCCACATAGATTGTTTGGCACTGGGTCCTGATTTGCTTATGTTGTTCACAGCAATTTTAAGCACACACAGACATGAAGACAAGTGGCTACATGTGATTTTTTACTGTATGAAATGCTGCACAAGCCATGCTTTCTTTTGGAAGACAAAGAAACAAAAACACTTTCTGCATTGATCAGCACATTTCCTACAAAAAAGCTGAGCTCAGTTCAGCCTTGTGCAACTTCAATGCAGATGAATTTGGCCTACTCATTGCAGAGGTGAAAAGGAAGGTTTGCCTGTTCTTTACCAACACAGCTAAAATAAACAGTAGCATAAGACAATGTCACCATGCTCAGATCACACACAGAAATCGTACTTGATCCAAGTCATGGGAACAAGTTCACTAACAGAACCAAAATAAAGACAAGATGCCTGTAAGACACATTTCTTATGCTACACATTCCTGCATGCCATGCTTCACACAGATATTACTTACAGCCTGTTTTAAGAAGTTATGACCAGATAATTCATTAACCAAAATACCCCAGGTTTGAATCCTGCAAAGTGGAATCAGGACTTCAAAATTGTTGCATGTACATTAGGACTATCACAACTTAATTAGTAAGAGAGCACATAATTAAGGATCTTATTTGAAAAGCAAAAAAAACCCACTAAAATGACAGATAATTGCAGCGCAATCCACACAGCACCAATCCTGCTATCAGGGCATATTTTGCTGTTCAGTCCATCTGGAACCAGGTCTAGCCTTAATCAGGCTTATCTTCCATTGAAGAGCAGCTTCAAAAACAATGAAGACTTAATAAAAGTCTGCAGAAAATATTGTAGCTATGCCAATTACTGTAAAGTTTCAGTCATATTCTTTCATTACTTTCAATGACTTGCATAATTAATCAGTTGCTAGTGAAGCTAAGCTAACCTTCTTTCAGAAAACTAAGTTCTAAAATATTTCACAAGGCTAAAATATTGTGATCACTTACCAGAAGAGTCACACACGTGACTTCCTGTATGAGATTCCCCGATCCCTTTTCTTTTAGGATATATGGCATATTTAGCTCTACCTTGACTGCATTACCTGACACAGTAACAGCCATCCAAGCAGTAATTCAATACTCACTTCTACTGTTTGAAAGACTTTCTAAAACATGTTTTCTTAGGGAATTTCCTTATCATAGCACAGAAATATAGTTTTAAAAAAAACAACAACAAAGTTTCTAAGCAGAGTAAGGGCCTGATACACCAAACTAACTCCATGAATTGAAAGGTTTCCGTGTCTGGGAGTAACTGAAAGGGAAGGGGTGGGTACAAGGCTGGAGCCTCTCTACATCTGTGAGAGGAAAATGAGGATTTCCCCGATCATTTGCTACTCCTGCCCTCTGTGAAACATCTGCCTGGTTTGTGTATCTGTTGAAGAGATAGAAATGTACAAAAGCACTTATGAGAAAGCTTCCAGAGGACTAATGTTTATCACTGGGAATTTGCAAAGAAAATTGTCAAATCCGTTTTGGCCTAGTAGGAAACAAGGAACAACTTCCCTTTGTAAATTCCCTCTGTAAATTACAGTGGAAAGTTGCCAGCTCTGAAAGGCAACCTGGTAACAGAAAATGAGCAGCAGGCCATTCCAAAGGAACTTAATCCACTGAGTTAGGAACAAGCCTAGGCCAGTTTGCCACAGGGCCCTCATGGCTCAGAGTCTGTCAGATAAATCCCCACGGGAACAGACTAGGAAAGAGGTCTGTGGAATGGGATGTTACAGCCGACACTGCAATGATCTGCAATCTTTTTAGATCAGCAAGTCTGCTACCAAACCCTTATGTGTGCACAACAGTGGAAAATGGAATCAAAATCTCAGCAGCACTGACTTTGAAGGCCTAGGATCCTTCTGTTGCTCTCATCTGTAAGGGCTCACAGTGGCTTTGCAGACGACAGGTGGGAATCCCAGGTCCTCCCTCCAGAGAGCATGACACATATTTATTTTCCAGGCATGAGAAATTAAAAGATGCTGAATTGATGTTATTCTAAGAAATTAAGCCAAAACAATAAGCCACCCTTTTTTCTCTCCAAAGAAGCAAAAGCAGTATCAGGCTAATGTTTGAGCCACTTTTGTTTTCCCCCAGCTGAAAAGCCATGCAGAGGCCCCCCTGAGGGCTATATTTGCTGTATTTCTCTGCAATGGGCTTTGGGGAAAAGGAGGATTTTCACATACCCTTTTGATCACTACGTGGAGCAGGGAAAGACTGTGACTTCAGGGATATTTGACCAGGAGCTGGGAATGCAATCCTGCTCCTCTCCACAACAGATTGCAAAAGGAGTTGCAAGCAACCACACTCATCATCCTGGAGAGCATCCCAAGAGCTGAGTAACCACAATATTAATGAGACAGAATACAAGAAAAAAGAGGCATTCCCTTCTACAATCCTGAGAAGGCTTTCACTGATTATGCACAAGGGAAAGCAGTCAAACATTCCCAGTCAGGTCTACAACATAAAACCACACAAGTTCATCATCGTGTGGCCTTCCCAGAGGCAGATCTGAATACTCCACAGTGGGCACTTAACCAAGCCACAGAATGAAGAAGGGAGTTGTGATCTCACGGCACAGCTCTCAGATCTGCAGCAAAGAGCTCTCCTGTGCATCTTTCCTCTCATCAATAGGCAAGACTCCTGCTGAAACCTACCCAGAAAAGATTTTCCAGACTATCCAATCCAGCTCTAATCATAGATACCATTTTCACATCAGGAAGGAATACAGATTTAAAGAAACCTGATGTATTTCCTAGAGACATTCTCTGCTGACCTCTTGAAAAAAATGTTGCCCACAAAATTAAAAAAAACCCAAAACCTTTAAAAAAAATAGACTCTAGCATAAACAATGATTTGTCAGCTTTGCAAATCTGCACACAACAGGTAGACTTAGTGAAGATGCCCCAAAAGAGAGGCTCAGTTGAATGTGGCAACACATCAGATTCTAGGCCATATAATTTAGTAACACTTTCCACTTACACATGAAAGGTAATAGTCCCAACCACTCTTCTAATTTCTTCTATCCTGAACTTAATCAATTATGAAATAGGCTGGCAGCAAAAAAATTATGGCTCCTGGAAATCTTCTGCCTTCTCGTTCTTAACACATTCGGTATTTCCACTTACATTGTCACCTTCACTCCTCAGTTTCCAGAAGGGCTGGATATAAAACCAGGAGCCCTCATTCCCTGCAGCATCCAGGGACACCCGCATAGCATTCTTCTCTAGCAGAGCTGGCAATCTCTTGTTGACTGTGAGGTACTTGTTGCTTTTTATGTGCAGTAACTGGGAACAAAGAATAATTTTTAAAAAATCAGTACAGCTTTTAGTTGCTTTTTCTCCCTCCAGTCAAAAGAGGAGGCACAGGCTTTCACACTGCTGAGGTTTTCTATAATAAATATAAATACAGAATAAAACTAGAAGGCAGTTATCCAAGTATGCTACGGTTTAGGAAAACAGATGATCCATCTCAGATTGAGAGAAATGTGTCAGGGAACAATTTTACAACAGGGCAAGGGTCCATTGCAGCGTTCCCTTCAGGAATTACATCCATTACAGAAAAGTTGTACTGCACTTAAGAACATAGCTCCTGTCTCATTTATATGTCATGAAATACAGATTACTTCAGTGATTTAAAAGTAGCTGCACAGCACCTCCATAGCATGATTTTGAAATAAGTCTTGGAAAAAAAGACACATATTTATGAACAATCTCTAAACTGCAGCACCAAGAAATACACACAGAATTTTTATTATGACATATTATTTAAACAGGAATATGCAGCACTTCTGGCAGGCTTTGAAACAGACAGAAAAGCACAATTTTGCAAACTTCACCAAGTTCTGTTTACCTGACCCTTGACACTCCAGGTTACAGCAGGTAGTTAGTTTCATTTTCACTGTAACCTTGAAATGAAACAACTGTTTCCTTTCCAACACTGAGAAGGCAGATGGATTTCAATAGGTTTACCTGGATGACGTTGCTGTATTTTACAATTTCGCCCAACAGCTTCCTGTTCTCGCTTTCATTCTGCTTTTGTTCCAGTTCTGCTGCATGCTGCAAGAGAATGATTATTTCTTTAGACTCTACAAAAGAAGTATCTGAAACACACAGTGCAGAAGGGAAATGGCATCATATGTAAATCCTGCAACTACAAGCATTCCTGTACTGAAAATATTAGCACCCAAATCCTGACACTGATTCTGATTTTTTTATTACTCAAAATAGAGACTCTGTCACAATTTATGGGTCAGACCTGAGATGTACGCTATTTTAAAAATTTTCAAGCGCAAAAAGTAATTCCAGGTGCTTTTTTTCATCCTGGAAAAGATAAAAAAGGGCCCACGATTAGCTTCTCACTGTCACCACTCTTTTTACTTGTTGGGGTTTAATTGTATATAAACATATGGACTTTACAACAAAAAAAAAAAACAGTAGGTCACATATGGCAACAGCAAGATTAAACACAGTGCTCTGGGTCAAACACAGCCACAGAGCAAACTCTGAGCTCCTAGCACTAACTGCTGTGTAACTCTGGCCACACACCATGTGCCTTCCTTGCTGTTTTTAACTGGAAGCACTGGTGACCTCTCCACTGCCCACAAAACTGTCATCCAGGTTTGACAGGACCTCCTTGTTTTCACTTAGTCTCATGCATTCAGTTACAACATCAGGCCAGCTATTTTTCAGAGACACAGGAGTTGCTCCATCCACACTGTATTTGAGGCAAAATAGAATCTGCAAAAGGGTTCACAAAAGAATCACCTAGGCTGAAGGCAAGGACAAACACAATTCTGAGGAATTTCCAGGCTAAAGCATTGAGGACATCTCTACGTCCACTCTTCTGCCTAATTCCTGGTAGGGATTTCCAGCATTATTTAAACCAGGGCTCCATCCTGATTTTAACAATTCCATTTTTACTTTATAAAACTTCTGAAAGCACTATCTTGCTTACAGCAAAGGCAAAACCCCTAGCCCAAAGTGAAATAAACACCAGGCCAGGGGCTATAAATGCCAGTCAGGAGGTAGGAGAGCTAAGGAGAATATAGACTTGCTATGGTGGCATAGTAATACCCATCACAGTGGTTCCCAAGGCACTTGTTATTATTCTTTCTGGTGCTATTGTAATGCTACAGCCTGCAGATTGAGATAAGATTACAAATACAGATGTCTCTTACTTGAAGTTTCTTCAGCAGTGCTGCTTCGGTATGGTTTCCTTGTTTGGCTTGCTTGGCTTTCCAGTACTGCTTCTGGGCTGAATATCTGTTCATAGGACACACCTTGAAAAGGCAGTCTGGGGAAAGATTGAAAGAAATACTCCTAAGTCATGTTGAAAGACATTTCCTTCATTTGTAAGTATGCTTTGGTTAAGTTTTCTTTGTCCAGAAATGTCCAAATACCAGCATTTAAACATAGCCACCAAGTCAGCTTGGTGGCAATGATACCCTAAACAGGGTGGCAAAACATTAGAGTTGAACCTAAAGCCTTTAAAGCCCCACATGTTCCCACTTTGTGCAACCTCTGTAAGAGCCCCAGGCTGTGATCCTGCCATATCTGCCTGCTGCTTTATTAGCACCCCAACATCACAGATGCACCGTGGAAGGTACGTGAAACCTTGGAAGAACGGTCCTGCTGTCTGTATGCCACACACCTGGCTTGCCCAGCTCCTCCTGGCACTGCTGAATCCAAGGATGGCAGCGGCATTCAGCTGCCAGTCACCAAGCAGGTTCACACAGAGTTTGGGTCTCCACATGCCTTCACGGAGCTGTTTTTACTGTTACGGTTTTTAATCAAAGTGACACAAGCTGAACATCACCACTGTCCAACAGACCAGGAAAAATGCAGGCGAGGAGAGAAGAGCCACCTGAGCAGGGTGGCTGTGCAAATGAGAGAAGAGGATGAGGAGGAGAAGGAGGAGACTGCGGCCAATGCTGAAATGCCGAGTAAGAAATGAGGAGCAGCAAAGGAAAGAGAATCTCAACACACCAACCCTCATCCCATCCCCACCACCTCCCCATGTGGAGTGAGTGGGCTGCAGATCAAGAAAGGGGAGAGATGCCTGGAATGAAGCCAAAGGGGTCTTCCCTAAATGCTTGTCCAATTGTTCATCTTTATTTCCCAATATTGTAATCAATAATTGAAAGTTAATGTTAATTGGCAATAAACTGAATTTTGTGAGATTCCCTGACTCGAGAGGTTTTGGGGGGTTTTTTTGTCCAGTGGCAGTCCTATAAACTGGAAACAGAGGCTCATGATTCATCCAAAGACAATTACTTTTAGAATAATAAACAACATCTAATCTTGCATGGTCACAATCATCAACTGCTCTAAAAGCAGCAAGACTTGACAGACATTTCATGTAGCAAACGTTGGTAATTGTCCTTTCACACGCCACGTGTATTAACAGGCAAGAAGGGGGAAGAGTTCTGCTGTGGGAGTAGTAAGGACACTCAGGACCGCCTGGGTGTTGTAGGGTGAAACTCTTCCCCAACATGGGCTGCAGTCTGTGGATGTCAAAGGAAGGTCTGTCCCAAACTATGGGCCCTCCATATTTCACTGGCACAGATGGCCAAGCACTGGATGAAGACTGACCTAGCCCCTATTCAAGCAGCAAAGCTTGTTCATACAAAATTGCATCCAGTGGCAGAACTTTCCTTGGCACTGACCCAAAGTGCTCACGGATTTGCTCCCTCCTCGCAGTCCTGAGTTGCTTGCTGTTCCAAGGAAAAAGTCTCACAAATCCTTATCAAAGCAAACCCAGTCACTCTGCAAAGGTGTTTGGTTTCATTTCACATTTATAATGGGAATTATATCACACAACCTAGAGTACACAACTCCCAGGTAATTTTTGCAATATCCTGGAAACCAAGAAGGTGAAAAAAAAAAAACCCAAAGTGCTGTGTACCATTAAATCATACTGTATATTATAGGATATTTCACCTGAAGTATCAGGATTTCAGCTCATAAGACAAAAAGTCTGCTATTATTTTCTATCACAATCTATAATTAACGTGCCTTCTCAGAAGGCCTGATGAAACATTTATTTCACTGAAGTAACAATACCTTCTTTTTATAGGACCAGTCTTCATTTCTCAGTTACTCCCCAGACATCCTGCTGCTTTGAATAAACACAGCACTTCCCATCCTCCTGCAGAGTCTGAGAGCACAGTGCTACCATTCTGCAGAGGACCTTTTTCAAATTAGTATATTACTTCAATTATATTTCCCTCAATTTATAGACTTAAAAAAAAAAAAAAGTTGTTCCCAGACAAGGTTTTTCCTATTTTATTTTACTTTTTAAGATTTCAGATACATTGAAGCCAGGTCACCTCACAGTTTTTCTCTGGGGTTTTTTTATCCATTTATTTTATTAGAGTAACAAAACTATGTAAATTCAAGCTTCATGATCCTAAACATTGTGATGGGGTGGAACACTGCCTGCCCTAGAGATGCTGCAGTTCAAATAAACAGGGAAAAAAGAGAAACTGAGGCATAAGATTATAAAGCAACTTTCCACCACACAGCAGATCAAAAAGCCATTCCCTCCTGGAGGTCAGTCTAGCAATCCACTCATGAGACACAATGTCTCTTCTGACTTCTTCAGACATTCCCAGATAGTCCTAGTTCCCAATCCATTACTTTATGGAGTTTTACATAAATGCTTCTCTTCCTGAGGACTAATTAAGGAGGCAATATCAAAGGTAAGCAAATAGTACCTTGACTCAGGAAGTCTGAAAAGGAAAATAACTCCTATTATGCCCTTCAAATGTTTCTTGATATTGGATAAAGATGGTTTAGAACAATGTTTGTCGGATGCTTTCTCTCCCTGCCCTCTCTTGGGGTTTTTTCTGAGTGTTAGACATTCAACTCTTGCCCGTCATGGAAGATTTCTTTGGTTTGCAGAACTAGAGAAATGGGTAAGTGGAAGTAACAGAGCTATAAAATCTACTTGTTTTGGAAAAGAAAATAGACAGAAAGGTAGAAAAGAACTAATGTGAAGATGAAAAGGGAAAAAGTGAGGGAGCAAGGAGTGAGGCAATGAAGAGTCCTAAGCAGGACAACAAAAAAAGCTGTCAGAAGTCCAAGAAGCAAATTAAAGCAATTATGGAACTGAGAGAAACAAGAAGAAAATAAAAGGATAAACCAAAATTATGTAGAAGGCAAGTAAAAAGAAGAATGGCAGATGGAAGAGGAAAGGGTGGGAGGAGGAGAGAGTGCAAAGGAAGGTAATGGAAGGAAGAGAAGACAAAAGAACAACGTCAGAAAAACCTTAGATGCGACTAAAACCTGAAAGGCAAAGGGAGGATATTTAGGAAACCAAGCACCATTTTCACTACAGAAGCCTCAAGAAAAGAAAATAATACAAGTTACAAGTAAGGAAGTTTAGACCGGTTTAAAAACTTTGGTCATTTTACATTTAAAATAGGAGAGAGACTCATGCTCCTTTTCCAGAGTTGCTAAATCTGATCAACAAGCAGGTCTTATCTGTGCTATTTTGCACCTTGGAAGCTGAAAGTGTTTCCCACTGGAGATAGGAGCATCAAGTCGAAGTGTGTTTCGGGCCACAGACTAAGGAAACCTGCAGTTGTGTGGCTCATGATGTGGCTTTTCTTCAGAGGCACACGACTCCTGGCACACTGTTCTTCCCAATCTCTGTGAACCCAGCCCTGCAGCACAGTAAGCATTTCCACCATGACACTCAGTGCCTTGGATCTCATCAGCTTCAGCTGGAATTAAGACAAGAAGCACCTGGTTTGATCAGTCCCTTCAATTCAACTGCAATACAGTAAATGTGTAGTGGGTTTTTTTCACCAGGCTTCAGGAAACACGTGTGGACCCAAATTCCGCCCTCCTTTGCACTGATGCAAATCTGGATTTGCACCCTGGTGAACACAGAGCCACTCCAGGTTCATCCCAGTGGGACTGGGGGAGGAATGGGGAGCATAGCTTCTTCGTATGGACACAAAATGAGAAGCAACCACATCTTTCCTTAGCTTAACAACACTCCGTGCTGTAGGATGTTCTGAAACAACCAGAATAGCAACCACCCACTCAAAAAAAGAAAGAAAGTAAACACATAACAAAAACGAAACTGCTATTTTGAGACACCTCTTTACATAGGCTTTCAGCTCAGGCCAACAGCTCAGTAGCTTAATTTCATCTCTGGTCAAACCCTGTAGGGGAGATATGAGCAGTTCAAAACCACAATCTTTCTTTATGTCCCTCCCACTGGGGAAAGAGTTGATAAAATATGACCAAAAAAGTGCAAACGCAGTCCTCTCTGATATTAATTTTCAGAGTCAGTCCTTGAAATCTAAACATCTTGTTAGAAACATGTTTTTCTCATACTTCTTTGACTCCCAGGTCGTGCTCTAACCTCAAATCAACGCCAGTTCAGCTATCAGTGATAAAAACATTGTAAACCATACAGACAGCAGTTCCTATTACTGAAGAGGCCCTACTCATCCTGCTCTTAGATGCTATTTTCAGTTGCTTATGTCTAATCATTCAATTAATCATTCATGTCTAAGTCTTCCTTTCATGTCAAGAACCCACTTAAAGCAGTTTTTGTTTGGTTTGTTAACTTTGCTGCTTTAATTGAAAGCTATTTCCCAGAAGATTCTTGGGGAGAAAAATATGGAATTTGCTTAGATTTCTCGGCTATAAGAACAATATTTAGCGACTCTTTTTCCTCAGGGCTCTGAGCAGAGCTAAGAAATTTAGGAAAGCATGGCAGAGATGTGCATTTGGTTGTTGTCGTGGTAAAGACATCTCCGTGGTACAAGGCACTAAATCTCAATTAGACAGCAAGTTTCTGCTGGGCTCTCTGCAAAGCTGCTGCTTTTCCCAAACTTAGAATTTGACTTAAAGGATGAAGGAGAAAACATCCAAATGATGCATTTATCTTTCCTCCAGCCATCCTCCTAAACATACATTGATTATGGATACTTGAAGCAGCAGGAAAATGATACTAAATGCAGCCCCTAACACTACAGCCATGATGTTATAGAAGGGTGGGTTGCATAAATTAATTGACAAAACTTACTTTTTCACTAATTTAGTTTCTCCTACAGGTGTTAGAGACCTTATACCACCTTTCAGTACCTAGAGAGGGCTTACAAGAAAGCTGGATGGAGAAGGACTTTTTAAAAGGGCATGGAGTGACACGAGAAGAGGGAATGGCTTCAAACTGAAAAAGGGTAGATTCAGATTGGATATCAGGAAGAAATTTTTCCCTGTGAGGGTGCTGAGGCCCTGGCACAGGCTGCCCAGAGAAGCTGTGGCTGCCCCATTCCTGGAAGTGTCCAAGGCCAGGTTGGATGGGGCTCTGAGCAACTTGGGATAGTGGAAGGTGTCCCTGCTGTGGCAGGGGGTTGAAATGAGATGGGCTTTAAGGTCCCTTCCAATCCAAATCATTCTATGCTGCAGCTCATCCAAATTTGCATGCTACCACCATGCCAGCAGTCCTAAAATTAAGAGGAGGAGGAGGAGGAGAGTAGCTACTAAAAATTTTGGGACAGGGAGGGAGAGGGAGAAGAGAGAATCCCCAAAAAGAGGAGGATCTGAGTTAGAGGAAAGGAAAGGTTTGATGCTGTGGAGAAGAGGGAGCAGAGGCAACTGAAGATACAGGGATGTGTTATGTAAGCAACAGACAGAGGTTACAGTAAGGGACAGAGCCCAAACTGTCCACAACTAATGGAAACCACTCCCCTGCGGAAGCTGGGATGTAACTCAGGAGTACGGCCCTTGCTGTCCCCAGCAGCAGAAAACAGCTGTACATTTGTCAGCGTCCCATCCCCCTCTGACATCTGCTCTGCATGTGCTGCCACCACTGACAGCAAATCATGAGTGCTAGGAGTTCAGTCAGCTTCCACTCTGCATCAAAGTGCCCAGATCATCAACACAGAAAGCTATCAACTTTTTCTTTCTTTGCCTTTTGGAGTTAGAAATGAATGACACAGAGTTGCAAGAAAAGAACTCTAATGTACTGAAGTTATAAAATCAAGCCCTCAAACATTAGACAGTGAAAAAATGATGGTTGTCTTTTTAAGCTCTGTCGAGATCCTTAATTGTATGCATTTGGGTGCATTCTGCAATTATCCACAAATCTTTCCCAGTGACCTTGGACTTATCTAGAAACCTGGATATGCTCAACTTTAGAAACACTTTGGGGTAATCCAGTGATAGAAATATTGTGCAACCTGGAAACTGTGAACTACACGTGTACTTGCAGGCAGTGAGAGGGTGAAATCACTGTTAAGTAGCCTCAAAGCCACACTGGATGCTACCCCCAGCTCTGCTTTAAAGTTATTGAGTTACACAAACAACTGAAATTTATTACTGTTAGTTTCTAAGTATGCATCCTCACTTTCTCGGTTTCCAGTATCTGCCAGTGTGCTGAACGCTCACAGCTGGAACTGGAACCAACTGCTGATGTTTCCTGAATATATAATGGAAAAAAGTCTTGAAATCACTGAGAAAGCAGAACTTCGCTCTCCCAATGTTTTAAATGCTTTATTTTTTGCAATAGTAGCATGTACATAAACAGTGGAAATAAAATACTAAGGTTAAGCGCATCAGTGCAACCCCTGAAAATCATAGAATGGTTTGGGTTTGAAGGGACCTTAAAGATCATTGCAAATAGATACAAACAGCCATGAAACACATTTCCCTTGCTCTAAATCAGGCAAGTCATACTCTCTTTATCTCAGAACCGGTGTGAATCCAAGCCCTTTTAAGCCAAAAGAGGCCTGGATCAGGCTAGTAAGGCTCTGCTCTGGCACAGTTAAGAGTACTTTTTTAGGACTCAAGAAGTAAAAACTACATGTTGACAGTGCACTGTTATTTTTTCCCAATAAGCAAAACAGCAGAATTATCCAAATCTACAAGGTCAAGTTGAAAAAAATCAGATACAGTTTTAAGCAAAAGCAAAACAAAAAGCTGACAAAATATTTTTGGTTACTCCTTAAAATGGTATCTTATCTTGAAAAAAAAAAATAAACAATCCATCAGCTCAAGTAGCTTTGGACCTTACAAGCTTCTTTCCCATTTACAGCTGGAGCAAAGAGTTTGTCACACAGCAGGGGATGAGTGTTCAATGTACAGAACAGAGCAAGCAACTCTTGGACTAGTGGAAAATCAGTCCTTTTCTCCATATTTTCCACCTGCCTCTCGTGCCTTTGCAAATTTTGTATTTAGTTCTCAAAATCTGCCATTCATGTTCCAGTCTGAAACTTCGTCCCTGCGTCCACAAACCCTCTGGGAAGTTACACAACAAACGTGCCCAAAGAGTTAGAACTGCATCAGTTGGTCATTAAAGAAAAAGGATCCCCAGTTACTGACCTCGGAACTTCTTTGGAGGATTAGCAAGGTCACCTGCTTCTGGCTGGACCACACACCGGTCATCCACTAACCTAGAAAAACAAAAGTTATCACACTCACTAAAACATGCCATCAGTGTATATAAATGCAGAGACACACCTGCCACGCCATAGATACAGAAGCTTCCACGTTTCTCCAATGAAATACAAAAAATACCTTAGAAACTGTTATTCGGTTACTAAGCATAATCAAGAAAAGTCTACATTTTCCTTCCAGAGAGAAGATTTCTTCTACTGCCCTAAATTATGGCCTGTGTTTCAGATCTCACTTCATTTAAATCCAGTTAAAATCCCTTTTGTCACACCACATACGTTGATGTTCCATGTAAAATTTATGTTTTCCTTCATTAGAGCCATTAACCCTCAATCGGAAACAGTTGGTTTCTCTGCAGCTGTCAGATTTTCTTCTTCACCATTTCCAATCTTTTTCCTCTGAGGAGGCATGTGGAATTAAGGTTCAGCTCTGATCAAAACTCCCAAGACCATATTTTCCTGTGCTAAAATGAATAAGCATTTCTTTAAGGCACAGCAGAAAATCTAGATGACAAATCTATTTCTTTCAATATTTTAGAAGTTAAATAAACAGTAAAATTTAAAATATTAATTGTTAAACTTATCTCAGAACTTTCTAAACATAAATTCAGCTTCCTTTTAGGAAGCATCCTGTAAATAATTTGCCCATGTCAAACAATTATTCAGGAAAATCATGTTTAAGGACACACTACTGCCCTGCCACTTCACAGCAACATTCTTAGCAGCATTTTTGTTGGAAATTGCCAGAAAAAGCACAAATTGGCTTCAGCCAAGTCACACAATAGATGCATTCAGCTTTCACTCAAGTTGGTGAAGGCTTTGCCTCCAGCCAAGAGCACAGCGAGGCCGATCCCGCAGCATGCCCATGAATTTTCTACCTCTAGCAAGATGACAAAGTGTCCACTGTGGCTGCAGCTCCCAGAAGCAAAAACGACAATGAATTTTGGAAGTCAGCAGTTCCAATCTCATAAGAGACCTAGATGCAAACATGAGGTGTAAGTGAGGAAGGGGAGTTGAGGAACCAGCTACAGGAGCAAGCAGGGGGCCTTAGGGAGCTGTGTATCTCCACAGACTAGGTGAGGCCAGGCTCAACAAGAACAGAGTGAGGTTTGGAAAGCAGGACTCAGGAACAGTCTTGCAGGCATCTTGTGCTCTGACCATGTTCTAATAGGCCAAAGCTTCCTATAAACAGCACCTAAAACCTGGAGTCACAGAGAGCTGACCGGAAAGGACTACCTTAACAGAAGCTATGCCAAAGGATTTTAATGCCCAGGAGTACTGCTCACTCTCAACAAAATCCCTCAAAGGTTTTTAAGGAGGAACACATAAGGTTTGACCTTAAGCACTGTCAGGATGGAGGCATATTGAAAAGCCAGCCATAACTCACAAGGAACCTCCTGTGTTCCTTGGTGATAGCTTGTGCACCCTCGTGACAACTACGGCTGTGCGTGAAATGCAAAACTTTCACCATGGCTCGTCACTGTAGCAAAAGCCAGACAGAAGACAAGGTGTTGGTGCTGAGAACAACAAATGAGATCCTGCACGGTCTCTGAGCCAGCCAGCTGCAGTGCTCAAACACATCGGTCTTGCAGAGAACAGACGTTAAACAATTAATATCAATCACTTGCTGTCAAGCCTTCTCTAAAGGCACAAAAATAAGGACCATAAAAGAGTTCTGCAACCATCAGGAACCAAAGACATCAGAGAAGACTACTGGTGCTGCTCCCATCATATGGACACAAAATCGGAGCACAGAAAGGTGGATTGACACATGGCAGGGCAGTGGCATGACAGAGCAGGAATATCATCTCCTGAGCCATTGCTCAGCGCCTCAGCTTCTCACACCTTTGTTTCTTAAAACACAGGACAAAAATCTGAGGAAAGCATTGTTTTGTTTATTTAGCAGTTATTAAATTCACAATTGAATCCCCAGAATTTCCACATAATGCCATTCATCCTGTATTCCAGCTGCATGACCTTCAGGGAGTGTAAGAGCTCCTTGTTTACTCTGGAGGTGCTTGTCACGGTGCCGTAGGGAGAGCTGAGCTGCACACTGCACATGATGCAAGACTTCAGCCCGCTCTGTGGATGGGAACAGAAGAGGCTCTTCAAACACAGACCACTTCCTCTGATAGACAATTCAAAATATTCAAATCCCACTTTTGTAGTGAGCCAAAAGCAGCTGCTGGTTTGTTACTGACGCCTGTGAGGTGGCTGCATTAAACAACCAGCAATTCTAGACCTTTGTAACCTGCAAACAAATCCATTTGAGATGTGTGAAACCAAACCACAGGCTTGGCTGCAAAAGGCCCTGGGCACCTGCAGTGACTGTCAGACCACACCACAGCAGGTTTTAAGATCACTTGCTTGTAGATTTGAACAGGAGGCCAAAGTGCACCAGACCAGGCTTTTCAGATAAAGGCAGAATTTATTGTATTATATTTATTGTATTATACCATAAAATGTTCAAGCTATGTAAACACTGAGCCAAATTATGGTGACAATATTCAAGCCAATTAACCATGGTACTATCAGAGAAGCTTTGACAAACTTCAAGGGGTTTAATTCCTCAGCTGGACTGCAGACAATACTGCTTTGTGCTCTCTGCTGTCATTCAGCACCTGGCACATACAACACAATTGCATTTCAATTTTTCATATGCTGGCAGCACATAAATGACAAAGGAGATCCCTGCACATGTATGATATGATTTTTAGCTGGGCAAGTTCTTCCCTGAACACAATAAATACCTGAGTTTTGCACAATCTCTCCAAGTAACTGCTGTAATTAAGCTGCACAGTTCATTGGTGGTGCCTAAGATAAATCATCCGGAAAGTCAAAACCGTAATTACAACCCTGGACTTTACGCATGGCCTTTTGTATTCAGTAATTGCAGAATTAGGGGCTGAAAGCAACAATGCTTATGGAATTGCTTTTCGTAAATGCCCAGTCATTCTCCCACCAAAGCCAGTGGAAGTTTTTCCACTCTCTGCAGGGGAAGCAAGGGCAGTTCCTCATCATAGTGCCACAGGCAGCCAACCTCACAGACCAGCAGGTGTTTAAGCCATTAAGGCTTCACAGTGTACAGAAGTGAACAAAGGCTCATGAAACAAGAATTGGAACTACCTAAAGCAATGCCTAGGAGATAAGGTGTGCTACTCCACAGAGGAGAGGAGGAAAGTAAAGGCAGTTTGAACTCTCCACTATCATCACAGAATCACAGGATGGGTCAGGGTGGAAGGGACAACAGTGGGGCAGCTGGTGCCACCTCCCTGCTCCAGCTGGGCCATCCCAGACCATAGGGCACAGGATTGTGTCCGGACAGCTCTGGAATATCTCCAGTGAGGAGAATCCACACCCTCTCTGGACGATCTGTTCAGTTCTCGGTCACTGCACAGGAAAAAAGTTCTGCCTTATGTCAAGTGGTCAAAGCATGAACCCGTAGAGTTCTGCACCTCTCTTCCTCTCCTTTCATTTTCCCCCATCATCTGGTGGAGTTAAAGCTGCCCCTTCTCTGGTGAAATGGGAGGAAGGGCACAGGGATGGGAGGAACAGGACTGAGCAGCAGCAGTATAACTGATAAGCAAGGTATGCTGGCAGAAAAGTCTAATGCCTGGGTTCACAGATAGGAATCATACATGGTGCACAAGTCTTTGTGTCCTGCAAGCTCCCCTGATTACCTAACACAGGCTAAAGGTAAATACACCAAAGGTTTCTAGGAACTTGCAGATGTAGTGCAAGAGTCAAGGAATAGTTGTACAGCTATAATCCTAGAAGGACTGTTCCCAGTGATGAGTTATTTTAGATTTACTACTGAGATACAGCTGCATTCTGAAAGAACAAAAACCAATGTAAGAAAACAATAGAAAAGGAATTATGGTGGGTTTCATGAACTTTAGGTCTCTTTCATAATACAAGATGCTTTTTATATTGTCAAAGAAAGCAGCCACATAATATCATTTATCTTAGCTTTGTGCCTTGAGTTTCAAAAATGTATTTTGTCTCTTCCTACCAACAGAGATTTCCACCCAATAATCATAGCCAATATTATTAGGTACAACAATACCTGAACAAACACACGAGCACAACACAGACTCCTCCAGACATGGAACTGCATGTGTGTGCGTGTAACTTGTTAAAAAATCTAAGACCCAGCTGCTGATGTCTATTACACACTCAATACTATTTATACTTCTATGGAGTATTTTACTCCTCAAAGGGCTGAATAAACTAACCTAGAGGGGATGTCTTCAATCTAAGGCACTCAAATTGCTCAGCTTTTACTCTCTTAATGGTCTCATCATTTCACTGCCTTTCTGAGCAGCACAAGGCCTGGGCGGCAGCAGAAGAGGGGCAGTGTTGGTGACAGGCATCAGCAAGAGAAGCTGGACACTTTAACTGCCAGCAGAGCCCCACAACATCTTTGTTCATAAAGCATGCTGGGGTTCCATCCCAAAACCACATAACCTCGACATCCCCTCATGAACAAAGGAGCAGCCCCCGAAGCCTCCCTCGCTTTGCTCCTCAGATGTCCCTTCACACAACCTCCTCCACAGAAACAGGAGGTTTGCTCCTCCAGAGCACCTGCCACCCAGGACACTTCTTTCCTCCCAGGCTGCAGCACCAAGCCTCTCCCGTGCTCCACGCATCCCAGCAACCACTCGGGAAGAGAGGTGCAAGTCATACCACCAAGAAACCAACCAATAACGAACAATAGGTGATTAAAATTTTGCTGCCCTGGAAATCAAACATCGAATACCTAAGTGCCAAAACAATCAGGTCCACCCAGTTCTTCTCCAAGTCCACCCACTTTTCATTTCATTGAGCCTCTTATCAGGCATCTAGGTCAGCCCACTTCTTGTGTGCTTCAAGCAGTCTCCTGCCAAAAATCTACAGTCATCCTACCTCACCCTTCCCAAAATGTGAGTTCATACTCCTTTCTGACTACCAGTCCTGCTTCAAATGATTTACAGCTCTATGATTTTGCTACCCTGTATGAAATGTGTCCTTTTTCCTGTCTCTTTCCAAAGCCAAATTTTTCACCATCATCTTTTCACATCTTTTAGGGTTGCCTACATCAATCCTAGCTCGCACAGATAATAAAAAAGCTCTTCCTTGCACTTATAGCAGGGCTATTAAATCTCTGTACCATTTAGGAAGATTCCATGCTAAAAAGCCCTTTAGGCAAATGGGAGGACAGCAGAACACAACATTTAAAGAACTTCACTTCATGCCAGTGAGGTACAGCAGCACAAGAGACAAGACAAGTCTGGCTCCTGCCTGCCTCAAACTTTAGGAATTTTATACTTTCCTCTCTGAACAAATTTTAATTGCCACAAACACAAAGTATAAAACAAGTTGAAAGGAGCTCTTTAATAAATACCCTTACTCTGGGAAAGCAAACTTCTATGCATCTAAAACATTCCAAACTCCTCAAGGTGTCTAAAACAGCAGACAAATTTCACCACGCACAATCTTCAGTGTGAAACAAGGATGTGAGTGCATTTTATCTCAGCTACACAGAGCAGGAACACTCAGCCATTCCCACCATCCCAAAAAATGCTTGCATGGGTCACTTTGAATTGCATTATCAAATGGTGTGGAGACACAAGGGCAGAAAGCACAATCCCAAGCACATACTGGGAAACAAGAACACCACCATGCAAGCAGGCAGCCCCACATTTGCACTAATAACTGCACAAATAATTAACCTTAAAGTTTTCCCCTTATCTGATAGTGCATTCATATATTCTTGTAACTGTACCTGCAGGATTGCATGTCAAAGGGAGGGAGAGGAGGGGAGCGAAAATAAAAGCAGAAGTTTTTCTGCTCAATTAAGTAATCCCACTATAAATCCTGAATGTCATTTTGTTATTCTGTTGTATTGTGTTATGTTCAACCATGCTTTTAGCTTGCAAAAGCTTCTGTTCAGTAGAACTTGTTTATCCCTTTTTATAGCTATATTTACATTTAAAACATTGTGCAATTTCAATTAAATTATAAGAACAGAGTTAAATTATTACAAAGGAATAAAATGTTATTTGGAGGTTACAGAGGAAAGGAGAAAACATGGTTCTTAGATTTTAGTCTCACTTTTGCCATTTTCTTGGCCTGCATAATGAGTAAGCCATTAATGCAGCAAGAAAATGGTACTGAGCTTTGCTTGGACATACTCCTTTTTGCTCAGTAAATGAACATTTGTTCTGTATTTCAAGATCCTCACATCAATATAACATACATCAAGTCATTTTCAATGGTGCCGAGCACACCTATTTTCTGCTGTCAGAAGGGGATTGGGAACCGGTCCCAGTCCCTAGGCAGACAGAGCTCAAGAAGTGTTTGGACAATGCTCTCAGGCACAGGGTGTGATTCTTGAGGCTGTGCTGTGCAGGGCCGGGAGCTGGACTCAGTGTGGGTCCTTCCAGCTCAGGATATTCTGTGATTCCATGGGGAACTGGCAATGGGAGGAGGTGTGCCAGCCTGTCCCACCCAACTCCCGTCCCAGGCACACAGTCCTGCTGCACTTCTCCACAACTCTGGTGCTCTGCTCCCAGGCAGGTTTTGGCTTCAGTCTGCCTCAGTGCCTTTGATAAACAAATTACATTCCCATAAACCCAAGGAAATGGTTGATTTCTTCCTTTGTTTCTTTTCTATTGTTTAATATGAAAAGTAAGAGTTTATCATACAAAGATGTTGCAACAGCACAAAGGCATTTAATTGGAAAACACTTCCACAGGCAAACCCTCTTTTGGATGAAATTTGTATTAAAGCTAAAAAAATGGAAATGATAAAATGAGTATCACGGAAGCTTTCTGAAGGCAGTAGTGGCTTGCAGAACACAGACCCACTAATAACGCACATTACCTGGAGGACTGGACAATTTTTCCATTACTGACATTTTCCTTTCAGGTGAAATCTTGGCTCTCTTTGAACGGACAAAATTTCCACCGATGTCTCTGAGGCCAGGATTTCACCCCCATCATCTCAGCTTCCCAAAAGTGCACTGGGGGATGAAGTTTAAAGAACCAGCAGTGTCAGCACCTCACACTGAGGGTCATTCACCAAAGTTTTTAATTACAATCTAACCTCTGCAGCATTTCCACTTAATCCTTACTCCAGCTACCTACATATGGAATGCAAACACTGTAATAAGTCCAGGTTTTGGCCCAAAGCAAACACACCACTTACTTAGAAGTAAATCAGAAAATCAAGATTACACGTGTGACTTTAACTCTGTTTGCTCACCCCTTACAACCACCCGTAGCAACTCAGCTCTCTCAATGTAAGAAAGCACAGATAAAGTAGAATTATTAGGTATATCAACCTAACCCACATCAGAAACACTGACACTGGGACCATTGCAAACCAAAAATGAGGGCATCAGAGGCAACCCTGCATCTTTATGGGAATTTTAGGCATGTAGCTCACTAACAAGTCCCTATCAGACTGAGTGGTTTAAATTTCCATGGTACATAGTGACCTCAGAAAAGAGATCCTAGTAACAGCATCACTGCTCCCAAAATCAAGCAGAACTCATGGCGGTTACCTATTCAGCCAGACAGCAAAGCTAAGCCAGCAGCACAGAGAAAATAATCACAATCAAAAGAAATCTTATGTTTAGTTTACGACAGCAGAATTTGAGCTTTTTTTCTCAGCTTTGCACATTATTTGTGAATGGCCACTTGAAAGGGCTCCTTTGAAGAACTATGTGCTAATAAAAGGAGTCAGAAAGGCTAGATCGTTCACTGTTAACAGCATTTAATGCAAATGGGGAGATTTACCCAGAAAAATACTGTTTAGAAATGCCAATATCTGTCCAGTGATCAAAAAGTGACTTCATCCCCGTAATGAAGGCAGTCACAACTACTCATCAAAATGGTAACACTTACAGTAGAAAGGGAGCATAAGCAAAGGAAGAAAATTAGAAAACTTTGCTGAAACAGCACAATGTAAAAATATTGTTGTTTAAGCAGACAAACCACCCTCAAATGCTACTGTAAGGCCTATAATGAACCTCAGCATCTGGAACGACAACATATATATAGGCAAACACATGCATACAAAAATATATACATACACAAATATACATTAACAAATTACCAATCCTGCAAACACAGGTTGGCATGTAAATCCTGGAACACAAACCAAGCTCTTTCTCCGTTTTGTAACATGAACAGCAATAATCTGGCAGACCATGTCACACTACATAAAAATGTGAGTGTAAAACATTGCTCAATCAAAATGATGACATTTTACACATTCTGCAGTGCTTATTTCACACAGGAGAGGCAAATTTTGCATGCCTAATTTTTTGCTTAAGTAAAAAAAAACCCAAATTTTCTGACAATACAGGTAACAAAACCATCCATGTTACAAACTCTGTTATATGTCAGGGTACCAAATGAACAAAGGGCGCACGTCATTTCAGAGGCCAACAATGGGGACAAGTCCCAAGCTAGTGTGAACATGCATAATTCCACTGAAATTAGTCAAACAGCCCTTTTCTGCAGCACCTGAGCCAGCACTTTTCATATCCTTCCTTTAGTGCACCTTCCTTCAGCAGCCCCAAAACTGTCTTCAAGGCCAAGCACACACACAACACATCCTGAGCTCCCCCAGCCATAGCCCCTTTCCATGAGATGTGCAATATCCTGGCACTGGGTGCAAACCTGGGCTTTACAGCAGGAACGTGAAGCTTTCCTGATGATTCCCTTGCGAAAGCAGCACTCTGGAATTACAGTGCTGCCTGCTTTTGCCTTCAGATTAAAGGAGACAGCTTTCAGGTTGAACAGCATAACCACCAACAAGCTCGTACCCAGCATGCAATCCAGCTCCCAAAATCCTGCTGTTGGTTTCAGCCTTTACATTGGAGGACAATGACTTTGGCTGGCAGGAATTCCCTGAACAAGGTCTGCTCACCCTTTGATGTGTCCAGCTCTCACCAGTGGCAATGAGAATTGTGCACAGGAGATGCCTCTACATCGACACGTGCTCCAATTCTCTCAACGAAGGATTGTATGATTTTTATTTTCATTTTGCTACTATAAATGCTTACAAATTTTTGCAGCTGGGCCAGGTATTTTTGCATATTCTTTTAGCTCTTCTCTTTCTTCAGCAGCAAGTTTAGAAAAAAACCTTCCAAACAAAAGCCAGCTGAGAAATCACAGTGACTTTATTTACTTGTTTTAAAACCGAGCAGAGCCAGTTTCCTACTGGGAGAGATCATTTTGGGAGCTGTTCCAGATTGTCTCAGAGCTGCTTTCCCAGTTGCTGTGAGCAGTTCTGGGAGCCCTTTGCCACACCTACCCCCGACCTGTACACACTCGCTTGAGAGAGTCCCACGTAGCAGCACAAAGCAGAAACCTGAAGAGGAAATGCTTGGGAATGCTCCTGCCACAGCGGAAGGAGCTGGGAAGTAGGAGAGTCACGAAACAGCAGCCACAAGCAGGGTGGCAAAACAGTCACTTCTGCACGGGTGGACAGGTGTGAAGTTAAAGGTGGAAAAGGAGCCCATTCTACTTGTGGGAACTTATCATAACTACCATTTTAAAGCAGGAAAATGACGTAACGAGCAGGTTCACACCTCAAAACTGCTTCAGACCTTTTTCAAACCAACCACCAGGCAGGCTGGCATCTCCCACAAGGAGGCTACACTCCCAACAGCCAATATCACATGCCCAAGGACTCTCCCAGGCTCTGAGGCACAGAAAACCTCACATCTGCTCAGCAGAGCTCAGCATTCAAGCCAGGGTGGCTGCACGGTCCAGGAAGAACTTCTAGCACCCCTCCAGCCCCATCCCTGCACAGGGTCTGGGGACAGCGTTCGTGGCAAAAATCACTCCAGGAAACATTTATAGCAGTTGAGGCTATTGCATCCCAGAGCACACGAGAGCAGGTGTTTATTGATACAGACTTTTTGGGTCCACCTGAGCTCTCAGCAATGACTCTGCTGAGCACCAAGGAGCTCTGACTCTCTGGCTGTGCTGTCAGCTGTCAGTCAGATCACCTTCTAAGGTGTGTCTTAACAACAAGCTCTGTTACAAAGAAATGAGTTTGGCCTTTTACCTTCAGGCCCTCCAGTTTGGCAGCATTCTTTTCAGCTGAAGGAAATGCTTCCAGGTCTCCTCACACAGCTTATCCTGACACCGTAACGGAGGAAAAATGCCTGCAAATAATCACTTTCTACTGGGAAAATTGGAGTCTTTTATCACTTACATACATTTACTGGGAATTAACTGGCAGAGAAACAAAGAAATCAGGTTTTCCAGAAAAGCCTGCACTTGGTGATACGATAAGTGGAACAATGATATCCACTTCATTTTTCAAGTGCAATCCTGCTGTACACACATACACTTATCAACACTCATGCTAAAAATCCTACAGACTCCATGGGTTTTAAAGATGCGGACTATGTTTGACCTGGGAAAAAGGAGCACGGTTCCTCCTTCTGGATCAGTCTCAAACACAATCCAGGCCCACACAGCGCACCTCCCTTCTGTGCCAAAGTATATACCTCACAAAGCAAAGGTAAACCAGCTCCAAGGTTACACCTAACCCCGGTTGCAAAAGCTCTTCAAGCCAAAGCAATCAACTCTAGAAGAACTGTGATGCTATCACAAATTTTATTCCAAATCTTGCGATCTTTGGTATCTTTTCTATTGGTCTCCTTCCTGATGCTGCATTGATAGATATTAAAAATCCCTCTACTTTCACTGGAAAGGAAAAGAGTGTGTGTTGCTTGCTGTCACCACTGCCACAAAAAATGTGAAAAATGGCCTCCAACTCTGAGAGCTGAAAAACCAGAAGACCAACAGAACAGATGCACGCATGATTACTTTTTTTAAATCTCACCATTTTTCAAACCCCTCTTTTGTTTCTGAGGGATCTGACTCATAATTTTCAGAAGCAAACAGGAAGAACTGCAGACATCTCCAAGTATTTCCTCTCTCCACCCTCCCACCCACCTCTCTTGTCTTTTACATAATTTCTGGAGACTTTATTATTCCTTTTGCTATATTAGCAATGAAATAGCACTTCCCTACACCAGCTCCAGTGCACCAAGGTGCAAGAGACCCTCCTTTGCCCAGTTCCAAGGGAGAGATGTCCTTCATCCCCTTGACAGGACAAAGCAGGGCTTTCCCTGCCTGAGGAAGCCAGGCCTTGGGGGCTGACAGGAGCCAGCTGTGGGGAATTCAGTTCCACTCCCCACAGCATAGTCGGACCTGGAGCAGAGAAACAGGATGAAGAAGTGTTAGAAGGTAATGTGCCGGGAAAGCCTTTTTACCTCACTCCGTTTATTACAGCGCTTCCTTTCATTGTATACATGGGAAAAAAAACCATTTCCCCTTCTCCACTCACCGGCAGGACCTGTCAGAGCACCGGGCAAGCAGCTGCCTGGCGGGCTGGGCAGGAGGCATGGCAGAGGGACAGCCTTGGGATCAGCTCCTTTGCACCCAGAGCAGAGCCCTGGCTGCAGCATGCGGGGTTTTAGCTTGTCCTGCAAGACGTTACTGATGCCCTCTAGCAACAGGCGGGTGGGGAAGGGGCAGAATCCAAGGTGTGGGAAAGGCTGGCAATGGGATGGCACAGGGCTCCAAGGCACGAGTGAGGGAGACAGAAACGTTATGAGAGATGACAGGAGAAAAGAAATTACCTGGTTTGAAGAAGACCACGCAGCTCTCACAAGGAACTGGAGCAAGGTGAGAATGTGATGGGTGATGGAGTAAGTAGCCACCATTCCTTACTCCTGCATGACCAGCTCTCAACCAGCATGGTGGGGACCATGCAGAAATGCAATGGAAAGCCACCTGTTTCCCTTTTTAGAGATGCCAGCTCTCTCAGGCTACTCTTTTTTGTTTCCTTAATGGAAAATTATAAGTAAATGGGGTAGATTTTAGCAGCTCTTCTCAGGAAGAAGGCATTCTGCCTTTCAGGGTGCTTTGTGTATTCCATCTCTTTGTGTCAGTGCAAGGTCTTAAATGCAATTACAGGCAAGCCTGAGATCCTGAGGTGTCTATTTGTGACACCACGGTTCCCATAGAGACTTTGTAGCAGCAACTGCTACTGCACACTCTCTCTGCAAAGGGAACCTGGACACAAAAACAAGCATACCAAAGCTCACATCTAGTTTCAAGTTAAACTAATTGGTACAAACAACTCCCATTTAAAAAGTTCTAATCTAACATTGTGCAATAATATTTAACACAGTAAAACTATTCTAACCTTTTCCTTATCACTTCACAAACCTCTTGGACATATTATCACAGGAGCTTAACCTGCTGCCTGGCACATTAAGATTAAAAACCTGCCCACTGCCTCAGCTACTATTCCCTATTCACTTGTGCCTAGTAAATAATACTCCACAACTATAAGCTGATCTGAAAAGATAGCCGAGCACCCCACCCAAAAATCAGCTCCATTTTTATTACCTCCCCAGATTTTATGATCTAATCAAAAAGCCAATCATCTATCGCTGTGGTGCAGCTTTGCATACGGTTTCACAGTTCCTTCTCCAAGTCAAACAGCACCACATTGTCTGGGATAATCTCATCCACTCACATAAACAATTAGTCTGCTATATTTTGATTAACACTTCCGTTTAAGAGGACATTGAGACGCTTCAGCCTGAGTGGCAGAAGGTCTGGCCTCCTGTTAAAACAGACATGCTCTTCCCAAGCTTCCTCCTTGACTGGAAATCCCAGCTGCCAGTCTTGCCCCAAGCACCTCCCTGGAGCAGAATTCTCCACTATTTTCTGATTTGACAGATGGAAATCAAACAGCATACCTGACACTCCTTTGAGTTACAAGACCCATAGATCACAACATTCAATAAAAGAACTAAGCTGACCCAAACACGGGCAAGGGCAAAAGTAAACATTAATCCGGGTCATTCATTTCACATTACAACCTTTCAGAGCCTGAGGGTCTCTAAGCAACAGTCAACCCCGTTAGCACAAATCATCTATAAAATTGCTTAAGTATATGAGCTCATATTGCTTAGAGAGGGCTGAGAAACACTCACATAAACTGTTTTGATGGGGAGCAGTAATGTGAAGCCACTGATAAAAGCAGCTTGCAGAGTAAGTGTACATGCACAGCCTCAGTGGTTTGAAAAACTATTCACCAAGGCAAAAGACACAATCATCTCTGATACCACAGTTCACTCACATATAAATTCTTCCATCTGTATGGTGCCCTAAATTAGACATCAGAAGTTAACTGCTCTCTTGTGATCCATTAAGAGAGAAACAGATATTGGTTAAACCTAAATATTATCATATTTCTTAGAAAAACTGAAGCAGACACAAGGATTTATTACACTGCATGTATATGCTGCTTGCTACTCTGATTAAAAGGACTACAAATTATTCCTGTACCTCACAATGTGCTGTTCATCTGGCTGGACTGCAGCTTTGTGTCAGCAATTATATGAGCTGGAAGTGAGCTTCAGCCTTTGTTCTTTCTTTTTTCTAACCTTTAATCTGAAAAGGCTTTAGAACATGTTTATTTTTATCTTTCAAGTTTAATTTTTGTCATAGGAAAAGAGCACCAAAAATAACTATTTGTTTGTGTTTAAAGCTCTGTGTTTACACAACAGAGAAGCTTGTCTCTAACTTGTCATCCTGAAATTAGAAGAAAGTATCACAGCACTTAACTCACCAAAGTTCTGCTAAGTTCCTGCCAACTAACTTTGAAGAGATCTTGTCATAGCTGTAGAAGAGATTTTCAATGGCATTTAAATCAGACATTCTGCTGACTTACACTGGCCACACAGTGCCCAGAAGACAGCTGACCAGCAAGTGCTCAGTTCTCCATCTGCAAGCGATGGCACAAATATCTCACTTCCCCTCCTCTCAGCACACTGTAGCCAAGGTGGAAGAAGTAAAATAAGACTTCACAGCACTCCCTGCCATCCCCTCTAGGCAAGACCCATTTGAAAGCAGCTGCTGTCACATTAGGGCTAACATGAATCAGAAATCCAGACACATGGAATTTCATCTGGACACCCAAGTGCCAGTTTAAAGTGGGAATGGTAGCCTCTAAAGAGAAAATCCTTCATCCTCAGACTGGGACCAAACCACATGGAAAGAGCTACCTATATACTTCACAATGCACAGGAAAATCCTCCTCCCTCTCCTCTTCAACTAGCCTAAATAACCTACACCTCACTGTATTCACAATAATTCAGTCCTATTTTATATGGAGAACAACTGAGAACTCACAGAAGGTATTTAAGGTCCACCCTACAAAACAGATCCATATTTCTTTTGGCTGCAAAAGTCAGGGAGAAAAAACCTGCACCTGTTTCTTAACAGAATCGATGAGTGCCTTCAACAATCCTTAGAAAACAGGTACTCGAATTTGATCCCTCAAGCTACCAGCACATAAAAACAACAAAAACACAGCCAAAACACAGAAATTCTAAAGCTCCTTCAATGGGTAACATCATTCAACAACACAGATACCCACAGCTAAGGTGTAGAGACCACTCTGACAGCATTTGAAGATACCTGCAGACATTTCATCACTCAGGCAAGCCTGTGAATACAGTATCTTCCTTATCCTCAGAGGACTGAAGTGATTGAAAAGAAGAGCTGACAAGATATTTTCAGTCCTTTCAGGCTAAAGAGATACAATTCCTTTAGTTCTTCTATGACCTCTGCTAAACTGAGATAATACCTGAAAAGCAGCTACTGAAAAAACACTTTCTTTCACCCCAGCTTGTTGGAAACCTTTATTCTTGATCTAGACGTGAACTCAGTCTTCTTAGCAGACTATTTTAACACATATTGCAGCTACATAGGAAAAGGAGGCACAGAGTGCAATTGAGACTGAATTCTCCTTGATTCATTATGTCTCACTCACATCCAGCAAATCCCTGGACTTCATAAGCTCTCCTGTAAAATTTCATCCAAGAGATGTTCATGTTAGCGAACAGGCTGGAACAAGCTTTTCTGGCCTAGTGTTTGATCTTTCACACAGTTCACATGGCCCCAAAATTTCTTCATAACATAGAGACTTGCTGTATATTGAAACAAAATAACTTCTGGAGTATAATTCATATTCTCATCCACTCCTGTTTTAAATTCCTCAAAAGCAGTGAGTCACAATGCCCTAATTTCCTTGAATCTATAAAATGAAACAGTTGAAGGTAGAAGTCCATAATGATCCTTTCTACCCACACCCATCAGGCTGTAGGCACACTGAGGTAGGGTGTCTTCCTTGGAAGCCTGCAGTCTCAAAGATGTAGCAAAATACTTGGAATTCCAAATTCTCCTTTGATCCATAGATGGTTTACTCTTGTTTCTACATCTATGAAAGTCACTCAGCCAAGTTTCTCTTATTTGCAGTGCCCTTTGGTGCCTGACTTCACAAGCACTGGGTGATTTTGTGGAATAAATCACAACTGTGTCAGTGGACAGTCATAACTACCAATCCTCTGGCAGAAAAAACCCTCAGCTCTTCAGCCACACACTCCAGTGATGCCTCCATAAGACACTGATGAGCTGGGGCTCTCTCTTTTATCTGTCTTGCCAACATCACATTTCCTGCACCATTTTGCACTTCCTGCTTACACATCACCAAGTCATACATTTTGCAAATCAGCCATGACTCTTCCAGCACCCCATATTTCAGCAGTTTCAAAGCCATGATACAATTTCTGAATGAATATAACCACCGGTGTACCACCTCATTTCTAAATTCCACACTTGCCTGATGAGATCAGAAAAACTTGATCTTGCCACTTTGAAGGGATGCTATGCTTTCAGATGATCACAAGAGCCCAGATAGTCTCCTGTGAAAGCTTTTGGCTGATCTGAAATCTGTTCCAGGAGCAATACATTCATCAGGTGAGTGATTCAGGAGGTTTCGCACCTTATTCAGGAGGTTTTGCAAGTTATGAGAAGGAAAGAAAAACCAATGCCTTTTTCAGCAGTCATTCCTCGAAACAGCTCCTTGATCTTCTGCCTAAGGCAATATCTGCAAAGAGTTAATTTGAGTGAGGCATCAAGGTAACCCTGGTGCTCCCAGATCTGTGAGCACCCATGAAAGCACAGCCCTATTAATTCCAACAGCAAAATGTGTAAGTTACTCTCAAGATGTCTCAGCATAGTAATGACCACTTACTTCTTCCTCAGATAAATTAACAGGAAAATGTCTCAAATTTTAAGCACCAAGAGGAGTTCTCCCCCAAAGAGGTCAAAAATTTCTGTCCTACTTTGTTACCTTCTAAGCTGCCCTTTGCCTTCTCGTACCTGTGCTTCCACAGCTGAGTAATTGATCTGCAAGGTCATTCCGAAAGTCAAGTCTCTGCTGAGGCTCAAACACAAAGCAAACCAAAGCTTTCCTCACCCACATTTTGTGGAAAAATAGATCAGAACCACAGCAAATATATTTTTGACCAACTCAGTGACCCTGCCCTGCTCTTTGAGAGTGGCTTTATTTGCTGCTCATTTCCCTGCCTTGCCTGGATAGTTTCTAATTGCTGCCCATAAAAGGTTTCACTTTCACCTGCAAATCGTAACTCTGAGTGTCACTAGGAAACGTCTTTGCTTTGACTCCTACTGATACGCTCAGCTCTTTTTCCAGATGGCATTTTTATTATTGCTTTAATTCTACCTGCAAGGCTTCCAGTTCTTGTATTAGAAGCAATATCAATTCTCTCTGGTCTCTTTTCTCATCTGTGATTGCTTCTTGCACCATGGATCCACACGAATACCAGTCACAAATTTACACTTTGGAAGTTGGATCCATGATACCAGATTATTGTTAGTCAGAAGCAATTATGTCAATTTTGGACACTTAGGGGCTGTTTCTGCCATGAAGAAAAGTTTGAGATCATGTCAGGTATTTTCTTCATCCGTCATTTGGAAATAGTTTTATATAATCATAGAATCAATTAAGTTGGAAAATACCTCTAAGGTCATTGAGTCCAACGAGTCTAAGAATTTGTGAATTCTTGTTTTCCTGAACCCAGGACATATCAAACAGAAGGAGTTTCTTTGATAGCAGTTTTCAGAGAGAAGTGTGCTCAGTGGCACACTCATTTTATTGCTCTTGGGTCAACAGATTTTCTTCTCTATGACTGATGTTTTTGTCTTGTATTCTCTGTACTCACTCAGGCCTGTAGACCTTCCCTGATGATGGTGAATTTCTTTCTAAGAAATTTCTTGGGTAACACAGCCCAGCTTTTACTCAGCTTTACCAAGCATAAGTGCTTTGGGTGGTGACTCCTATTGCTCCAGTTGCCAGGTTGCAGAAAGGAAGTAGGATTTTCTCCCTCACCTCCATTACAAATGAAGAACATTAATTATACTTATCAGTCAACAAGGTTCCCCCCAATGGGTGAGCATAACAATAATGCCAGCAAATGTAAAACTCTTCAGTACACAGTTTTCTTGAAATGATAAATTCTGCATCTTTAAACACATACGTAAAATAAAACAACACAACTTTTGACACATGGAAACCTTAATGAACTAACTAGCTTTGTCACAACTGGCTTACCCCCAGGTAAGCCCAGTTACTGTGAGATAAACCAACATAAAACAATTTATGCATTGAACAGCTCACCAGATCAATGCTTATAAAAGAGCACTGGCCCAGAACTTGGAGTCTTTGATTGTATTCCACAATTTGTCAACAAACTTGCGCAAGTTGCTCCTCTGCTTGTGTCCCACCCCTTAAGCCACTGTTTCCCTTCAAACATACTTTAGATCTATGGTTGAAAACTCAAACCAGCACTGCCCCACTTCCAGCTCTACTCCAGGAAAACAGTTCCATTAAGAGCAGCCCAATCACAGGGGACAGTTTAATGTGACACAGAAAGGAAATGGATCAGATAAAATGGAGAGTTTGACTCCACCAGCCCCGTGCACAGCACAGCCTCAAATGAGCTGTTATAACCAAACTTTACATACCATGGTTTTACTGCATCCTAGATATTACAGGGGGAGGGCGTATGGGACATTCATTGGTCCTTGCCTTCAGTGGCAGAAAAACCTGTTCAACTACAAAAGTTAATACAGACAAGACTTAATTGCCTGCCAGGTCCTGACCTTGTTTTGTTTCTGCAAGAGAAGCCACTGCTAACACAAACTGAGCAAACCTCTAAGCCAGACCCCGCAGGTGCCCAGGGGCCACAGCACTGCCCTCTCCGAACAGCCAGGTGTCTGCCTCTGAGGGGTTTCTTGATCAAATCCTAACTTACCTTTCAGTACTCCTGAAGATCTAGCCAGGGAAGTAAAAACTCTGAACTTGGATCCTATTCAACAGGTTCTTTTAAAAAGTTGCCTCATTACATCTTTGCAGTTTAAGTCTACAAATTTGCAGGTGTAGGACCTGCATCTTAGATCACTTATACAGGAAATAATGTCATGAAACTTTGCTATGATTTTGTGAGTTACTTTTTCTGAGGAAAAGAATACATAATTTCATAGAATGGCCTGAATTGGAAGGGTCTTTAAAAATCATCTCGTTCCACCCCCTTGCCATGGACAGGGACACCTTCCACTATTCCAGGGTGCTCAGAGGCCCATCTAATCTGGCCTGGAACACTTCCAGGGATGAGGCAGTCACAGCTTCTCTGGGCAGCCTGTGCCAGGGTCTCAGCACCCTCACAGGGAAGAATTTCTTCCTGATATCCCATCTAAACCTCTTCTCTGTCAGTGTGAAGCCATTCCTCCTTGTCCTGTCACTCCAGGCCCTTGTCAAGAGTCTCTCTCCATCTTTCCTGTGGGCTTCCTTCAGGCTGAACAATCCCAGTTCTCTCAGCTTTTCCTCACAGGGGAGGTGCTCCATCCCTTTAATCAGCTTGGTCAGCCTGACACAAATAAATTGTTACCTCCTCACCACCAAAATAAAAAATTCATTAATTTTTCTGTATGTTATTTTGTACTTTGATGATTTAAAGACAAGGTTATTCTTTATAAATAACATGCTACAATGATACATAAGGATATCTACAGAGATACCTGAAAATCTTATTTGAAACTTGGACTTCCTTTGTTTAGTGAAGTAATCAGCTTTACTGTTCTCACAGCAACACTAAAATCCAAAATACTTATACATTAGTTCAGGACTTAGGAAAACTGTTTGATAGTAAAGTTTGACTTACTTAGTTCTGTCTTCAACCTGGGAAGCATTATAGATGTTGCCCTACTTAATTTTTATATCGGTAAGCCTGATGGAAAACCTCCTTTTGCTCCACTGAAATCCCACAAAACTCTCCACTAAATCCTGACTTTTCAGCTCTCTGTAAAGAGCCAAACTGACTGAGCCCTGTCAGACTTCAAACAGGAGTTATGGATTGGCACCCAGTGCCAGACAGCAAAGCAAGGACAGTGCATTCAGCTGAAACTGAGACCACCTTAGCAAAACGTGATAACCTAAAAAAATTGCCTAAAACATCGAAGAAAATACTACTAACAGGCAGTTAACCTTTTTCACTCCACACAGTTTGTTGTTTTGTTTCATTTTTTTGAATAAAGGATTTTTTAAAACCCCCATTTTCTAGGGACCCCTTAAACTCTTTGATCAGAAGAATGAAACTTGCTTAGTGATGCATTTGAACATTTTTCAGCATTCACAACTGAACAAAGATCTGCTCGCAGTGTTTTCAAAAGTGATATCCAGTCTTTCCTAATACATTGGGTTTGCTTCCTCTCTTTATTTATTGTTTCTGAACAACAAAAAAAATATTAGCCAGACTGAAAAGGTGACTGAGAATATTTCAGCAAAGCACACAAGGGAGAAGCTGAGGATATCCAGAAGTAATAAAGCTGTAGGAGCTGGGATTTTACAAATAAAGTCAGGTATTGCGAGATTCAGGACAAAACTATACTGCTCACATCCAACTTTGCTGCCCTCTAAAGCTGCCAAGTTAAATTTTCCACATCACAGTGCTCGACCTGACACAACTACCCAAAATTTACTCCTAAGAACTGAACTACAGTCTTTTAACTGTGGGAAGCAGGTTTAAAAACATCTGGGGCTTACTAAGAGTTTAAGCAGTTGTTTCCCTAATTCTGGTGCTTTCAACTGGCCCTGCAGCACTGATTAACTTGTGTGTGTCAAGTGCAGGGAATAAAAAAGCTGTTTGAAATTCAAACAAGCCTCTAAGAGAAAATCAAGATAAGAAGCCCAAGCATTGGATCACAAGAAGTTTCTGTATTTTGAGACTCATAAAGAGCCTCGTTTCAGGGTTTGTTTGTTGATTTTCCTTTTAAATGACATTGATTTTTATCTGTCAGAGGTCAAAGAACAAAAACTTTGACTACTGCTTTAATATCATACAGAAGAGAGCTGTAGGAAGCTTAACTCGGTGTCAAATCACAGAATCACAGAGCAAGCTGAGTCGGAAGGGACCCACGGTGATAACCACCACACTTGGATATGCTCTTCCAGCCTCCTCCTGCCAGGTATTTTCATATAAATTTCAACCCTATACCTTCACTTATGCAGCAGCAATGACCTGATGGGACATTTCAAATGAATTGCCCAAACTTCATTATATAAGATTATCAAGTACCACAATTCATTATATCTAACTTTTGTTGCTACAAAAAGTACCACAGGCAATCTTAAAACTGCAGCTTCTGAGGAACTGGCATTTTTCCTCAGACATTCTCTTGGAGAAGGTGATACAAAACATTCATTTTCCTGGACAAAGCCAAAAACCCTCAGAACAGAAAACAAACAAATATTCAAGTATTTGAAACCATACCAGCCTCAGTATAGGCCTCAAACATTTGAAATATCAAAGTAAACAGTGGCAATGGCAAGCTGACTTCTTCCCTTTAAAAAGAACAAAGTTTGTCAGTAGCTTTCAGAGCTATTTTCTCTCAGCAGGCGCTGCATATCTCTTGGTAATTGTCCAGCTCCTGCCCCTCTTCAGCCCCACTTCCCTTCTAACACTTGCTCTGACTTATTTCTCATCCTAAATTCATCAACACACCTCTCTTTCTCCTCTTCATCATCCAGCAAGGGAGAACTGGAAGGACAGGGGAGGCTGTTTTCCTCGCATTCTTTTGCAACCTATACCCCACTCTTCAGGACCCTCTTTCCTTTATTACTAAGCAATGAATAAGAATTGTTTTTAAATCACGCACTTTGGACAATGCTTTGTTTCTACTCAACAGCAATCAAAACGTGCAAACGAATGAGGATAAGAGGTAGAGACTGAGGCACACAAAGAGTCACAAAACCAGCAACAAGAGCAACAATACCATTCCTGACACAACCTTTTGGCTACCACAGACAAAACAGCCCCGCAAAACCTCAAGCAGTACTTAATATCAGACACAAATAGGTACATTATAACCCTGTGTTTTTCTTGTTTAACTCTGTTTCCAAAACCTTACCTTGCAAGAATGTAATTTCTCAGTTTAAGTTTATTTCATATTTGAAGTGAATTGAGGCACTAGAACCAGAAATTATTTTTACTTCTCCAGAGATCAGGAACACAAAGCAGCTGGACAACTGAAGCTCTCCTAGGAAAGGAATCTGGAAATCTTGGGAATTGGGATTTGCCTCACACACAGCTGCAGGTCAGGTTGAGGGCTCTTGGTGCCCAGCATCAGCAGAGAGAAGCTGCCCCTGCCAGGTAAAACTGCTGACCCCCAGCAAGAGGCAGGTATCACGACAGCCCACAAAGTCTTAGGGTGAAATCCTTCCTTAACATACACCTGCCAAACCTGGGCAAAACTCCACAGGGGCGGAGAAAGACAAGCCCTCCATGCTGGAGAAGTGGGGCTGGAGAGAGCACTGCAGCCCAGGAAGACTCTTGACACATATCTGTGAGACCCTTGGAGTTTTTTAAAAAAACAGGGATAACATGCTTTTCTGTTTGGTTTGGTGGTTGGTTGGGGTTTTTTTGCTAATCCTGTTCTCAGAAAGACCATTTTACTTGAAACTTTCCACACCAAAACATTCAGCTCCAGACATATATGCTGGGTCCAAGAAGATTAAGCACCACAAACAGCTGAAACCAGGGCTTGTGTCAGGAAGCGCCTACACATCTACATAGCGGTGGAACTGCTGGTTCAGGTAACTACATGGAATCAGATTTACAAATAACAAATGAAGGTTTAAAGGAATCAGTCATAAGGGAGATTATGTCCTTAACAGAATTAAAACACGCATCTCTGATCAAGTGACAAAACACAGCCCAGATAAGGTAAAAAGCAAACCTTGAACTACTGTTGGTTTTCTTTTCTCCATTTTGATACCAAGTGTATCAAAGTGATGGAACTTGGCCCTTGCCCCTTTACTGCTAAAGAAGCAGCAGACTTTTCAAAGCAAGCAGAAACCAGACTTTCAAGTGCAGAGGACACAGCTCTGTGCTGTTGCCCAACAAAGAGGCTCAGTCTCCAGCCGAGCAGCACCGGCAGAGGAGGGTTCCAAAGACTTCGCCAGGCTGTGAAACACCCGGCTGAGCCAAGGTCCATGTGCCCCTTGGGAAACAATCTTCCAGGCTGGGGAAGTCAGATTCACTGACTTCCTTTGCAGTGCTTTTAAAATACAGGGTAACTGTGGTGACACCAAGAGCCATGTAAAGGTGTTCTAGTTTAATCCCTTCATTATGTAAAAGCAAGGTAAAAAAGACTTCGGGTCACACAGGTCAAACAATCTCCCCTCTCTTTCCTGACTACTCTCCACAGCACCCACAGCCCAGATGAGAACTACAGAAGTTGTATGTCCTGTCTCAATTCAAAATCCAAGTGTCCTCTCTTATTTCCAGTTACCACCACACAGCTTATGGGTAAACTCACTTCCACATCAATCAATCAATCAATCAGTTCTTTCCCTAACCCCTATTTTCTCTCCAATTCTGTTTGAGAATGAGCCCTTTGAACCAAGGATATTACATTTAAGCATACAGCCTCATAAATCATACTGCTGTAATTAAGTCTTATGTTATGTTCCCTCACACCCAGGCTGTGCTCTGTGTACAAGTAAAACTTCTGAAACAAGCCAACTTCCCCCAGGGCTCATGGCCTGCTGCATTCCCCTGAGGCTGCTTTGAGGAAGCCTTTTTCTCATTGTTTATTTAAAGATGGCACTGCTGTTAGACTATTTGAAACAAGCATCAAAATAAGGTTGTTATAAAAGCTGGAGCAGTGCCTAATTGCTAGTGAGAGTGGATAATTACAGAGGATATGAGCTTTGCTATATGGATTGAATAGCAAGGTATGCAAGATACGGAGGTGTATTTATATGCCTACATCTCCATTTACATGGCATTTATTGTAAGATCAACGAAAGCAGTTAATATTGCATCTAATAGAGCTTATTAGTTATCACAGAAAAGAAATATACTGTGCTGCTGAAAAGTGTACATCGCCATATATTCAAAGCAGCTGCAGAATTCAGACCAGGGCTGCTGCATTAGAAAAACAACCAAGAGAACATATTCCTGAAAATGCCGATCCTACACAGTTTTTTTTAAAAAATCACAATCACACAATCAAAACTGTCAAATTTTATTGGTTCTATCAGTATAGAGAATAAGGTACCTCGGAAACAAAACATACAAGTACTTTTTCCCACAGAAAAGCTGAAATTCATATTCCCTTCTCTCTTTTAGGTATTATAAGATTCTCTATGTGTCAGAATCAAATGATGAGTAATTCTAGTTATGCCACTCTCACTTTCTTCAGGCTTTTTATTCTTTCCTGACTAATTACCTTTTTCCAGCTAGCACATGAAAGAAAAAATTGCTATTAATTAAAGGACAGATACTCTGTTCCTTAACCATAGCTTACACTTACAGACAGCAGGAGAGAGAGGTTGAAAAAATGAGTGCCCTGATGAAAACACTGCATTGGTGTCTTGGAAGCATCATCAGTCACTACATCGTTTCTCTTAGCACCATTCCTGAAGCCACCAAGAAGACATATTTTAGCCTTTGTTATACTTGGAACATTTTGATTTATGCTGCTTCTTAAGCACTTTCTACTTAATCTTTTCTCTTCACCGAGTATTATTGACTCAACCTCTGTGTGAAGCCCAAGTCCAACAAGACAACAAATTCACAAAAACCCAGTGAAGAGGCCTGAATAAATCTGGGATATTTCAGGCAAGAAAGTTTCAGCAAGCACTTCCACAAATTAAGAGAAGTCGTTCAAGAAAAATCAACATTATATGCAAGAAAATTACTCCAAACTATTTTACAACACAATTTTTGCTGCTAATTAGAAGTAAGTCTCAGCATCCCTCGTCATCTAAGGCCATCAGTCACAGAGCAGGCAGGTCCTGCTGCATGCTCCATTAATAGTGTTCCAGGAGATCTCTCACTGAACACTCATGGGGGTGAGACAGGAATGCAGCTCCCCATGGTGACTAACAGGCCCATCGTCAAACTTTCCTACAGCTGATCCTGGCCATTGTCATTACTTACTTTGGTTTTTTCCACCTCCCCAGTCAAGAATATTTTCTTCCCCTCATTGTACTGATAGGTGATTAATGCAGTTTGAATTGCTACCATGCATCACTGAGAGCATTCACTGCCAAAATACTGGGAAAGGTGGTCTCAACACCAGCCCAGGACAATGTGAGATCACTGTGTTCATCGCCTGGTTCTGTCACACATCTCCTGTGGGACATAAGGCCTCCAACTGTACGGAAGCCAAAACACACTAAAAGCTAAAGAAATAAGGAGAAGCCCTACAGTATCAGCACAGTTCAATAATCTACTATCAAACATATCTTGCAATGACAGAATGCTACCAATGGACATAAATCGCTTTTCCCAAACATTTCCTCAACTATCAGCTCATACATTCTCATTTTTTAAAAGGAAGGAAGGCAGCTGAGGAAGCTCAGAGAGCCTTGAGGTTGGAAAAGCCAGACTACACATCATCAGCACCTTAAGCAGTAGCCAAACCCAGAGCAAGCCCAAAGCCAAGCAGAAGAAAAGAGCAGGGAATTGCTTGGGCTCTTAGTACCTCAAGAATCCAAAGGTCTGTAGTAGCCAACAGGGAATGCTGAGGCCTGAAACCCTCTCCAATACCATGATCCAGAGGTGCCCTTCTCCTTGTGGGATCCACAGCCTAGAACTTTCTCCTGGAGACACACGGTTACACCTCTTCTTTCAAAAACAAGCAAAACTGCTCTCTTTTAAAATATAGACACGGGAGGAAGAATTGGAGCAGCAGTGCCCAACTTCCCTGCTCCCATCTCACCCTGCAGCACTAACCTCAAATGCAGAAGAGAGGTTCAGTTTCCTCTTCTGACTAAGAGGGATCAAAGCTGAAAACAGAGCCTTCATGCTCACATCCAACAGCTGTTTATAGCACTGAAATCATTCAGAGACAAAAAGGGAAAGAACACAGGCTTCTTCCAGCTCCAAGAAGTGCTCCAAGCCTTTGGGACCCACTTACAGAATGTTGTTCCAGCAATTCTCAAACCCTCCTTGTAGAGGGAGGTGTGGAAAGGCACTCCTGCCTTCACCCAGCACCTCTCAGCATGCTCACCTGGACACAGGGCCTCGGCTCCTCTGTCTCCGAAAAAGAAGTGGTTTACGCCTCCTGAACCACACTAAAGGAAGATTTCCACACTCAGGTTATATTAGATATTAACCTGAGCAAACACATGATCTGGACAGCTCAGCTACATCTTCCTCTTGGCTTTTAGTTTTCTGGGAACATTGAGCATGTGAAAATTTCTGCACTACCAAGTAAAGAAAAAATACTCCAAAATTCAAGAAACAGCCTATGCTTAGAAATCTCCCTCAAAACTCATATGTTGAGCTGTATCAGCCCTTCAAGGAGTGAGGTCCACTGACATGACAGACTTGCCCTGCCTGGAGAGGTGCTGTGCACTTTTTTACCTTATTTATAGAATGGCCTCACTCACGCTTTGTTTAAGAAACAATTAGCCTTTGACGGCTTAAAATAACAGGATTCTCTCTCTGCTGAACAGTCACTTGTCCTGAGCTGGATTTCAAGTTTTTGAACAGCATGAGACTCCCCAATAGGCTCAGTAGTGTAAGAGAGGTGCTGGGCAAGCTAACCTTTCAGAAAAGCACCCTGAGCAATCCAAGCAAGAGTAATCAAACAAGGATTCACATCAGTCAAATGAAGCAAGTAATCATTCCAAACCCTACGCCACTTTGTCCTCATCAGCTAGAAGGCACCTTTGGAAGGTGAGGCCTCCTCTTTCCAGAGATTTGCAGGGAGCCTGCAGGACTGCAGAAGGTGCAGGAGTTCAGCAATTGTTGCACACCCAAACTGCAGCTGGCCAAGCTTTTTCCCTGACCGTAAGAGGTCTTTCTGCCTCCTGTGTTGCTGCAGCCAGTCCAAAGGCAGCAATTGCAATAGCTGGCACAGACAATGTCGCTTGGCATCACAACTCTAAATTTCAGTCCAAGCTCTTGTACCACCAGCAGAGGGGTCAGCATTCCCATTGAGCAGCCATGGGAGTTTTCCACTGGTGACTTCAAGCTTCCCAGAGCTCCTCCACTCCAGCCTCCTGGTTTTGCAGCTGCCTTTACCGTGCCAGAGCAGGGCACAAAAAAGGTGTACTGAAAAGCCAACAGAGGTACATCAGCATTCTTGAACTCCTGTCTCATCCCAGGTAGTTTTCTTGAGCTGGGTTTTCTGGCTAAAAGAGAGCCTGGATAGAGAGTGTTGGCTCGAGCTCTCTTGCTTCTTCTAGTAAAGAGCTCCCATGTGCCCTAGGCAAGCCTGGATCTTGGCTTCTCCTCTATAAAACTGAGAGTGAATGTCCTGCCTTAACTCTGAAGGATCAAGAAGGATCAGCAGTCTGAATCCCATGACAGGGCGATGCCAGCACATATTCAAGTGACAGTTGTACAAGCACCAGTCACAGCAGGAACATCCATGACACGAGCAGGTGTTCTCAGAAAGGAGGAACACAATGAAAAGCAAAAGCACGGCACACTCAGCTTCCTCCGGATAACAGAACCCAGCAATGAGACACAACAACACAACCAACCGACAACAGACTGTGCCAGCAAAAAGGAAGTGCTGGGGTGAACAAGAATAAGAAACAATATCCAGCAATTAACAGCTGCAGAAAGCAAAAGTTTTTAGACAGGATTTAAAGTTGTAAGAGTCAGCAAAACAAAAGATGTGAGACAACATGGGGAGTCACTGAGAGATGAGGCACCAAATTAACAAATAGAGGAACAAACCATGGAAAAACACTTGTCAACAGATCAAAAGAGTGAATAGCAAGGATTGGATGCAATAATAAGATTTCAAAAAATATAAAAGACTTTGAACACCACCTCTTTTCCAGTAACAGCAGCACGCCAAGTTCGCAGCGATCTCAGAACACAGGGAGCCTAACACAAACACAGGAGTGATACCCAGGCACACATTAACTTGCCTTAGAAAGTTTCACTGCTACTCAGAGGGTACCACTAATGTTTAAGCAGATATTTACTAGAGTTTGACCTGCCTTGCCAGTCGTGTCACTTGCGGCCATGCAACGCAGGAGCTGTGTCCAGTGGCAAAGGTTTCAGGACATGCCACAAAGTCACTGAAACTCCTGCAGCTCTCCTACAAACATCAGAGGGAATCACTGCACCCTCGGGACATGCCACTGCAACCAAACTACAGGATGGTTTTAAAAAATGTATCAACGTAAAGAAATGCATCAGTGTATCTCTGTCATTCTGCGCTGAGGCTTTCCCTCCTGGGTTCCAAAAGGGAGATTTAAAGTGGTCACGGGCAATAAAAAACTGAAACACGCAGTGGTTCAGTGAAGTAACCACAGCTAAAATACATCTTTTCACCCCGCAAAGAGAAAGAGCTCACGGGAAAAGCATCGCCATGAAGCTAAACATCCGATTATAAATATCACCGACAACCAGATTGTGCTGGACACAAATCTGAAATAAAAGGATGCACATTTAAGAAGCTGATTACGACGAAGAGCAAGAAAGCAAAGGTTTTGCCTTTTACGCCTTTGTCAAAAATTCTCGGACGGGTAATTAAACCTAATTAATTAATTAATTTGAAGGTCAGCTACACATAAAGACCGTACGAAGGCGTTTGGGCAGGGCAGAGAGCGGGCTCTGGTGCTGCGCTCGGGGCCGGCGCGGGGGCGCAGCCCCGGCAGGAGCCGAGCGGGGATCCCGGCACCGCCGCCGGCACCGCGGCCGCTCGGGCCCCGCTCGGGAACTTCTCTCATCCCTTGCCGCTCCCCATCACTTCCTACTTTCCCCGCTCCGCCGAGCAGCGCTGCCGCCCCTTCCTGTGCCGCTGCCGCCGGCGCTGCCCGCGGGCCGGCTCCGCGCAGCGCGCACGGCTCCGCCGCCCGGCCCCCACTCACCCCAGCGTGCTGATGAACCCATTGACGGAGCCCTCCGCGTACAGGGACACGATGTCCCCGATGTACAGAAAGCTGGACATTTTCTCAGACATTCTGGCTCATTTTCCAGCTCGGTTCCGCGCTCCTCCCCTTCGAGGTGGAAAAAAAAAAATTTAAAAA